>CM033357.1:26043459-26639009 GCA_019395295.1 Osmanthus fragrans
TTAGCACTGCCAATTGTCTTCCTCGATGATAGGTCCTGAAAGACACAATAAGATGGAAAGAATTTAGCGGAGCAATTGGATGTTTTTGTCAATTGGCTAACAGCTAACAAATTACAAGATAATTTTGGGACATGAAGCACTGAGTTTAGTATTATAGAATCAGAGATTTGGATACTCCCTTTTTCTGCGATAGGTGAGAGTGACTCATCTGCAATTTTGACCTTAATATTACCAGCACACGGGGTATATGTGGAGAAAAGGTGATGGGAGTCCGTCATGTGATCAGAAGCACCTGAATCAATGATCCACGGGATTTTGTATTTTGAGGAGGTAGTCAAAGCACACAGGTAATTACTTTTGTAAGCAAGAGAGCTTGAAGGACCGTGTGAGGAATGATGACTCGAATTTTGGAGACTAGAGAAAATTTGATACAGCTATTCCAATTGTTAGGATTAAATGCACCTCCTGTGGTAGAATTACTCTCTTTTGAATTTTCAGCAAGATCAATTGCCATTTGATAGACTCGATTTTTTTGATTTTGTCTCAATTTCCAATCAGCGGGCTTTTCGTGTAACTCCCAACATGTATCTTCTTTGTGTCCTGATTTACGGCAATGTTCACACTAAGGACGCCCTTTTGGTTGCTTGGGGCCATTTAATTCGGGCCTAACACTTGACCCATCTAATCTTGTTGCATTCCCTGGCCCATAGTGCATTTTCTCAGTCCATTTATGTTTAGTATTTGAAATTGACCTAGTTGGCCCATTACCACTAGCCTGCCCATAACTTGACCTACCAAACTTATTCAGCCTGCCGATTCCACCTCGTCTCGACATCAACGCTCCTTCCACTGTCGCTTCATTGTCGCCGGTCTTCAACATTATTTTCCAGCGACTTTCTTCTCGTCGAACCTCTGCAAACACTTCGTGTGTGGTGGGTAGCGATCGCCGGCCCAAAATCCTTCCACTAACATCATCCAGTTCGCGATTCAGACCGGCAAGGAACTCGAAGACCCGCTCGTTTTCAACCATTTTCCTGTATCGCACACTGTCGTCGGAGCATTCCCATTCTTCTTCGAGGCTAAGGTCGAGTTCTTGCCACAAGTTCGTCATCTCCAGGTAGTAATCTGTGATTTCTCTCTCCCCTTGTTTAGTCTGCCATAGTCGAGTCTTAATCTCAAAGATCTGTGACGTGTTTTCTCCGTCTGAATACGTCTCTTTTACTGCCTCCCAGACTTCCTTCGCCATTGGTAAAAATAGGTAAGTTTTACCTATGGATGGTGCCATCGAATTGACGAGCCAGGATCATGGCATTCTCCGATTTCCATTTTTGGAGCAGGATCGCCTTTGTCGGTTTCTTGGTGTTGTCGGTGCGATAACCCATTTTTCCTTTGCCTTCAATTATCAGTTTGATAGCTTGGGCCCACTCCCGAAAGTTCATTCCGTTCAACTTTTCGACAGTGAGTTGAAAGGAGGAATTTTCGGTGTTATTGGAGCTCATAGAGGAAACAACATCTGTCTCGTTTTGGAACACCTCTACGGTGGATTCTTTACTGTTCTCTGTCATGGATTGACGCTTGGCTCTGATACCATGAAGAAACTAACGAACCACACAATTCTTTCTGTGTGAATTAATTTTTATTTCATCTCAATGCTCAAATATATATACAACCAAGCACACGTAAATATGGAAACATAATCTCCTAAATTAGGAGAGCTAATAATACACCTACCTAAGGAAACAATTATAAAAGGTATATCAATTATTCTATTCCCTAATTAGCTCTATTACCTAACTAGCTAGTTTTCTACAACTCTATTCCACGTTAAATAGATATATGTCAAAAAATTTAGTAGAAAATCATATTGAATCATTTGTAACTACAATATGGTGTTAGATGTCGCATTTTATGCCTACTAATGTTACTTGGGACGGTTCATGTCATAGTCTCAAATGAAATTTCTCGTGTTATGTCAGATATGCACATTGTGTACGTACAATGTTATAGGCAAATTTTTAAAGGCGTAAGTCATATACATGCCCACACACAACATCTGCAATAAAAAGTTTTTGCTTCTAATGCAAGAACGGGCAAAAGTTGAGTCACTCTTCCCTTAGCTGGTTATTTATATTATTTCTTACAAAGGGAATTGAATAGGTTCACAAAAGATGTTTCCGTATCTGGCTGTCTAACAGGATAATTGCACATGCTGTGCATGAACAAGTCACAAGTCATAAAATATGTTAAAGAAATTTAAAAGACGAGCCGGGATGTATAACTTTTATTTGTAGTCACGACTTAATTAGGCATATTAGATAATGTAGTAGCAATATTTTCTAAGACCGATTAATTAGTTAAGCATGCAGCTCGCCTGGTTTATACCCCTATAGTAATGGGAGAGGACGAAATCAAGCACATTTATTTCTTGAAAGATCTTGTTTATGTGTTTAAATATTAAATATATCTAATGATTGCAAAAAAAGACAGATGTGTGTTGCGATTAAGTCTTGAATAGAAATCAAAGTCTAGTTTATATATGAATCGATATGTACTGTTAAATGTTTAAGAAATTATTAAAGAGAGTCTCTTCCCTCTTCTCTCTTTTTGTCCTCTGTTCCTTAAGATTGTTTTTGCATTTGTTCTTCACATTAAAGACTAGATTATTGCAGCCTATTTAAGCTGTAACAAACAACCACATAATTTGCTATCAGAACTTTGAGTTTCAGCAATAATTTGGGTTAGAAAAAGAAGGGTTTAGTGAAGAAAATCATGACCAGCACAAATTGAAATGTTCAGAAATCATTTGCTACGAATTTAGATGGGTAAAAATATGATTTTTAGTTTGTGAAGATGAAGCTTCATTTTTATCTAAGATGTTTGGGATATAGTGGAAAGTGACTCTTGAGTTTTGACACTCAATGAATCTCGGTTATGATGTAAACGTCAGAATATAATTTCTCATGCCTCGGCCAATGGTGAATTGATTACCAACAACCAAGTCCAAAGGCTCAACCCGAAAATAACATAGACGGTTTGAAGTGGCTTAAAAAATTAATGCTACTCACAACCCATATATATTACATCTTGGATGACTTTGAATCTTGACTGTTTAACCTTTTATTGGTTCATATATATATATATATTGTTCCTACCCTAGACGTTAGTGTATGATTTGGTGTGAAAGGAAAAAACATGACTGCCATATTGAGAGAGTAAAACTGTGCTCATTGTGGAGAGAAAAATCCGGCGGCCATTGCTTCCAAAAAGCGACAATTGCTTCTTTCATCTTTGGGCTCCATTTTGTGTCTCTTTCATTGGCTACAACTCATTAACGTTACATTGTCCTTTGTAGGTGAGATTGAGGAGCAACCGAGATGAATATATTGATTGTAGATTGGAGCCTTTTGAATTGATTGTTTGGTAGAGAAAGATAGGGTGAAACTGAGCCTGGAAATCACCGTTCTGAAAATCTTTAGAGCGAGTTTTCACGACAATTGGCATCAAAGTTTCAAGGTGGTGGATTTGGTTCGAAAAATTGACCACGGATCATCTAGAAAATCGGCTGAAACGAAGTAGAAAACATATCGCAAAACTGTCCAGAAAACTACCCAAAAACTTAGGCTATTTTCGTGATTTCTGGCCAATTTAGAAGGAGTTTGGTAAAACAAAGACCACCAGTATGATGTGTAGGTGGAGGCGCAATAGGGTAATCGGCATGTGAGACTATGCGACGACGCTTAAAGCCCACGTGCAGATGTTGTTGTTACACTTGAGGGCGCGTGCGACATCTTCTGGCGGTGGTCCATTCAAGTAGTTTGTTTCTAACATCATTTTTGACATTTTGGTATTATCAATTTTATGTTTCAGGTTTTACAGTGGAATCTGGACATATTTGTTTTTCGCGCGTTCGGGATTCGATCATGGTTGATTGATTCTTGCAATTGTTAGAGACTTTAGGATGAATAGTGGTGGTCTTAAAGTGATAAATTCGTATCTCTCATAATTTACGGACTCAGATTGGTCCGCTCTGGTATATTGACCCATCCCAATTTAAATTTCAGTAATAGCACATCATCGTGAGAGTGATATTAGGACAGTGGTTGTCATATGGGGTAACCATTGGTTGTGTTAGAAATTTAGGAATTATTTACTCTTTTTGAAGTGTTGAATTTGATTACCAGTTGGTAATTGATTTCATGCTCTAATTATCTTCTAGTCATTGTGTGAGACTGCATTGCATGAGAATTTGAATTTTTTTGACATTTCATGTTGTATTTATTATTCTGTTAGAACATCCAGACTTGATCCATTTGAGCATTTCCTTGATACCAAGATCTTGAGTCTCACGAAACACTGAGAATCTAGAACGATATATACTATGGCATTAAGATTACTTTGTGTGACATATTTGTGCACTTTGATTGTTTTTTTTTTCAAACTGCCTTTACATTTTGAAGTTTAATTTTCAATGAGAAAGAGAATTTTTCAATTTGGTAATAAAAAATAAAAGGGAATTTTGGTTCAACAAAAAATTTCAATAGCCATAGTTGGTAAATTTTCTGCAAATTTAACAGAAGCACAAAAAGAAAAATATTATGAACTTGCTTACACTTCAATTATTTTACACACATTCGACACTGTTTTGAGAAAAATTGAAAAACTTGATTCTAAAAAAGAACTTTGACAAAAGTTGGAAGATTTATATTTGCTTAAGTCTACATCTAATAGGTGTACTTGCTTGAAAGATTTTTCAGTTTTAAAATGATTCATTCAAAGGATCTTGATGACAATTTAACCCGCCCCGACTGGTTAGCGGGACAGGGCGGGACGTCGGGCGACGTGTCGCGGGCCGAGGCGTCCTTAAAAATAAAATTTTAATAAATAGTTAGTTTTATTTACAATTTTATAACATATTTTTAATCAAACAATTATATTATACAATTGTCAATTTAAAATTTTACATAACTAACAATTGTTTATATAATTTATAAATTCGGCCATTCAATCTTTTTATTATAATTAAATTATATAATCTGAAATTCTGAATTATGATAGTTAAATAAATATTCTTTACTTTTGAAAGATTTATACCAATTAATCAAAGCAAGTTAATATCTTGATAAAAAAAACTAGAAAAAAATTTATAATATATGAAATGATATTTAGGTTTTGGGTTAATGATTAAACTTTAAATAATAACATAACTCAAATTTTTTAAAAAATTAAACGGGGCAAATTCTCACGCCCGTCCCCACCGGGCCCCATCTAAGGCGAGGTTAGAGTGAGATGGGGTGAGGTGGGGTGAAGGTGCCCTGCCCTGAACCCGCCCCATTGACATTCCTAATAATTTGGATATATTTAACAAGTCTGTTCAAGATATTGTTAACTGTGACGTGAAGGTGTTTGAAATATATAAGGCTATTATTTTGCTTAATTCAATGCATGATTCATATAGAGAGGTTATGAATGCAATTAAGTATGGTGGGGACACCTTAACACCCGAGAATGTTGTAGATTCCCTTAAAGTTGAAAAAGATGATAAGAGGAGCGGTGAGTTACATATGATGAAGAGTAAAATGAAATTTAAGCAAATGAATTTTGGGTAGAGCTTAAGACAGTAGTGACTCGAGTGATGAGGGTAGTAATAAGAAAGGCAAGGATTGAGACAAGTATGGTAATAAGCGGTTTTACAGTTGTGGTAAGCCTGAACAATTTATTAGGGACTGTCCTAAGAAAAATGATAAATAGAAAGGTAAAATGAGAGGAGGCAAATGTAGCTATAAGGTCGAGTGATGACCGTAATGAGGTTTATTGAGAGTAAACCTAGTTATTGCATGTGCATCTATGTGTAATCCTTTTTACATGTGTGCGATTGCTTAATTCTATTGCATGGTTATAAGACATTTCAATATGTATATTAGAGAGCAATTTGATTACTTGGTGTAATTGTTTGCATGCATAGTAGGTTAGGATGCATTGGTAGTTAGAATGTTAGTATCTATTGGTAAGGTGGAGTATAGATATCCGGGGGTATATTCGTGATTTGTACCAGGGATGTGGAGTGTGAAATTTGGATCACGAGTGAAGATGTGATTAAATGTTGGAATCTTTTATCTGTGAAGACCCTGATCAGATAGAGTGTGGGAGAGACACTTCTATCACTTCTATTAGGTGGAGACCCATTATCTACTTAGGTTGGGAGAAGTAACCTGTTATGTATCACCAAATCAATTTTCAAGCATTAAGTTTAAAATACAAAAACCAGGTATTTATTTATCAATTTAAAATGTTTTATTAACTAAATATAATAAGGTCACAATTATACAATTAATGGTCACATTTACATAATTATAGGTCACACTTTATTTATTGGTAACATATTATCAAATTAATTAATTACAGATTATTTCAAGGTCACAAATCAAAAGTGGTTTACCAGTTAAACATGAGTTGAGTGATCAGTCCAATGAGCATGACGGGCAATGAGATGAGATATGTCTTCTGGAGGTGTGAGCAACACGGAATGTGATATAATAAGTATAGTGAGATCTTTTCGTGGGGTTATTTATGCATTTGTTGTATATATATTGGCTTCCTGTTATTAACTTGGTGTAAATTTATTGTTATGTGTGGTCGTGTTTTGAAAATATCTATGTGTTATCCTATGTTATATATTCATCACTTGTTTATTTGCTCTTGATTATTCACTGTGATTATCTGATTCTACTTGGGTATTTGTTTGCAACCTTAGACCTGGTGAGTACGTAGAGCAGGTATGGTATGTGTTTCTTGCCCAAAACACGAGGTAAGATTTGTGATCCATGGTTATCTTGATTATGCAAGTATTAATTTTGTATTTTGATTGCTTTGCAGGTTGATTGTGTATCAATGTTAGGTTTTGATACCTAATTAATCTCGGGTTATGATGTAAATGTCGAAATATAATTTCACAGACATCGGTCAATGGTGGATTGATTAACAACAACCAAGCCCAAATACTCGATCCGAAAACAACATGGACCTTTGGAAATAGCTTAAGAAATTAATGTTACTTACAACCCATATATATATATATATATATATATATATATATATATATTACCTTTTGGATGATTTTGAATCTAGACCCATTTAACATTTTTTGGTCCAACTAAAGCCTAACCTAATCATATATATATATATATATATATATATATATATATATATATATATATATATATATGATTTGTGTGTGAAAGGAGAAAACACGGCTGCCCTATTAAGAGAGAAAAATGTGTGTGCATCGTGGAGAGAAAAATCTGACTGCTATTGCTTCCAAAAATCGGCTATTGCTTCTTTCATATTTGCTCTCCATTTTGTGTCTCTTTCATTGGTTTTCTTCTTGCCTTCATTTTCTTCATTTGTTTTGATTGCCATCGTGAGTTAACGCTCGATGTAACATTAGAGCATTTGTTTTGACTGAAAAATTTGATCTTGATAATATGTGTAAGAGTTAAAAGTTAAGGAGTTACTTGGTTTTATAAAATCATTTGAGCAAATATTGAATCCATGTTCCAAAGCCCTATTTTATTAAAAACTCATTTTCAACCACGCATTCTTCAATAAAATAATTTTACAAGTAAATCGAAATTTATTTCTTATTTTTTAATCACGCATTCTCCAAAACATAATATTCCAAAACAATTTTTCCCCCCCTCTAAAATGGGGCTCGAACGATGGTGAATCAATAAGTAGAGGACGGAATCATTTTTCCAAACATAAATAGGTAGAAACCTTAATTTTCTCTTATTTCTTTCTTTTTATTACAACGTTAGTTTATTACTTTTTTTTATTACAAACTTAACTCCGTTTGAGCCTCATTTTTCCTCGAACTCGTTTTCTCAATAAAAAATTTGCTTGTAAATTCAAAAATTTTCTTTACTTTTTAATTACACATTATTCCAAAAATACTATTATAAAACTCATTTTCACAACAAAATTGAGCTAAAAATTGATCTTACTATTGTAAAACTCATTTTCAAGTACATAAATCACTTGAATAGAAGTTATAGACCTTGCGTTGTTGGTTGTAAAGCACGTCGTTAGAATAGATAGACTCACTCTACATGTATATGGTAAGAAAAATGGATTAATAGCAGAAAACCCTTATAGAAACGTTTATATGTGCAATATACCCCATTTCTATTGAAAATTGTAGGAGCCCCCCGAAACCTTTTGTGAAAAATACCTCCCACCATCAAGATCCGTCACATTTACTGTTAAGAACAATAAAAAATGTTAAAATTAAAAAGAAGTAATTACAATTACAGTATCCAAACTTTTATCATTTTTGCAAATTATATCTAAATTTTTTATATATATCAACCATAAACCCAAATATTTAAACTTCATCTTCTTTCCTACCCTCACCCACGCTACCCTACCCTACCCTGCCCTGCCCCACCTACCCTGCCCCACTTCACCTACTTCTCTACCGCACCCTAACTCACCCCACGTCACTTTATCTTTTTCCCCACCTTCAACCATACCCATACGACCACCTATGTAAATTTCGATTTGCAATTATATCTTGTCCATTAATTGATAGCAGATCCCATTTTTTGAAATCAAACCAAAATAAACAAACTCAATATGCCATCTACGAAGAAACCCCAAATGGAAATAGGTTCCACTGGAAAATGGAAAACATGAATTCTTTAGTTCATATGAACATCTCACCAAAATTACATCAGCTAGCTATTGGTAAAAGTTCCACTTGACGTGTGACATAAATAACAGTTTTTGAATCCAGAAGCCCCAGTATACATTCCTGCAATTTAAACACCATAAATATCACAACAACAATGCTAAATGGATCATCAAACAAATATATATTAACATCTTGGTAGAGAGCACGTGCAATTTGTATCCTCTGCTTCTGTCTAGGAGTGCGCGCGATCTGATTCGATCTAATTTTAAAGGGAATCAAACCGAACCGAATACCAATATAAATATTTGAAATGGAACCATTGATTCCATATCTAACAATAGAACCAGATCGAAACCGATTACCAATCGGTTTCGATTCGGTTTGATCCGGTTCTTTATATTGAAAAAATTGTAAAAATAAAGTATGAAATTACTTGCGAGACTGAAAATAGATAAAAGTAGAGTATGAAATCACTTGTTATTCTTGTAATCTAATAATATAAAAAATCAATTAAATAAAGTAACAAACAAAATTTCACTCCAAAACTCAAGATCAACTCATAAAGACAAAAAATGAATAAACAATGGAATACGTCATAAATGGTAAAATCTTGATTGAAAATTAATTCATACGAAAATCCGTATTACAATAACCTAATTATTTTTAGTAATCATCCAGGATCTTGATTCTTAATGGCTGATCACTTTGAAAACAAAAAGAAATTTGAATTCTTGTGAAATATTGAATTAAAAATAATTTTTTTTCTATTGGATTGCATTAAAACTATGAATTTGTAAAGTATTTATAAAATTATTTAAACATTAATTTTGATTACCCATTAAAAAAATGTATGGAAAATAAAATTTTAATGTAAGATAATTTTAGGGTCTAGTTTTCAAAGATCTAGTGCATTTTGATACAAGTAAAAAGAGAAATTCGGGAGAATTGAATTCACTATTAATTCTCAAGACAGTACCGAGAATCGGCTCGAAATCGATTGGTCCTCAATGTATGACCCCAGAGTTGACCCATTTAGTAGAGGAATTGAATCGAACCGATCGATTCTATTTGGTTCAGCTCTAATTCCATCGATTTCAGGAAAAAATGTCCACTTCTACTTCTGTCCATTGCTCAGGTTTATCCCCTTTTTAGCAATATAATTGTTATAGCACCATGCGAGAGAATTTTCATGTCTTTCTTTAGTGAACATGCTTCAAGAACTATCTCGTAGAGTTGTCTGTCCACGTCCTTACCAAATAGTATGTTCTCTTCAATCTTTCCACTCTTTCGAAATTTAAGACCGCCATCACCACAATTAAAATTTGGAGTTCTATCTTAAAATTTCAACCTTATTAAAAGAAGTAGTCCAAACTTTTATATATTGATACATATTTTTATCTTTATTCGATGTTGAATTAAATTCCTTAAAATGTCCCCACAAGATGATGACTTATTTGAGCAGACCAATTTTGAAATTCACGAGCTCAATTTTTGAGTCTTAATATGATTGAATTGCTCATTTGATGTTAATGGGCTTCGTGTATGCTCATTTTGTTAGTCTTAATCAAATTGAATTGCTCGTTAGAATTTAATGAGTTCTGATACCATATTAAAATTTGAGGTTTTATCTTAAAATGTCAACTTTATTAAGAGAAGTAGTCCAAATTCTTATATATTAGTCTATATGTTCATCTTTATTCGATATGAGATTATATTCCTTAACAACCATTACCATTATCATGGACCCAAAAAAGAAAAATAGAAAAATTATCCAAAAAAGAAAAATCTTCATGTTTCCGTGTTTAAAATTAATTATAAGTAAATTTAAAGATGGGATAGATTTGGACTTGTACAAAGTTGTTTCGAAATGTTTGATGATTAACCCCCCCCCCCCCCCCCCCCCCCCCTTCTCTCTCTCTTCCAAATTTAGAGAACTTTGATGATGGATTATGAGAATTTGGGTGCACATGCAGATTTTTCTCTATTTCTCTACTGGCTTTTCAGGTTATTGCTTCTATAGGAGAATTATTTAGGTGTTTCTTTGGAATAAATTTTAAAGATTTGGGATTATGTGTGGCAAATATAAAAAAATTAGATATAATTTGCAAAAGAAAAAAAAAATGAAGTTTGAATACTGCAATTGTAAATATTATTATTATTATTATTATTTTGTTTTGACATTTTTCTTATTGTTTTTAACAGCAAATCTGTCGAATCATGACAGTAGGGAATATTTCGCACAAAAGGCATTAAACAAGAGATTTTCTATAATTTTTAATAGATAAAATGATATATCACACGTGAAAATATTTTTAGGAGATTTCCTGATATTAGTCCTAAGAAAAATATTAAGATCTCATTTGATTCTCATTATTTGTAGAATAAAAATTAAAAATATAATCATTATGAACTTTACACAAAAGATAGAAAGTAAAAAAATGGTAGTTGAATGTGATTGATAATGGTCATACTTTTTATTTTTATGGAAGAAAAATGAGTAATTAGCATAAATGGTCCCTATCGTTTGCGTTCATTGCTAAAATGATCCCTATCGTTTCAATTTTGGTATTTACATCCTCATTTCATACCTTTCTTGCGATAATGGTCCTTTCCGTCCGTTAACGTTAATTCCACCGTTATAATTACTGTTAGTTTTGATAAAATTATTCATAAATTCATTAAAATTACTTTTTTTGTCTTAATTTTCGGGTTCAATTCGGGATATCAAATGAAGTCGAAATATTACATTCTTAATATCATTTTGAAGTACTCACGGCCTAGTATTTCACGACGTTAATGTTGTGCGAAATGACCAATCGTAACAAAAGTTACAGCGTGTCAAAGTAGGCCGTTCCAAACTAATATTTCGAAAATTTATATAACAAGCTAACTTTAAAAATTATTCGACGTTTTTACGCTAGTCGAATCCATAAATCTTCTATATCCTCTCGAAACTAATTTCGAAAATAAATCATAGATATATCGAATGATTTAAATGAATATCGAAAATAGTTAAACGAACGTCAAAAGCATGTGTTAAAAAAGACGTCAATTTTTTTTAATTTATAAAAAAATTAAAAATTGTAATGTTAATTTATTTTTTTATAAATTCTTTGATGTTAAAAAATTCAAAAAAATTTTGACGTTAAATTTTTTTTTGAATTTTTAATTTTTTTAATAAATTCCAAAAAAAAAGAAAAAAATTTTTGACATCTTTTTTAAAAAAAAAATTTTAATTTTTTTTATAAATTCAAAAATTTTTTGCCGTCTTTTTTAACACACGCGTTTGACGTCCGTTTAACTATTTTCGATATTCATTTAGATCATTCGATATATTTATGATATAGTTCTCGAAATGAATTTCGAGAGGATATAGAAGATTTATGGATTCGGCTAGTGTACAATCGTCGAATTTTTTTTAAAGTTAGCTTGTTATAGAAATTTTCGAAATATTAGTTTGGAACGGCCTACTTTGACGCGCCGTGACTTTTGCTACGATTGGCCGTTTCGCACACCATTAACGTCGTGAAATACTAGGTCGTGAGTATTTCAAAATGATATTAAGAATGTAATATTTCGATTTCGTTTGATATCTCGAATTGAGTCTGAAAATTAAGACGAAAACATAAGAAAATTATTGAATTTATTAATATTTTTAACGATGGAATGAACGTTTATTGATGAAAAGGACTATTATCGTAAGAAAAGTATGAAATGAGGATGTAAATACTAAAATTGAAATGATAGAAATCATTTTAACAATGAACATAAATGATAGGGATCATTTTTGCTAATTACCAAGAAAAATTGATACCAAAGAGAACCTAAAACCGGCGAATATGTTTCAAGTTTGCTTAAAAACAGGGGCGCCAAATATTGGAGGGGCCGCAGGCATCTTGGTTCAATAGTCAGAGCCGGACCTGAGGCGAGGCAGAGGAGACTTGCGCCTCAGGCCCAAAGTGGAAGGGGGCCTCTACCGAAGTTACTATTGCGGGTGGGGACTGGGGAGCAAATGCAGAAAACTTGAAGATGCAGGCGCTGAGGAGGAATTTCCCAAGGTTGAAGATGAAACAATTAGATTGGGGCTTTTTTTTAATTGTAAGCCTTTTATTTTTTTTTTTTGGAATTGGGCCTCTCTTTTTTTAATAGGCCCAATCTAATTATATAATATGTGATCAATTTGTATTGGATCAGAATTCGCACCCTAATTTCAATTGCATTTCCAAACGAAATTGACAATACAAACCCTATTTCTATTCTCAATTCCACCCTTCATCGCACTTAGCCCCTGTCTTGTGACGGTGTGACCTGCTACTGGCCGCCGACAAGTCGTCTAGCCTCTCCGATCTCCGCCACTGGCCTGCATTGCTGTTGTGGCTGTGAGTCTGATGCCTCTTTTTTTTTTTTTCGTTCTTCTAGGCTCTAGTTCATTTTTTTTATTATCATTTATGAATTATGTGTTATGATTTATGTTTTATAAGTTATGAATGTGATTGTCAATGTGTATATAATTGCGGCCTGGTCGACTTATATGATTTATTGTTATAGAATCAATAATAGCACAAGCGCACGTTGATTTGGGACCTGAGGGCCTAATTTATGAATTTCGCCTCAGGCCCCGACATTCACAGGTCCGGCCTGTCAATAGTTTATTACAAACTATCCTTTCCACTACTTTAAAAGTCGTATTGGGCTTCGTGTTCCACAGCCCCAATCAAGCGTCGCACGTGGATTTGGGATAATTTAGTTGGGGTTCGAGCCCGTAGCCCAACTCCAGTTAAACACGTGGAAGGTCGGTGCTAAAATGAACTTATAGGAGACACGTTACAATTTCTTTGACCAACAATTTTTATTATTTTTCTTAATATTCCACGATAATAAAATATTATCTCCTAATCTAACCTATTCTGATTTTTGCTATTGCATTGTCACGCACCCATTTGCGACTCAGTTCAATTTGGATTCACATAGAATTTTAATTAGAGAGATAAATGAACATATCATGTTAATAAATTTATATCAAAAGGGCATTTGTGGAATTCAATTATTGCTCGAGAAATTTGTTTAACCGACTTGATAAATCTTCTCTAATCTTCGTATTATATAAATAAATCCATCCCTTATGTCTATTATTAACAGAGAAACCGAACAACAAGAAGTCAAGAAACTACCCATAGTTTGCTGATCCCATCTTCTCTTTTCCTTTGAAATCAAGAAAAACCAAGGGAAAAAAATAAAAATGCTGGCAGTGTTTGATAAGACTGTAGCGAAGAGCCCCGAGGCCCTGCAGAGCCCACATATTGCAGGATCGGCGTTTGCACTCAAAGATGGTTCTTTGGCTAGCCATTTCTCGTCCCTGCACCCTGGTTCTGTCATTATTAATCTGGGTTCATCAGGGTTCATGTCATACTCTTCTGATAAGCAGAACCCTCTTCTTCCAAGGTAATTGCTCCGTGCTTATGTTTATTTTGTCCTTCGTGATCTGATCTGGATATTGTTTGATTTTGGTTTTTGATGATTATGGTGTATCTGGGTATTAGCTGTTTGTATGCATATCTTAATTGGAGATTGAGGGTGTTTTTGGATGCTGAAAATAACGGGGAGTCATGGATGATGGATCTTGATTTATTATTTATTTATGTTTTGGAACAAATTAGGAAAGTGTTGGTTGGTAATAATTTTTTGTTTTGCTTTTCTCATTTCTAATTCTGAGAAAAGAACCAATATTTGGCGTGCTTGCTTCGTTTAATTACTGTTTTTTTTAGGAAAATACAATTTCAAGATTGGCCAATTTCTTGATTGTAAAGCTTTTTATCTTGTTTAACTCTTTGTTAGTATCTGTCTATCTGATCACCTCCTGTCTTATCGTTACTGGTCTAGATAGAATGATATGTACTTGAAGAGATGCAACAAATTTGAAAAATTTCGGGCGTCCTTTACGTAAACTGTCAAAATTTTAATCTGTGAACAATTGTTATGAGGAGGCTTTGTCGATCGATCTTTTATGATACCTGAACAAACTAGGTGCTGGAATGCGCTTTCTGGCTGCTTTGACGAAGTGAAAAAAGGGGTGGGGAACCCAGAGAGAGAATATGAATATGAAATTGGAAAATGTATATTCAATCCGGGAGGCCCAATATCTTGAGTCTCATAGAGTCGTACATTGCCTACGTGGTATCAAGATCTTTGTACACGTGTCTTTACTTAGGACTGCAGGGTTATATCCTTATCCATCCCGCGAAATAAGGAATGAATATAGGGGGTAAATAGTTGATTTTTTGGACCAGTACGAATATTGTTGAAATGTTCATGCCATTACCTATGTTCTGCTTACTAAAGAAGTTGAATGAGTAATCATTCGAGTAATGACATATAATCCCTACGTGCAATTTCCAGAATAATTGTCATGTAGCAATATATTTGAATGATTGATCGATTTATCATAGGCTGAGCTAACAGTCCATGTAGGTTGTAATCATGAGTTGGCCTGACAAGTTTGCACTTGTACAACTTCAATATGGATTCATTAGCAAATGGCACAAATGTTACAACTTCATATGCTCTTGTCATTTCATTAAATTGTTACTTCTTGTAGTTCAGATTGTTACTGGTTTTGCTAATTTGCTAGTTTACAATTGGATTTGTCTAATCATTTGGTTGTCTTTTCAAGACTTTTCGCTGTAGTGGACGACATATTCTGTGTGTTTGAAGGCCACATTGAGAATGTTGCGCATCTTAAGCAGCAGTATGGATTAAACAAGACGGCAAATGAAGTGATCATTGTTATTGAAGCTTACAGGACTTTGAGGGATAGAGGTCCTTATCCTGCAGATCAAGTTGTGAGAGATATTCTAGGGAAGTTTGCATTCATTCTTTACGATGGTTCATCAAAAACCACATTTATTGCGGCTGTGAGTAATTCTTAATCCCTTTGGGTTTTGTTTGGTACACCGAATTAGACTATATAAGGAATTAATGATATAGTATGACGATGGTATTAGGTGGATAGTATGTTTTAGTTTTTTTTTCAAAAATGTTATTTACACTGCCTTTCTTAAGCCAATCAGGACTGTGGTGGTGGGTTTATGCCGCATAAGAAATAAAGTTCAATTATCATTCTTTTGAATGAAAAACTCGTAAATATCATTCATTTGAATCCACCCTAATACTATCTATCTAGTACTATATCTCGTGTAATTTTATGCATAGTTTCTTGTACATTTTTAATCCGCTGTGCCAAACCTACTCTAGATGTTTACTTTTTATTCCATTTAGCACCTTATACAGGTTAGATTTTGCCTCATTCTATATATTTCAATATTTCTAATACAGGATGCTGATGGTAGTGTACCATTTTTCTGGGGAGCTGACTCTGAAGGTCATCTCGTGCTCTCTGATGATGGAGAAGTTGTGAAGCAAGGCTGTGGAAAATCCTTTGCTCCATTTCCCAAAGGTACCTTTTTTGTTTTGTTTTGTTTTGTTTTGTGGGAATAATTTTATGTAATTGATAGTTCTTTTAATGCGTATTTTGCGTGGACAAGAATTATTTTGGGTGCTGATATACCATTGGAAGATGGAAATAGTATGAGAAATAACCAGGCACAGGGCTTGTTCTACCTTCTGTATCTGAGTATTGCTCAAGACTGTTGAGGATACGGGACGGGATGGGATTCTCACCATACTTTTTCTTTTATCCGACTTTTAAAATTCTTCTAAATTTGTAATGCTAGGTGCTTAATGTAGTTTATTCCTTCCTATGATTCAAAGTTTTATTTTTCATTCCCTTCAGGATGCATCTTCACTTCTTCTGGTGGTCTACGGAGTTATGAGCATCCCATTAACGAGTTGAAGGCAGTTCCTAGAGTGGACAGCTCAGGCGAGGTCTGTGGGGCAACCTTTAAGGTGGACTCAGAGTCGAAAAAGGGAAAAACTGGCATGCCTAGAGTCGGAAGTGATGCGAACTGGTCTCAACATATATGAGTAACTACTAATATTTGTCTGTATTTCAACATCTGATTCCCCCTACGTGTAGTAGTAGGCCATTTTAGGCCTGGAAACACTCAAAATAATAGCACGTTAGCTCTATGTAATAACATATGGGGTGTCTGATGTATTGCTTGGTTCTTGCATTTTATAATTTTTACGAGGAGAATGAACTCAAGTTTAAAGCCAGAGTGTTCACTTTGATCAGGTCATTTATTTGCTTTGAAATCTTGTTCTTTAAATTGAAGAATGCTGCGAGCTTAATCCCATAAAAAGTGTATTATTGAAACTAAACTTCAATTTTTACTTTTTAAGTTGGTAATTAGCAGAAATGGTCCCTAACGTTTACACTCATTACTAAAATGGTCTTTATCGTTTTAATTTTGGCATTTACACCCTTATTTTAAATGTTTGTTGCGGAATTGGTCCTTCCATCTAATTCCGTTAAATCAACCGTTAACAATTTAATGGAATTTGCAGAAATGGTCTCTAACATTTACACACATTTGCTAAAATGGTTTCTATCTTGTTTGAGTCTAATTAAATTTTATTCTATTACATTTTATTTTTCTATCTCCTATTTTCAACCACACAATTTTTCATAAAATAATATTATACGTAAATCGAAAAAATTTCATTCTTTTTCACCCGTTCATTTTTCAAAATATAAAGTTTTGAGTTGAGGTATAAAATTGTAAATTACATCAAACCATAGGAATTATATTCACCGAAAATTTTAAGAGGAGAAAAATATGGGAAGTTAACTAATTTCCCCGTTTGGCCCCCATTTTTTTGTGAATAAAAATATGTGGAATATTATTATTATTTTTAAATGAATGATTGAAAAGGAAGGAAAAAATTTCGATTTATATATAATATTATTTTATGAAAAGTTATGTGGTTGAAAATAGGAAATAGAGAAAAATAAAATGTAATAGAATAAAATTTAATTAGACTCAAACAAGATAGAGATCATTTTAGCAAATAAGTGTAAATGTTAGGGACTATTTCTGCAAATTTCATTAAATTGTTAACGATTGATTTAACGGAATTGGATGAAAGGACCAATCCCGCAACAAATGTTTGAAATAAAAGTGTAAATGCCAAAATTAAAATGATAGGAATCATTTTAGCAATGAGTATAAATATTAGGGACCATTTCTGCTAATTACCCTTTCAAGTTTTATATCCAAAACTTTCCTTTAAAGATGCTGCCTTGGCAATTGTGCACTTTATAAGGTTGCTCATACCTGGCATGGGCAACCCACTATTTCTATTGGGTTTTTTGGTTAATGGCCCATGTGGACAAAAAAATGGGCTTTTTTCCTGAATGAAGAGAGAATTTAATCAAAACACCCTTCTTACAAATCAGGTCATTACATAGTTTTTCATAAATCAGGTATTTATTATATAGAATAAATCTTTCATTATATTTTCAGAGAATACTGATAATCGGGATGAATTTCGAGAGTAATATGTATCCGTATTTCGCATTTCCATTGGAGTCAACTTCATATAGATACTCTTCTTACACCAAACAATCGAATATTTCAAGGATATTAACTAGAAGTATTAATCATTTCAAGAAATTGAAAGAGAAGGATTCATATCCGAAAAACAATTGAATCGAATTTCAAGTGAACAGAAAGCTCGTTCGTGGATGGGGATTATTGGTGTCTTCGACGTTGTAATACATCTGCTCAAGTCTCTATTTGTATAAATTATATTTGTGACCTCTATTGTTTATACCTCTATGTGATGTGACATGTTTGTATTTGTGACTTTGTTCTCCCTCTTAACTTGTGGCGAATATGTAAAAATGGGACAGGTTTGACGTGTGTATCGTCCTAGAGAATGATTCTTGCCAAGTACGAGTATGAAATGAATCAATGAATTGTTCATTTAGTTGGCTTCAAATATATTGAGAAGAATACCTTTATTGAAATTGTAGCCAGGTTAGAGAATGACTTGTGACGGTGAGTCTTGTTTCTTATGGATTTTTTTATTTTTTCAATTTTTAATATGTTCACATGGATAGACTAGCTAGGTTTGCAGATGCATTCAAGAATTATGCCGGTGACCTTGCCGTAAAAATTGTAATAATGTTCAAGTATTTTTTAAATCATGCACAGAAAATTATTATTTTTTCCTAAACTTTCAAGAGTCTAGTTGACTTAAAAAGTTAAAACTGTTTATTTTTTTAAATTACTGGAAATTGTTGCAATTCTCTATAACGTAAGAGAAGTTATATGAGAAAATATTCTATTTCTTACTTGAATAGAGAAAGAGAATTTTACTAACTCTCTATAATATCTCAAACAAAATGGAATTTCTTTGAATTTACTTGGTATATTTTCCCCTCTTCTTTTTTTAATTTTTCTCTCTCAAATTTGTGCCTCCTCCCCATCTTTTTTTTTCCCTTTGCAACACCCTCTATTTATAGGAGATTTTGTTGTCCAAAAAACTGTTACTAATTGATGGAAAGTCAAAACAGGTAGCTGCCTTCCTTTTTAGGCGATTATGAGACAAAGGCATTTACCGTTAAAGATTACAGAGGGAAATGTGAGAACTTTTGTATCTATATTGTTTAATTTCTTATCGCCTTGAAATATTTATTTGTTGTGAGAACTAGTATTTAGGTGGTGTCATATCACATTCTAATATTCAAGTGTATGGATTCAAAAATTTATAATGAAATTATCGATTTTTATGCAATACTAAAATTTGTTCAGAATGAGTCATTTCAATTTTATGAGTCAATTTATATAATTTACATATATTGATGTGCATAAATAAAATAAAATAAAGAGGATGGATATGACAACATTTATAGAACGTTGCCAAAAATCCCCACTTTACAGCAATATTGAGACTTGCAACATATGAACTTGCAACATATGAAAAAACGTTGCAAAAGACTTTCAACAACATTTTTTGAACGTTGCAAAAGACATTTTTTCTTGTAGTGTTATAGATAAAGTCGATATAAGTGACTTTCTTAAAAAATTCTTCTACAAGAATTACAATTAACAAGTTGATAAAATTATCGATTATATGAAATGTGCAATTGAAAATGAATATGAGAAAAATGAATTTTAGAAAATGGAAACAAAACAATAACAACGGATTGGGGTTGAAATTAATATGGTGCTCGTGAAAAGGCCTTTCTACTTGTCTAACAAAAAAAATATTAATCATGCTAAGCTCTATCATTGAGGGTTTGACAACACACTCACAAGGGAGAGGGAGAGCACCTGTTTTTTGACATTTTTTATTCACGCGGATTTAGGGGTGACAATGCGTCGAGTCGAGCCGGCTCGACTCGGGCTCGTTTCCTAACGAGCTAGTGGGCAACGAGCTGAACTGAGTCGAGCTCGACTAGTGAGTAAAATGGTGAGCTTGGTTCGGCCCACGAGCTCGTGGCCCAGGACGAGCCGAGTAGGAGCTCGGCTCGTGAGCTCACCCTTTTTTTACACGTTTTCTAAATATTTTTTAAAATATACATTTTCGGCAAATTTTTATCTTATAAGTATTTTTATTCTATAAACAATTTTTTAAAATAAAGTATTTTTTTACTTATAACTTATAAGTAATTTTAATTATAATGTATTTTTTATGATTTTATCTTATAAATAATACTTACTTATAAGTTTTTTGTAATTATAATTTAATTTTTTTGCTTATAAATAATTTTTAGTTAATTTATTTTTATTTTCAAGTTAGTTTTGAAGAAAACGTGTTGATTGAAAATAATTATTTTATAGATGATAAAACTAAAATGAATATGAGAATTGGTCAAATGATTTTTAAAAATATTTTTCTTTTTTAAAATAATAAAAAAGAAACCATCCTCCTTTATTTGGGTTTGAGATCGACTACTTCAATTTCGAGTAGGTGGAGTTAAAAATTGTACACAAAAAACTTGTTACGTGTACAATTTTTTTAAAAAAATTATAAAGGTATTAAAATAAAAATTCGTGATGAACATGGTTAAATTAAATATCACTTATTTGACTACATGCAATTTCGGCATATTTATCTTGCGGTCGAAAATGAGTGTCTTGTCAGTTCTTCACACACATTAATGCTTCAAAAATATCTTCGTTTAGTCGACTCCTAATCTCGGAGAGAACCCTAGACCTTATACTAAAAGCAAACTCCGAAACTACAGTGCTATCCGAGGTGTTAGTAGATTTTTTGCCATTGCAGAAATTATTAGCTATCGGTGTTCATACCTTCGCCAGAATTCAATTATTTCTTCTGAATTTTTTCTTAGTGCATTGTTACTAGGCCAATTATGATTAAAGTAATCAAGTAATTCAGCAGACAACGCATTTGGACTATTACTCAATGTTTGAGTACATGCAGTGAAAGATACACTACTACTACTGGAGGAACCACATGCATATGTAGTTGAATCATATCTATATGAGTTCATAACTTCGAATAAATTTAAAATTTCAGCGTCGTCATATGCTATATTAGTGGGAGGAATATTTGTAGAGTCGAAGGGTACACGAGTAATATGTTTACACATTCGTGAAGCATATAATACATACATTTCAGATAAAGGTGCTTCTAAATTCCTATAGGTAATAACTACGTTAAAAGTTAAAAGATTTTAAAATTCGGTAAATTATAAATTTAGTACCTGATAAATTATATCGGGGGTCCATGACGCATGTTAACGGAAATAACATAGGCAAGTCTTCCCAATATTTTCTGAGAACCATGCTATGGTTACCTGCTGGGTTACCTGTTGAATGACACGTTTGGGCAAAAAGATTAAAATATCATTCTTCTGTCTTATAGTCAAATCTATGTCTTTTATTCCTATTTATAGGATAATCCAGGCTTATTTCTACTAAAAACCAATTATGCTTGTATATAACACTTATTTAACGTTCTAATATATTAATTTCTCACTTAATTTTAATTATATAATTAATTTAAGATAAATGCACAGATATGTTTTTAATAATATTCAGAAAATAATTAAGTACAATATAAGAATTGCAGACAATCAAAGATAACTAAAATTTCATAATTAGCAGGATTGCAAATATTAATACAAATAATTAACATAAATAGGAAAGATCTTAGAGTATTGAAGTAGAAGGTAAAAGCAGAGTAATATCAACGAGATTTCCCTCGAACTTGCACCCATATGTTTGTATACTCATATATAAGTGATCAGTGTTATTTGAATTTAAGAAAGTGAGTTATGGTCCAACACGACTTCCGCACATTCATTGGTTTTCTCTCTGACTTTTTTGCATATCTCACAATGGATCGCACGGAATCACAGTTTTCCTTTCAACTCCTTGTTAAAAACATTACCATGAATGGTAATAGGGCTCTAATGGCTTTCTCAAATAACGCCAAAAACTCCTACACACGGAAATATGGCAAAAAGATACTTGCACTAATCCTCAAGGCTTTCACCGTTGGAGTATAAGTAAATAAGAGTTTTCGAGAAAATAATAAGGATGGAAAAGAAATATTTTGAAACAACTTTAATTTCATAAACACATCACACTAATATCTCTTACATAAGAATACACATACATATTTCGGCTACACTCTTGGTACTTTCTCTAAGGAAATTAGAACTCCATAGAAATTACCTTATTACACTCTTCACTGAAGAAAGACTGAAAATATTACAAGATATGGAAGACTAGGTAGAGAGAGATTTTTTGCTTAAGACTTGGATGCCTTCTGAGAATTCGTCTTCAATTTATAGACTTAAAAAACTTATACAGTTATCCTTCATTATTGTTGCTTTAATTGTGTAGGGTCTTGAGAATCTTACTGTAGAATAAAGTTCTTTTGTCTGGATCCTTTGAGAATCTTACTGTGGCATAAAGTTCTTTTGTCATAATATGAAAATTATTGGGGTAAACCCATAGTTTTTCTTTACCAGAATCTTTCTGATAAAGTAGTGATAAATTGGTCCCTTCTACTTTTCCATATGTGACTCAAACCACTCATCCGAAAATTTATCTGGATCTAGAGAAATTGGTGAGATGTCACCTTCAGTGCAACAACATTCACACTTATGTTTTGGATAACGTCAAAACTGTTTACATTAGGGCTGGGCATATCTCCTGAACCAAACTGAACCGAATCGGACCCAAATCGAACCGAACCGAACCGAGCGGTTCTTCGTAACTGAAATACCCGAACGGATATCTGAATCGAGAACCGACGGGTTCGGGTCGGTTCTCGGTTCTCTACCTAGAACCGAAGAACTGAATAAAAATCGAATTTTTTAAAATTTTAAAATTTTTATAAATGAGAAAGATTAAATTATTTTAACTTTTTCAAAATAAATTAGCTAAGATAGAGTTTGCATTAAAGATACTGAGTTCTATGAGAGTATTGAGACAGGTAATAAAATATATATTATATTTTTTCTTATTAAATCTTATTAGTTCAACAATTTTTAGTTTATTTATGTTAGTTAATTGTGATTTTTCAAATTTTCTTTTAGAGTTTTTTAGTATTTAGTATGACAAGTCAAACAATTGATGGTTAAATCAATTAGTCGGTACTTACTACTGTATTAACAATATTTTATTTCTACGAGTCTATGACTTCTAATTTATATGGATCACCAATATTTTAGTATTACTAATTTACTATCTACTTTTTGTTATTTTTATACATTGGTAAATTAATTTTATTGGACAACTTGTTATTTATATGTTATTAAATTGGAATACGTTAATGTGTAAAAGTCAAGATTAAACATGTCAGACTATAGTGTTGTTATAAATGTTAAAAAAATTAATTATAGTATGGAACCGAATAGACCCGAACCGAATCGAACTGAACCGAACCTGAACGGTTCCGTTTACTCACTACCAGAATATTTTCGGTTCGGTTCTGTTCAGAACCGAACCGAACCGGACCGTGCCCAGGCCTAGTTTACACAGCTCTTCTCTTGTCTTTTGTGTCCCACTAACTAGTCTTTCAAAGATATAATCACTCAATATGTTAAGATAGTGTCAATCCTCTTGTTTAGTGGGTGCCACAACTTTACTGTAGATCATGTGATCTTGTGACTCGTACACCCATATATTTTGTATTTCTTCAATAATTTTCTGGATATACTCAAACTGTTCATTGTATCCCTTGGCTCTATGAAAAGTTATCATCTTGATTATATCTTCTGGTGTGGATTCAATAACTTCACTCTTTTCTGGCTGAAGATGTTTGGTAGTAGTAGCCATTCTGATGACATGGCTTGCTGGAAGTATCCTATCTTCTTCATCATCCCATTCAGGACTTGCAGTGAAAAATCTGATATAAATGTTTTTATGTTTAAGAACTTGACAATATCTTTCAATAACACGGACTACATCTTTTGGTAGCATAGAAATTTCTTTTAAGGATTCTGATGGATAAATACAGAGTATATTTCTCATTTCATACAGAGCGCGAACCCAATAAGCTGGAGCTCTTGGATAGATATTAACTTTGTTATATGTTCCATACGTTAGAGTTTTCATCCATCCTCCAATACTAGTATACCAACAGCAGACAAGATTGAACAATACGTATGCCAGAATAAAATCGTTTTTATTTTTGATATCCATAACACCAGGAGTGTTACAGGCCTTGATAACAATTGTGCGATTAAGCTCTGGTATAGAGATACTTTCATTCGTAAGTTTTTTCTCCTGTGAGGGAGACGAAGTAGTATACTCTTTGACAGATAGTTTATGAAACTTTAATGCTTCTTGTTCAATATTGGCGTTAGAGCCTTCAGATTTATTGTCACTAGGGTCTTCAGATAATACAGCCTTGTTGGCCTTTTCCAATATTGGCTTAGCAACAGCCATCTCCATCATCGCTATCTTAGATTCTATTGTAGCAACTTTCACACTCATCTCGAATTTCAATGTTTCGAGTTCCTTCTTGATTTGCTCCATTCCTAGTTAAGAAATCTGGAATAAAATTGTCTTTCCCTTTAATATGGACAATATCAAAATTAAATGGCGCAAACCACATTTGCATTCTAATAAGTGGATTTTCAGTTGCACTGGTTCCAAGTTTATTAGTTAACAATGATTTTACCTGAGTATTATCCGTTCTAATAAGAAATCTTTTAGGTAACAAATAAAGTTTGAATTTTGCTACTCCTTTTCTTGACAGCTAAACATTCTTTTCGATTAATATCATATCTAGTTTCTGCATCATTGAAAGCACCTGAAGTATAAGCAACAAGCTCTTCTCGACATTTACACAATGGATTACAAAGAAATTCTCTATGATTCTCCTTTCTTTTGAGGATTGCTCCCCAGTGTAATCGAGATGCATCAGTTTCTAAAATAAAGAAATCATCATCATTAGGAATATTTAATTCGGGTAGATTTTCACATACTTTCTTTATTTTGTTTATCATTTCGATATCTTCTTCTGTACATTCTCAATCAACACATTTTCTAAGTTTTTTGGTAAAGTGGACTTTGTATTTAGAGCAACTCTTGATAAATTTTTCAGAGTAATTTAATAATCCAATAAAACTTTGCAGCTCTTTTTTTTTTTTTTTTTATCTTTAATTACTTCTGAAAATTCGATAATCTTCTTACCAATATGAGGTTGTTGAAATATTTTTTCTTCTGTAAAAATATATTCTAAGAATTCGATTTCAGTTTTAGTTATTTCTGCTTTTCTTTCAGATAGGGTTAAACCATATTTTGGCAATATAATTGAACTTCTTAAGATGTTCAATATGTTCTTTTAGTTTTTTACTATGGATAAGGATATCATCTACATAGGTAATGCAGAAAGTTTGTATTGGTCTGATGATCTTATCCATTCTTTTTTGAAATATTACTGGAGCATTTATTAATCCAAATGACATAACATTCCACTAAAATTGTCCTAATGGATTAGGGGTTGTAAAACTAGTTAAATGTTTAGGTGCCTCATCTAGTTTTATTTGCCAATATCCAAATTTTCAATCAAATTTAGAGTATATTTTACTTCCTTGTATTTGTTTTATTAACAAATCTTTTATTGGTAATTTATAGCTATTAGGTATAGTTTTAGAATTTAGGTCTCTATAATCAATTACCATTCTAGCTTTTCCTCTTTTAATTTCATTATGGTTTCTAACCATAAATGCAGGACTATTATATGGATTAGTTGATTCTCTTATCACTCCTAATTCTAAGAGTTCTTTAATTTGTATTTTAAATTCTTTTTTATCTTCTTCGCTATACGGAAATTGTTTTCCAGATATTTTAGCATCTGGACTTTTTAGTTCAATGGTTGCAATAGGTTTATCTTTGTCCCAATTGGTTAAGGGATATTCTTGATAACATTCTTTTAATTCTAGTTTAATTTTTTCTAACTCTTCTTCTAAATTGTCAATTCTTAATACAGGGATTTTTTGTTTATGATTGATTTTGGTATAATATTCACCACGATTACCTGCAGAACTCTGATGTCTAGGCTTATGGTGTATTGGTTGATGTGCAATTCCAATGACTTTATAAATTTTTGGTATTTTAATTTTGTGATTACAAGGTGTAGTGAATTCAAAACTATCTTTATATTGCGTAAATGAGTTATATGTATAGAGAAAATTTTCTCCTAAAAGGATATCACATCCAATTTTATCGGTTGCACATATTCTAGGAATAAAACATTCTCTATTTCCTATAATTATAGGAACATTTTCTACAAAATTTCTATAGATTTCTACAATATCACTGGCAGTTTGGCCAAAAGTCTTTTTCTTATAGTCTCTTTTATAATAATGTTCAGGAAATATATTTTTTTTACATAGGCAAATTCCAGATCCAGTATCAAGTATAACATGAAATTTTATCATACAATAGTCTGGTAAATTGAGAGTTATCTCAATATATGGACTAAGTATACTAGTTTTGATTGATCTAATTCCTTGTATCCTATAAATTGGTTCTTTAGTTTTATTAACTCTAGGAAGTATTTTCTGTTTATCCTCTATAGTTATTTGTAGGGTGTTTTTCTGGATAACATATGGTGATAACTTTTCAAGAAAATTCATTCCAAGTAATATTGGGCTAATATATTTTCCTTTCCTATAATCGTTATGAATTTTAAGGTTTAATTTAAATTGTTCTCCTTCTATTTCTATATCAGTAAAACTTAGCTCAAGATTAACAAATATTTTGATTTCATATTTAATTCCATGATAATCTATAAGAGTTATTCCTTGTGGTAGGTTTTCTTCAGATAAATGATCAACTAAGTCTGCTCTTATATGGTTGGTACTAGCTCCTGTATTGACAAGGGCTATGATTTCTTCATAGTTATTTTGATTATTGATATATTCTGTTAAGATAAAGAAGTTATCTTCCTCACACTTTTTTAGGTCAATATTAATACTATTTCTAGGTAATGTTGAGTAGTTTTTACTTGTAGATGGTCTG
Organism: Osmanthus fragrans; assembly: GCA_019395295.1. Taxonomy (NCBI): domain Eukaryota; kingdom Viridiplantae; phylum Streptophyta; class Magnoliopsida; order Lamiales; family Oleaceae; genus Osmanthus; species Osmanthus fragrans. The sequence goes on from CM033357.1 coordinate 26,070,565, forward strand.
CTAGAACTTATGAGTTCTCTAGTACTGATATATCTTTCTATTCTTCTACTAGGCATTCTAACTATAAGTTGTCCAGAGTTACTCAAAGTGGCTAATCCTTGATTTCTTACATTATTGTCTATTCTTCTAGCTCGTTGATGAAAATCAAGCAATATATCTTGTGGTAAGGAAATATTATTATCACTTAACATTTTTGATGGAGTAAATTGTGCTAGGTTTCTAAAGTCTTCATAAATTTCTATAAATTTCCCTGAAATTTTATTGATTTCCTTTTGGTTAGTAGTAAAAACATAAAAAGCTTTACAATGTAAAGTTACAGCTTTACTCCTTGGTGGCATCATTAATCTATCGATTTTGTGATACAAGTTTAATCCTAGACTTAAATTTTCATCAGTTAAAGACATGGCAAATCCAGGTCTTATAGTAAATAAAATTTTCTTATAAACAAGATTTTCAGATACCATTCCTAATAGGGCATCCATAGGATCATGAAGTATTCTATTATCCATTAAGTATATTTGTATAGGAATATCCATTCATTCTCTAAAGTATCCTTTAATCATGATTTGGATTCCTCCAATTACTATATTCTTTAATCTATCTCTAGTTGATTTTTTTTTATATTTGCTAATTCTTTATTAACCCATTCTCTAGTTATAAGAGGTATAGTGGTATTGCCTTTAACGTGTTCGATATTAATAGGTACTTCATCATATTTGACAATGTATATAATTTTGTTGAACCAAGATACAATTGGTCTTATAAAAACATCTTTATCTTTTAAAGATATTTGCTTTTCTTTTATAGTTTCATATCTTTTTTCGTCAAACACCACAGTTTGCGAAGTTTCTTCTTCATTATCTAAGGTCGTTTAAACCGTATCAATAATTTCTTGATTCATTTAGATTTGTTCATATTCTAGTTCTTCGATTTCTTCTATATCTAACTCATAAATTGAGTCTGTTTCTGATAATTCGTCTAAATCTTCGATTATCTCATATTCTGATTCAGAATCTACTTCTTCCATTAATCTAATGGATTCAACATTTTCTCTTCTCTTTTTATTAGGATAATTTGGATATATATGTCCTATTTCGTTACACGTAAAATATTTACATTTTTTTGTAAAATTCCTCTTTAGATTTCTTTTGAGGTTTCTTACGTTGGTAAAATTCCTTTTTCCAAGGTTTTTTCTTTTTAAAATATTTCTTGTGGCTCTTAAATCCTCGATTTTTCTTCGAAGGTCTGAGAAAATTCTTAAATTTCTTTTTATAATATGGTTTCTTGGGTGATTTGTGACAACCAAATTGTGGTACTGCTGCTATTTCTCCATAACAGCATAAACTAGCTTTCTTACCATATTTTCTAAATAAGTGTTGGTACATAGATTTTTTGCACCATTCAGATATTTTTCTTTTAGCGAATGAAGTTCTCATTCCTAGAATATCAGCCTTTTGATTAGGATTTTCCCATTCTATTTTCTTCCAATAAATTTGGTACTCCTCAAATAATTTCTGACCCCATGGCCATGGTGGTTTAAGGAAATATCTATTTAGTAGTTTTTTATCCTCTTCAGATATATTATATTCTTTTATGGATTTGGATGCTTTAATATATATCTTTTCAAATTTCTTAGTATATTTATTTAATTCACACATATCATAGATTTTTAATAATTCCATTTCTCTTTCTGCTTGTAAGATTTCTTGAGTAATCATATCAATTTTAATTTCAGGTATAATTTCTCCTAAGAGTAGATGTCTAAAGAAATTTTCTATTCGTTTTAAAATTTCTTTAAAGTTTTCAGTGTCTAGACTTTCATTGCTATCTATGGTAGTTGTAGATTTCTCTCCATATTTAATTTGATTTTTGGTTTCTTCAAAAAATTTTCTCTAGATATCTGAAGTGATTCCTCTAAAGGTGTGGATAATAAAGTTATAAGATTGAGTGATATTCCATTTATGAAAAGCAACAGCTAAATCAGTGGCTTTTGCCCAAAAATCAATAATTTCGCTTTTATTATTGCTATCATCAATATCTAACCATATTCCTATTGTAGAAATTGGTTCAGTAAATAATTTAACTGGATTATTATCCCTAAGATGTATAGATTTGGTTGCCATAGTTTTTGGACCTTTTCTAAAATTGTAACCTTCTCGCTTATTAGCTATTCCATGTTCTCTTATCCATTCCAAATTCCAATCATCAGATTCATCTTGAATCCAATCAGTAGTAATATTAGTTCCACTAGTTTCTCCCACTAATAGCTCAACTTATTCATTTAAAGGTGGAGTATTAATCTCAGTTGTTTCTTCTTTAGGTGGGGGATCATTCACATATATATTCTCAGTTTGGATAGCTAATTGTTTTAAACTTTGTTTATAAACTTCTAATTCCTCTCCAGTAGTTTTAAAAAATTTAGTTTCTAATTCTTCTATAAACATATGCCGGTAAAGGTGGTTCTATTGAAGTATAAGAATTATTTTTAAGTTTTAATTCTTTAAATTTTGATTCAATTTGTTTAAATAAGATTTGTGGTCCAATCTTAATATTATCATTAACAATTTCTAAATCTGATTCAATATTTTTCACATGAGTTATGATGTCTTGATTTATGATATCGATTTTTTCTAAGGGTAAGACATAATTATCATATTGTTCTAAAAATTGATTTATAATAATATCTTCTTCATATTCGAGAGATTCATCTACTAAAATTTGTAATGCTTTATTTTTTACTTCAGTTAACTGTTGAGAATTATTTATTTGTTTTATCTTTTCACTTAGAGGTTTAAATTTGCTACTTAAATTTGTCGCTAACTCTTGTAATTTAATCCTATTAGTATTAGTTAAAATAACAATATTTTGTAATTCTTCTAAAATTAGTTTATCTTTTCTATCCATTCTAAAAATATTTCTAAAGATTTAATAATTTCTTGTAGGTTCGTTACCAGACTCTGATACCAATTAAAGCGTTAAAAGACGAAAAATGATTAAAATGATGGTATAAGGGTGCATAAGGGTATAGAAGACAATTTGCTCAAAATATGACAAAATCGTGTCAACTAGCAGGTCAACTAAAGGGGCAAAACAGCATTTCCCATTTTCTAAATTTTAATTCCATGGCAATTATAACTGAACTAAAATCGGGGTCATCTTTAAATCTATTAAAAGCCCTAACAATTACATAAAGACGTTCAAGGACCATACAACTTGTACGATAATCAACATCAGACAAAATATTTGTAGAATCATAAAAACTTATCAATTTTTTTTTTAAAATTTTAATAACTTAAGCCTAATCCAACTCATTCAAAATATTATTGTCGTCGTCTCTAATATGCATACTGTTATAAAATTCAGTAATTAAATGTTCGAAACCTTCACATGATTTTAATAATAAATATGTGAAGTTCCATCTATGCGCTCGTTACTAATAAAAGTTTTTGATTGCGACACCCCATTTTTGGCACAAAATTACTCAAATGCTTATTTTCTACTAGGTTAAATAGTGATATAAATTAGTGCTTTCCTAATTCACCCTTAACATATTTTAAACCGTCTTACACTATTAAATTAAAAATATGGCATACACATCGAATTTGAAATAAATAACCACCGAAATCGAGTTGAAGTACTCTATGCAATTTATTGACAACAGACTTATTTATAGAAGTGTCGTCGAACGTAAAAGAATGAATTTTACTCTTGCATTTATATTCTTTAATAATGTTCATAATAACGTTAAATATACTGTTAGCATTGTGCAGGTACTCAATAATTTTAAAAGCAATTATTTTTTATGCATGCTCTAAATTGAGTCTATATAATGTGCAGTTCCAACTATACAATCTCTTTTATTAATCTCTTCACATAAATTCGAAATTAAAGATATCACACCGATATTTTTCTAAATCGGCAATCAATATTTGTTTTGCATTTTCAAAATATTCTATTGTATCAGAATGAAGAGTATTTCGACTTACCCTAACGTACCTCGGTTGAAGACATTCTTTCACAAAGGTAACGAAATGTTGGTTGTCCGTTTGTGTTAGTGGCAACTCAGCTCCAATAACGTACTTCACCATTCCTGTTGGAGTTCTTTCCACTGAATACTTTCACGTATTAAGTGTCGTAGTAGTAGCACCGCTACTTGGACTACCAAATTGTAGTTGCGTTTGACCAGCAGGAGGAAGCCCATGTTTGGCCGCACATGTTCTGTAGTGACAGTTGAGGTGTGTGATTCCAATGTCTTTTTGTCATGACAATCGTTGTTGACAGTATTTACATACTGCTTTGGTTTCTAGAAGTCCATCGATCACACGACCAGTTTGAGCCAATTTAAAATGGTCCCAACATTTTGCCTGCTTCTTCACCTTTCTCTTCCCTTTTACATCGAGAATTTCTATTACAGGTTCATCATCCTATTCCAAATCAATTGGATGACTGGCATCAACATCAACGTTATCCAAATGTATTGGATGACTATTTTCATGAACATCGAAATCTTGAATATTTTCTAGAATGAGTAATTCATTTAGACCGGCAAATTTATTCACAAATTGATTATGGGGGGCAAAGGTGCTTCACCCTCGACTTCGACATTGAACAAGTTTTCAATAAATGAACGTGAATCCATTTGTGAATAATTCAAATTGAATGTTGAAGAAGAAGAAGTAAAGTAGAATTGAGAAGTGAATGAAAATTATGTAGTAGTGTAGAAAATATATTGTAAAATCAATATTATAATTCAATATTTTCAAAATAAAATGTAGAAGAGTATATAAATTAGAATGAATGAATGAATAATATTGATAATGATTGATTTGTAGAGAGTATAGTAGAGAATGAGAGATTGATAGTAAATTTGGTGAGAAAAAAATGTTGTTATTGATGGGTATTTATAGGAAGAAAAATGAATTTGAAAAAAATAAAAATAAAAAAAAAAAATTTAGGGACAGAACGGTCACTGAAAAACTTCAGTGACCGTTCTGGTCACTGAAAAAATTTTAAATTTTTTTTATGAGCCATGAACTGCTAGTCAAAGATCTAACTGATTTTTTTTTTTAAAAAAATTTGACGAGCGGCTCGTCGAGCCCGGCTGGGTTCGTCTGGCATTCCCTACGCTCTACTCGTGGATCGGACTCGTTTTTTATGAGCCGAGCCCACGAGCTACTCAGCTCGATTGTCACCCCTATGTGGATCCCAAGCGCATGTGGATGTATGTCAACCAAAGCGTCAATCATTTTCTGCCAAATCAGCTTTATTCAAAATTTATTCAAACCATTTGCTCTTTCAATTCATTTAAAAAAAAAAAAGATGAAAAAAAGGGAAAACTTCACTTGATTGTTGACCCATGTTCACTGGCAAGGAGTAAGGTAGAAAGAATGATAATTATCATATTCCTAAACCCTAAGCCTAATTAAATAGTATATTCATCCAATTATAAAGTCGTCCTTTAAAATCTTGCTTGTGGATGATGACTTAGTTGGCCTATTAATATAATTCAAGGTATATGTATACAGAATATTTTGGATCGAGTAAGCACACAAAATAGCTTAATAATTTGCATTTCCCTCATTTTCTTGAGTTAAATGATAAATTAAAAGGAAATCATAATACCACTCAGTTTGCCACTTGCAAAAGAGCCCTTCAAAGAATCAAATGGGCCATTAGATTCTGGTATTCTTCTGCAGTCCTTAAAACAACTGAAAGACAGAAGAGCATGAATAAGGAGGTGACAGAGTGGTCCTCTGATCCTTTAAATACAAATATCATATATGATTTCTGAAAGAAAAGCCAGATTTTACAGTATTGGTATACAAAGGTGACAACAGAAGGCGGTAATGGAGAAGAATGCAAGTGAAACCCATTAAACTTAGCCTCTATCTATATATAAAAAGGTAAATCTACCTTACAAAAGGACACTTGTTAATTCTAGCCCATAGAAAATTGCTTTGACATCAACTTTCTATGATAATGATGCATCCGTATTCTAACAGTTTAAATTTTCAAATGAGACGGTTCAACAGGTCTAAGTGTGAAATGGACCAAAAAAAGTGGCGACCTTTTCCTTTTTGTCGCGAGGAAAGATTAATTATTGTAAAGCATTTTGGTGGCGAAAATTGTATATGGAAGGCACTGTTGCTGGATAATCTCTTTATTAGCTAGCCATGTTACAGGCTTATTGAGGCCAATTAGACAGACCATTAATGCTACAGATGGCATTAGCCATATTCCAGCCATGTTTTTTCTGTTTCATAAGATGCTCTAAGTCCAAGCATTAATAGAAAAGGATAGATACACAATTCTAGAAAATACAGAAGCTTTTAATTTCCTTTTTAAAGAAGCATGTTGGAGCAAAAAAACAAAGTAGAAAAAGTGAAAATCATAGTTATTAAAAAGCCTTCATTAATTAGCAACCCCATTGTTAACTCCATGTTATTGCTTTTTTTCTTTATTATATATTATACTTTTACTAGCGCAACACAAGACACACCAGACTTCAAAAATAGTTTCAAATTTACTTATATTGATCAATAAGCATAGACAGAAACAAATAAAAATCGTTATTGTTGCATAATATTATACTCTCCTCTTAACAAAGTTAACCTTTTAAATAGAACCCTAAGTTACCATAGGGTATCAGAGCTTACAATTTTCAAACAATTCATTTGATGAATCATAATGCAATCTTGCAGTTTTTCCTCTTGTTTTGCCTATACTTGTTAATGAATATAAGCAAACTTGTTATGAAATTTGAGAACATCAATCTAGGACCTTGTAGCAATTTTGTTTTCAACCTACTATTGTGACACGGCTATGCCTAACCATTCAATATTACTTTAAGATAACATAATTATATTTCCTTCACTAGGTTAGTGTGATCATAGAAATTCAGTCAAATCACATTATGAGTCTTAACTCAAATCTATGCCTAGCAAATATATTGGTTTCTTGATATCACGGTTCAGTTTCTCTTTTATTACAAGAACTAGGGATGCACAAAAATCTGCAGTAACCCATCACTCTCTTTTAATCCCAGCCATGTAGGTAGCAATTTTACTCCTAATTAATACCAATATCATGTCGTCTCCTCCTTAAATTGCATCTATGACTAGCAAGTGCATTATCTTTGTGGGGGAGAAGTAGTTGGGATCACATCTAATAGATTGTCAATACCTAATTTTCACATGTTTGCCAAAATCACTCAACACGTATAATTCGTGAACATAATCAACACATATCCAACTACATCTCTATCCATTCGATCATCCTCAAACTATTCTTGCATATACATTAAGTGATCGAAGTATTTCATTTATAGGATCTAGGATTATTTACAACCCAGTTTTGCCAACTCAAAAATCCATCATGATATACAATAATTTTCAAACCTCAGACCATTAAAAATAGCTACGTGCTCTAGGATAGTCTCATATGGATAAGAAATATATAAAAATAAGTATAAATTAGCACCATTTGGTCACACATAATACATTAAATTAGCTTTATTTCTAACATAAGATCGTCATTACTAAAAAGGCTACCGAATTAATTAGTAACATAAAAACAAATATGTAAAAATAATTTCGGATTTTTTTTCCAAAATTTTTAATTTTTTTTTTAATTTCTCGCATATTTTCTTGGTTTTTGTGAATTTTCTAAATGTTTAAAAACAATTAAAAAAAATACAAACAAATAAAAAGTTTACTCTCTAGCCTTTATAATGCCTAGTGTTCTAAAAAGCTCGTCTAGGCACAAAGCGTGACTAAGGTGCTTCGTCTTGAGCCAAAGTGAGAATTAGAATGTTGACCGCTTAATTTTATTTTTTATTTTTTAAACTTTTCATCTTCATTAAATGTACATTTTCTTTTTTTCTTTTTTTTTGGTAGATGAAGAAGAATATATTAAATTGGAGTCCGATAAAGAGTTAGATGAGATTTAAGCTACATGCTATCTATGTTATGTAATTATGATTTTTAAACTTATATTTTTTTGTAGGAATTATTAAGTACATACAATATTTTATACTTTTAGATGTTTAGTATATATTATATGAATTATTGAATGTTTTTTTTACAATGATTAAAAATTTAAAATTAAAAAACGTTTTTTTATGCCTAAGTTTCACCTAGGCTCATAAAACTTGAAACTTGGCCTCCACACTTAGTCACGCTTTACGCTTTTTAGAACACTGATAATGTCTTTCCTCTGGCACTGATAATGTCTCTCCGCTAACAATCGGTGCGAGATAATCCCACGGTCAAGTCAACCTCATCAATTTCCAGTTTTTAGAAAAAGAATCCCACAAACAAGTCACACTTGATTACAAAATATTAACACTAAATCCTATATGATGCCATAGCACCAACATATCAACTAACAATGTTATTTGTTACTCCAAATTAGCAAAAATCATTATTAAAAAACAAGAATAAGTTTACCATACGATTTAAGCACAAAAAGTGACCAAAACAAAAGGGACGTTATTTTTCCCAATCTGAATGTATTAAATCTCTGATCCCTAACTCCCTAATTTTTCTGACTGACGTAATAAGTAACGTCGCGCGATGATATATTGATATTAAATGTCGCCATATAGGATTTAAAATTAATATTTTTTAGCGATTGATCTAATGTATACAATTAGAAGTTTGAATGACTATTATTTAAAAAAATAAAAATTTAATTTTAGTAATCATTTAGCCCCTGTTTGGTGGAAATTAAAAATCAAATTTTAATAGATTTTTGATGGAAGTTGATGAAATTTGTGGTTTAAAAAATTGTGAATCTTATGAAATATGTGGTTAAAATTAATTACAAATTTTGACTTAAATTAAATTCTTGATTTTAAGTTTTTACCAAACGGGCTTAAAATTACAGTGATAATTGATGTAACAAACCCGCAAGTTGACAATGAAATAGTGAAAAATTTGACCACTTTTTAGTTAGAAAGGGCAAGAATCACCCTGTTTTCTTTTTCAACATACATGCTAAGAAACAAGGCAAAAATTAGCATGCAATGCTCCTCAAGTTCAACATCGTTTCCATCAAATTTGTTTCAAGATATCGTTCACAAAGCAGATTTTCATCTATTACAGAATTGTGTTGCACGAGAACAGCGGAAAATCCTTGGTAACACAGCATTCTCTTTTTAATTCCACAAAAAGCAGTTTCATTTTTAATGCACCTTTGATGTTTGACAATATTACTCGAGGAAAATATCTGGCTATGTGCTGCATTCATCCAGCTTGTTTCTTCCTACAATTACGTTTTACTTGCTTGTTCTAAAATTGTTTCACCAAGCAAGTAGGAATATATGGTGTCCTTATGTTAAATTTTTTTTTATCTGATTTATGGTGTTTCGTCGGCTTTCATTAGTCCAAAAGTTCAAACAATTTTAATAATCAAATTGTAGAAATAAATCACATGAAGAATTAAAAACCAAGAACAAATTACAAATATATTGAAAACTAATTATAAAAGATTAAACAACAGTACTGAATACTTTACGTGCATCTTTATATCTTCCAATTGACATAACTAAATATTGGTTTACCTGGTACTGGTATGCACTTGACGAGCCAACCAATAGGCCAAGATGCAGCTGAAATTCCTATACAGAACCCCCATTGATTCCAATTCAACCTCTCTGTATCCGCAAACTTCTTCAGAAATTCCACCATTACTACTTGAAGAATTATAGTTATTCCAATGATCCCAAGAAACAGCTTGTTCCTGTGTATCCCTTCAAATACGTTCTTCTTCTCAAGCTTCCTCGCGCTGAACTCGTTAAACACTTGACAAAGCACGAAAGTATTAAAAATCAATGTGTTGTTTACCTTTTCGCTCACACCAAAGATTGATTCCCCCTTGAATTGTAATGTCAAAAGAACAACTATCTGATACAATGCTTGAGCTAATAAGTTCCTCCACATGATATTGGTGATAAGAGGCTCAGTCCGGCCAACGGGCGGCTTTCCCATAAGCTCCATGGTTGGTTTCTCTGTAGCAAGAGCTAGAGCCCGCAATGTGTCCATTATCAGATTCACCCATAATAACTGTACTGCTGTTAATGGCACCTCACCAGCTGAAACTGCTGCTACAAAGTTGATCGTAAGTGCTGCAACATTCACCGTGAGTTGAAATTGGATGAATTTCTGTATGTTGTTGTAAACACATCTTCCCCATCTCAAAACTGTGGCAAGAGAAGCAAAATTGTCGTCCAAAATGATGATATCTGAACTCTCTTTGGCCACTTCCGTGCCTTGAATTCCCATCGAAAGGCCTATATCAGCTTCCTTTAGTGCGGGTGCATCATTTGTGCCATCACCAGTAACTGCCACAACATGGCCTTTCTTTTTCAGACATTGCACCATTAGAAGTTTGTCGAAAGGAGATGATCTTGCCATCACACAGATTTTATCAACTTTTTCCATTCTTTCCTCTTCTGTATAGTTACGAAATTCAACTCCTTCGACCACTAATCCATCATCCATTTCTTCATTCAGCCCGAGTATTCCGCATTCGGTGGCTATTGCTTTTGCAGTGAAAATATTATCACCAGTGATCATTTTGACATTTACACCTGCATATTGACAATCTTCCACTGCTTTCTTCACACCTGGTCGACATGGATCTTTAAGGCCGACAAGGCCCAATAGGGTCAATCCATTATCTTGAATTTTTGGTTGTCCACTCGGAATGACATGCTCGACCTCTGAAACTTGCTTATATGCAAATGCAATGCATCGAAGACTACTTGCAGCCATGCCTTGTATTATTTGGTCGAATTTCATCCTTTCGAAATTATTGAGATGATTCACATTTCCTTCTAAATCATAGTAATGAGAGCACATTGCTAGGATCATTTCAGCAGCTCCTTTCCAGTGTGCGTGAATCGTGTCATCTTCATTCTTCTTCATTAAAATGCCACTTTTCTTTTTCTCTGAATTGAATGCTTCCACGCGTACAATGCTACAATTTCGCTTGACCTTCTCCAAATCCATATTCAATTCAAGTACAGCCCACGAAAGAATGGCCTTTTCAGTGGGACTACCATAGAATTCAATATATCCCTGATGCAGTCGACACATAAACACTACCTGTCATGTTGAGACCGACCCCTTGATGCAGCAATTCAAGAACACCGGTTGGAATTGACATAAAGCTTTTCCCTTCGACACATTCTTTCCCCAACCAGAATTTAGTTGTCTTCATTTGATTTAAAGTAAGGGTACCTGTTTTGTCAGTACATATGGTAGTGGCAGATCCCATAGTCTCACATGCAGAGAGCCTTCTCACCATAGCTTGGTCGGACATCATCCTTTTTTTTTTTTTGATCGGTAAATGTGTAATCTATAGATCAAAACGTGTACAATGTACAAGTACTACGGGCATACCCGAGCAATCTAAGATGAAGAACATAAGACAATTACAACGGGCATACCTGTGCAATCAAAAGACAAGTGAAAGATACAACTACTCCGGGCATTCCCAAGCAAAACAAAAGAAATGAAGTAGAGACATAATTAACAACATGCTAACGGCTCATAGTGAATTAAAACATACGGATACAAAGTAAAAATGGCTTTGTATATGTGTGTTTTAATCCAATAAACAACATTGTCAACATGTTGAACAATGTGCTCAAAAATAAATCTATTTCTAGCCATCCAAATATAGTAAACGGTAGTGGCAAGTGCAATCTTCTTCACTTTGCTTTTCCAAGTCGAGCCCCTCGCCTCCTTTTTCAACCATTTCAATGCACTAGGTAAAGTGGACATTGCCCGAGTAATGCCCAACCATTTTCGAATTTTCCCCCACACGGCATTAGTGAAAGGACATGCAAAAAACAGGTGTTGTACTGTCTCCTCCGTACGTTCACAAAAAATGCATTTTCGGTCCATCTCAATATACTGAATTTGGTCCTTTGTTAGAAGCTTTGATTGGGCCCCTAACCAAAGAATGAAAGCGTGTTTCGGTGTGTTACCTGTGCTCCAAACGGCAGCAGCCCAGATGGCCTTAGCAGCTTTCGGCCTGAAGAAACAGTAGGCTGCCTGTGTGCTAAATCTGCCTTGCAGTGACCAGCCTTGCAGCCTGTGACCAGCTGCTTGTTTCGTCCCTTCAGCAACCAGAATTAAGTCCCTGATTTCCAGCACTTTTTTGAGAAGTGGGGAATCATCCTTAACCATCTTTCGTTCCCAAACATCCATCCCTCGAAGAAAGTTGAATAAGCAATAATTGAATAAGCAAGAGTCAGAGTAACTGCCAATGGCAATCCTTCTGGAATTGCAACAACTACAATAGTTACTGCGGCAGCAATAATTCCCAGCACGCCATTGATCACATCATCAACCATAGTCTTACCAAATCCATTGAACTCTTTATTCCCATTTTTGTCTGTTGTATTGCCTGTAAAGAATCGGACCAATAGCACGATAAGTACTAGGAAAGCTACTGCTAAACCAACCTTACCTATTGATGAAGTCAGCTTGTTCAATCGAGATTGAAGAGGCGTTTCCTCATTTGAGTCTCTGTTAATTGTACTCATCATTTCTCCCCAAGTTGTGTTCATTCCTACAGATGTAATAAGCATTCTAGCATATCCATCAGTTACCTTTGTGCCAGAGAACAAGAAGGGATTTCGATCTTGATTGATTTCAACATGATCGCTTTCACCTGTCATGCTAGATTCATCAACTTGCAAAGAGTGCCCGTCTAGAAATAATCCGTCCGCAGGTACTTGATCGCCGATCTTCAGACAAACTATGTCTCCAACAACAATGTCAAATATCGATATTTTTTGCCTCCTTACATTTCTCACAACTTCAATGAGGATATTATTGCTCACCTTCGAAAGCTTGTCAAATTGCCTGCTTTGCCTGAAGTTGCTGATAGCTGAGACAGAAATAACAAGAAATACAGCAACAAATATACTTCCACCATCATACCAACCTTCTTTTGGACCATTCTCTTTGATCCCGAATCCAAGAGAGAGGGCAGCGCAAGCCAATAGAATTAGGATTGTCGGATCCTTGAAAGCTTCAAATATAAAATGGAAGAAACCCATTGTAGGTGGCTTTACTGTAAGTATTACTCCCAAACTCCTCCTGTCTGAGGAAAATGTCTTCTGTTGCTCCATCAATTCCACGATTAGCGTCAGTTTTGAGAGAAACGGCGATACCTTTAGCACCTCCAAGTTCAAAAAGCTCGTCAAGATTTTTCTCTTTGCCAACCTTAGAGAGGATTGTCTGATTAACATTGGAGAAACAGCAGGTATCTTCGAGTGGTTCCTTGAAGGGGTGTGAAATTTACGAAGAACAGATCTCAAGGAGTTTGTTCAACTAAATATCAAGTTTTTAATGACAATTTAATTCTTGGAAAATAAGCAAAGTATAATTTCTTGAAGATGAAGGAATATATTCGTAATTGGCTTGAGAAAGAAATATAAATTATAGTATCGACAGGGTGATTAAATGTACACAGCATGTTAGTGTCTTAACACGGAATATTTTTGAAAGACAGCAGTGTAAACCTAAATTACATGCTTACTCGTTTTCACAAGGACAAAATATGCTAAAATATTGCTGGCTTGATTTTAATAATATGCACGCTTAATAATATGCACACAAGATGGCTGCTGCGTGACTGTTAAGTTTTTGTACCTATGATGAAATAATGCATTTCCACATTTCCAAGGTTCTTTTTTTTAATTTTTACCTTTTCTTTTGAGTCGGGTGCGTTCTGTTGCATAACTTTTAAAGTCGGGTGCGTTTTATTGTATAACTTTTAAAGCTCGTTCGATACACAACGTTAAATTGACTTGACAATATTTAAAATAATTTTAAAATCGTGCAATTAATCTTATTTAATAATGTGTATGTGTCCGTGGACATTTCAAGATTGGCATCATCAACATCCACACCAATTATGATATTTATTCAAAGTCTATAAATTATAAGGGTGGTTATATGGTCCTCCACATTTTTAGATATTAATTATATTTACTAACATGAGTCTAAGTAAAATGACATGAATAATAAATTTACTTTTTTGTCATTAAACATTTTTGATTTGTTCATACTTATTTGTATTTATCTTTTTGTTCCCCCTTATTGCATAAACGGGTGAGTTAGTATTTTGAAACTTTATATAGTGAATAGATTCTTCCCTCTCCTGTAACATAAAAGAATTAGGATTTTGTTATTTGTACATAAAAAAATGATAGATTGTCATGTGACATTATATAATCTCTTATATAAATCTTGATGTACATGTAGGAAGGTTCAAAGAATTGATTACATAAGTTACGTGTTTCATGTTTTCCATTTTTTTTTTTTATATACTTAATTTGTCTTTTCACAAGGGTTCCTTGGCATACGTTGCGGCTTTTTTTTTTCCCAACTATACGATAGACAATATAGTAGTTAGATAATAAAGTTCCTTTGAAATTAAGTCAACAAAATTTAGCATTTAATATAGATTTGGTTTTTATTTATTATTCTTAACTCACTTTGACTGTTGTAATGTAATCGGGGTTCTAAATTAGCCTTTGTTTGATCTCATTATTTTTAAAAAATATTTTTGTCTTCTTTTTAACCATACATTTTTCAATAAAAAAATATTACACGCAAATTCAAAAAAATTTCTTATTTTTTAAACGCACATTATTTATCAATCTATTATTTCAAAATGTATTTTTAGTCAAAAATGAATTCAAACAAGTGATTAATGTTTTGACACGTTAGCAAGTCAAAACGATAAAATCGTTAGAATTTTGTCGGAAGGAATGTGATTCAGATTTCTCCAACATTTAATATTCTAAACTTTGCAGCAAATGATGCAGATAATCTATTGAATATTGCAAAGACTGCATTTCTGAGAAATCTCTCCAGCCAAAACAGGAGGAGAAGGAGAAGGAGGATGGGAGAAAATATAGAGAGTTAATTAGAATTGACTAATGACCCAAAAAGGAAAAATAAACAAAGACTCTGACTGTCAAGAAAATATACAGAGTTGTATGAAGTATACGTTGGGAGGTGAGAATTAATGAGATGATTCTTGCACTAGTATGTATTGCCTTATCTTATACTTTACATAAAGAAAAATAGATAGTACTTGTCAACGCTCAAGTTCTTTTTTACCAAAATCTCGAAGAGATGAAGACATTTGCAACTTGGAGAATATGGCAGGAGATTTACGTTCTTTCTGAGAATCTTAGAAAAGAACCAAAAAAGAAAGAAATTAAGATTCCAAAATCTCTAATATGGCAGGAGATTTTTTTTTTGGGGCAATTGAAACAAATTCAAGACACAATGGTAAAAACAAATTATCATTTTAATGGAAAATTTTCATGCAAAACAAAGTTAAACGGACATCAAACTTCCAAAAATTTTCAGGTGAAAATTTACATCAATCAAATACAATTAATTACAATTCTCAGTAAAACAAATTCTAAGCAATTCAATTTCCTATAATTCATTTTCTTTTCACCCAAATTTCATCTTTGCAATCAAACGGACTCTTATATCATTCTGAAAGAAAATCAGATTTCACTGTAAATATATATTTTTTTTAATCAAAATTAAGATTTCAAAATCTCTAAATTTGTGAATAAATTTTATTATATAACCATATTGAAAGAAATAAGTCACATTTACAGTACGCCTTGTTTGAGCTCCATTCTTTGAAAAAAATATACATTTTTAAAAAATGTTTTGACATAAATTTGACAAATAATCGTGAGCTTTAATTTAAGTTAATCCAACACTCAATATATTATGAATCTCAAGTAATTATAACTAACTCTCCCATGATCTTAGTGAAATACATATTAAGTGTTGGATTGACTTAAATTAAAGGTTTATTTACGATTTATTTATAATATTATACGCAAATTTAATTTTTTTTAAAAATTTTTAATCACATATTTTTCATCAATACACTATTTAAAAATACATTTTTATGAAAAAAATGGAGTTGCGTAACATAATTGTATCAAAAGGTGACAACAGAAAGCAATAAAACGGAAGAATGCAGCTGCAGCACAATAATTAGCTTCTATTAAGTTTTTTTTTTATCTTTAAAATAAAATAATATAGACCTTCTACCTAAACAAGGACACTTCTTCTGTGTTTTTCTACAATCAAATTTCTGTTCTTGCAAAGATCCCTCTTTTAATAAATTTTGATAAAAGTTTATCGTGGAATGTGTGACGAAAAGTTTTAGGACCCATTGAATGTGTGGTCAAAATTAATTATCAACTTTGATTTAGATTTTAATAAGCTATTTTAGTTGAACGTTTCTGTTGCCGCGTAAAAGTTTGTTCCACATAAAAGTTTGTTCCAGGAAATTTACGAAGAACAGATCTCAAGGAGTTTGTTCAACTGTAAATATCAAGTTTTGATTACAATTTAATTCTTTGAAAATAAGCTAATTTGAATTTCTTGAAGATGAAGGAATATATTCGTAATTGACTTGAGAAAGAAATATAAATTATAGTATCGACATGATTAAATGTACATGGCATGTCAACGTTTTAACATGAAATATTTTTGAATAATGCTACTTTACTAGAAAGACGGTAGTGTAAACCTAAATTACCTAATTCTATAGTGCTTACCCGTTTTCACAAGGACAAAATAGGCTAAAATATTGCTGGCTTGATTTTAATAATGTGCACACAAGATGGCTGCCGCGTGACTGTTAAGTTTTTGTGTTTATAATGAACTAATGCATTTCCACATTTCAAAGGTTTTTTTTTTCTTCTTCTTTTGAGTCGAGTGCGTTTTGTTGCATAACTTTTATATAGCTCGTTCGATACACAACGTCAAATAGACTTGACAATATTTAAAATAATTTTAAAATCGTGCAATTAATCTTATTTAATAATGTTTATGTATCCGTGGACATTTTGACATCATCGACATCCACACCAATTATGATATTTATTCAAAGTCTATAAATTATAAGGGTGGTTATATTACAAACATGATTTTTATTTGGTCCTCCACATTTTTAGATATTAATTATATTTACTAACATGAGTCTAAGTAAAATGACATGAATAATAAATATTACTTTGTTTACATTAAACATATTTGATTTGTTCATACTTATTTGTATTTATCCTTTTTTTTTCCTTATTGCATAAAGGGGTGAGTTAGTATTTTGAAACTTTATATAGTGAATAGAGTCTTCCCTCTTCTGTAACGTAAAAGAATTAGGATTTTACTACTTGTACTTAAAAATTGATAGAGTGTCATGTGACATTATATAATTCCTTATGTAAATCTTGATGTACATGTAGCAAGGTTCAAAGAATTAATTACATAAGTTACTCGTTTCATGTTTTCCATTTGTATTTATATATTTAATTTGTCTTTTTCACCAGGGTTCCTTGGCTTACGTTGCGGCCTCTTTTTTTTTTTTTTTTTTTTACTATACGATAGACAATAGTTAGATAATAAAGTTCCTTTGAAATTAAGTCACCAAAATTTAATATAGACTTGAATTTTTTTTTTTTTAATTATTCTTAACTCACTTTGACTGTAATGTAATCGGGGTTCTAAATTAGCTTTGTTTGATCTCATTATTTAAAAAAAATATATTTTTCTCTCTTCTTTTTAATCATACATTTTTTAATAAAATAATATTACATGCAAATTCAAAAAAAAATTCTTATTTTTTAAACACACATTATTTATCAATCTATTATTTTAAAATATATTTTTAGACAAAAATGAATTCAAACAAGCGCTGAATGTTTTGACACGTTAGCAAGTCAAAACGATAAAATCGTTAGAATTTTTTCGGAAGGAGTGTGATTCAGATTTCACCAACATTTAATATTCCAAACTTTGCAGTAATGTAATCTATTGAATTTGCAAGCACTGCATTTCTGAGAAATCTCTGGAACCTAGAATTTGATGCCAAAACAGGAGGAGATGGAGGATGGGAGAAAATACAGAGAGTTAATCAGAATTGACTAATGACCCAAAAAGGAAAAATAAACACAGACTCTGACTGTCAAGAAAATATATAGAGTTGTATCAAGTATACGTTGGGAGGTTGCATGGGAATTAATGAGATGATTGGGGTCCTCAAATCGAAGATATTGAGGTGAAGGAAGGGGGAGGAGGGGAGAGCATGCTGCTCTCAATTTTTTTTCTTTTTTTGGAGCTGAGGGTATAGCACAAAAAAAAGGGTACACAGAAAATATCATGAACTAAAGAAGTCTGAACCAACAACAAACTTGAGCAATTAGGATATTATCATTGATGAATGAAGTTGCAAGGTCTATAAAAGAAGTCTTACCAACACCCACTAACCAACAATGACAAAGATCCAGACTGACAAATCGACTCTAATAAGCCTAAAATGATTGACACTGCCAAGTTCAAGTAAATAAAAGAACAAACCGAAAATTAGATGGGTGTTGGTGAGGCTTCTACGATTTTTGGTTGGGTACTTGGGTTAAATGGGTTGGGTTTCTATTTTTTTTAAAAAAAAAAAAACTTGGACTGGAGGGTCCACCCAAGTTCATGGACCTGCAACTTAAGAATTAGGGGGATCATTCTAAGACAATTCTTTGTAATTTCACAAAAAAAAAAAAAAAAAAATCTGAAAAACTAGAGGGTGCGGAACCCCCCCGGGGTCCGCCAATGCTTGTATGTATTGCCTTATCTAATACTTTACATAAAGAAAAATAGATAGTACTCGTCAATGTATAAGTTCTTCTTTACGTGGTAATGTACTAAAAGCTCGAAGAGACGAAGACATTTGCAACTTGGAGAATAAGGTAGGAAATTTACGTTCTTTCTGAGCATCTTAGGGTCCGTTTGATTCGTCAAAATTTTTCCTGAAAGTTTGAATCCAATTCCAACTTCCACCTTTTGTTCGTTTGATAGCGTTTTTCTTTCCATGGAATTGATTTCCACCCATTTTTCGAGGTACAACCACTTGAAGCGTGATTCCGTGGAATTCAATTCCTTGCTATATAGTGAGAATTGGTTTCCACTTATTTTTTTTATTTTTTAGCAATAGAAACAAATTCTACGATAAAGTGTAAAAAAAATTATCTATCTAATTAACAAATTTCATTCAAAATAGAGCAAAACGTAAAAATAAAAAATAATTTTTTTTTTTTTTTTGGCAATCTAAACATATTTTGTCCCCAATGGTAAAAAAAAATATCCATTTAATTGACAATTTGCATAAAAAACAAAGTCAAACGTATTATAATAGAAATGTGGAAAATTATACCAATCAAACATCTTTAATTCAATTCACGGTAAAACAATTCCAGACAATTCAATTCACTGAAATTCATTTCCTTTCTACCCATTTTTTCACCCTTACAATCAAATAGATCCTTAGAAAAGAACCAAAAAAGAAAGAAAAACACAATGTTGGGGCAAGAATTAAGATTCCAAAACCTCTAAATTAGTGAATAAATAATTATTATATCATTCTGGAAGATTTCAAAATCTCTAAATTTGGAAGTAAATACTATTAAGAAAATCACATTTCACTGTACATAATCTTTATCAAAATTAAGATTCCAAAAAATCTAAATTTGTGAATAAAATTTATTATATAACCATTCTGAAAGAAATAAGTCACGTTTACAATACGCCCAGTTTGAGCCATATTTTTTTGAAAAAATATATTTTTAAACAGTATTTTGACATAATTTTCAATCACACATTTTTCATAATACACTACTAAAAAACAGTTTTTTACCTACGAAAAATTACTATCAGTTGATAATTAGAAACGGATTATTCGTTAGTACAAGTAATTCACTTTCAATTACGATAATTAGCAACGAGTTTTTTGTTGGTAACGACAATATCTCTTTATCAACGGATATTCTGTTCCTCATGTAACCATTTAACATTTGGATCTTTCACCTACGGATATTTCGTAGGTAACGTACCAAATATTACCAACGGATGCAATCCGTTGGTAATTAGAAATGGATTATCCGTTGGTAAAAGTAATTCACTTTCAATTACGATAATTAGCAAAGAAATATCCGTTGGTAACAATGATATTTTTTTTGCCAACGGATATTCCGTAGGTGACGTGCCGAAAATTACCAATAGATGCAATTCCGTTGGTAAAAGTAGTAGCTCTTCTCCAACGAATATTCCGTGCCTAATGATATTGTTTAATATACGTACCATTTACCAACAACATTTCCGTAGGTGGAGTAATTTAACTTTTTTCTAAAAATTGCATAAACTTTTCACCTACATATTTTTCGTGGGTAAAGAGTAATTCATATTACCAACGAAATTGTCGTTGCTAATATTAATCGATTTCAAAAGAATTCTTATCCCACATTGGAAGTTCACAACAACGCTTTTGGAGTTGTCCTTAATAAATTTGTGGTCCAATAAGTGATTAAACAGTTTTTTGGGCCTTTCAATTCAGTTGGCTAAAAGTTAAAAAATTATAAATAAATACTAATAACAATAAAAATAAAAAATAAATAAATAATTTTTTTTACCACGCCTCACACCTATGCAACTATTTACCACACTAATTTTTACCAATTGTAATAGTAGACAATACCAACAGAAAGTTGGTTGGCAATGGTTAAGATCAAAGATTCACACTTTACCAACGGAAAATTCGTTGGTAAAAGGTTTACTTTTTTCCTACGGCGCGATTCGTTGGTAACTATCAGCAATCCTCAAAATAACAATGGATTTGTGGTTCTTAATATTTCGTTGACAAAGAGTAATAACAACGGATATCGTGATTTTAGGAACGAAAAATTCGTTCCTAAACCTATATTTTTTAGTAGTTATATTTCACGTAAATCTAATTTTTTTTTTTATTTTTTAATCACACATTTTTCATCAATATATTATTCAAAAATATATTTTTATGAAAGGAATGGAGCTCAAATATGTGCGTAACATAATTGTATCAAAAGGTGACACCAGAAAGCAATAAAACGGAAGAATGCAGCTGCAACACAATAATTAGCTTCTATTAAGTTTTTTTATCTTTAAAAAATAAAAAAAAATAAAAAAGACCTTCTACCTTAAACAAGGACACTTCTTCTGTGTTTTTCTACAATCAAATTTCTGTTCTTGCAAAGATCTCTCTCTTTACGTCAATGCCCAAAAGATTAAAGGTTTAGCCCCTCTTTTATTTAGACAAAAATCAAAATTTTATAAATTTTGATAAAAGTTGATCGTGGAATGTGTGACGAAATTTTTTAGAACCCATTGAATATGTGGTTAAAATTAATTTAGATTTTAATAAGTTATTTTAGTTGAACCAAAAAGTTGCTTAACATGATATGGTAGCAGAAAAATTTATTAGTTCATGACGGAACCCAAGAATATGAGGAGCACACAGGCTATGGACGGTTTTATGAAATAGTTTATCAAGAGTTCAGGGACTTAGCATGCAATTTTAATTCTGCTATCGTATGTGCACACAAGATGGCATATGAAAAGGATGCTTCGTCTTCACGAAAATATTGTTTCGATTTAAACTCATCGCAAGTGTACGATTCATTAACAAGTAATATAATGCAATGTTGAGTTCCGAATATCGTCCCACAAAGATTGAAGTAGTTCAATTTTATTTATCCCCGACCTTAATCGAAACAGGAAACTAGTACGTGTTTTGTGATGAAAATTTTAACTAATCTATATATTGAATGCAGTTATGAATGACTTAATTGAACTAAATGCAAAGTTATGTTTGAATGCAAATTGATATAACTAATGAATGAGAAATGCACTAGGATCGCAAATCCACATACAATGATCATTCTTTAACTCTAGTTCTATCAATTGACTACACGTTTGAATGTTGAGGAATCAATATTCCTATTTTATTCAACAATCTCTCTCAAATAATGTTAAACATATTCTCATTTATGACTCGACTATATTTCTATGACGCATGAAAATATACAAGAATGCATGAATTTTTATGAACATTTAAAAATTCACATAAGCCATATCGATATATTTATATCCCCTATCGAACCCTATAACGATTTATACCATGTCAAGCCCATTTTCCTTCTTTTGAATGTTAAATAAACCACCACATTTACACAATTACCGTGCACAATAATTGTGGAGAAAATAATTTCATATAAACCATTCAATATCCAAAACGTGTTTTATTGTCAAATATGTAAAACAAAAAATCAAAAGATCACATTACATGATTCATCATTTTCCTAGTATAGAAATATCTAACCTAAAAAAACACAAAGAAATCTGAAGAAACGACATCACCGATTTAATGTTCAAATTGAATTTTTGCGTAATCCCGTCGATCTTCGTGCTTCTCCCTATAATTTTGGCTAAAATCCCCTAAAAGTATGTTGTAATCTCCTCCCCTGCATTTTGACGGCTCTAGGGGTTTTAAACAAATCCCCCGCATTGTTTTCATAAGAAGTTGAAGTAAACAAGGAAACTGGAAATCCAGCACCGGAATTGTACCATGCTAGCACATGGTTCACTTGATTCTGCCTTCAGATTCTCTGAACATGAGTATGCAACTGCATGGTATTTTCTACCATGCGACCGCATAATAGATTAAATTTCTAAATTGTATCATTTTAGTCATTGAACTTTGTTTTTTCACATTTTGGCATTTGTTCTTCATTTTCCCCCATGTAGCATCCTATGTCTTCACCAAATTGATACTTAGCTCGTTCAGCATCCCATGTTTTCACCAAATTGGTACATAGCTCGTTCACATTCTCGTTTCTTCCTTTAAGTCATCTTTTGGCTATTTGTATTTTGGTCCCTGAACTTTTGTTTTCTTCCATTTTGGTTATTTTTTGTTTATTTTCTCTTGAATCAAGCCATATTTCAATATATTTACTAACATTTGTCATATTTTATAGTCTAAATAAGTGCGTAAAACGCACTTTTCACTTCGCTTAGGAGTTTACGCTAAAATCGTTCAATGGTTTAATGTGTCATCATCAACAAATTCACCTTAGCATTAGTGGGGTTATTATAGGAACGAAGAGTACACAATATTAAATAAAAACTAACAGTATTCAAAGAAAAAGTAGAAATTAAAATGACTCAAATTATGTGGCAACTTTTAGATTGATATCATGATCATCCACATTGATTATGATATATATTTAATTTTTCCAAAGTTGATTGTAATAATTTAACTATTCTTCTAAAAATATTTAGTATTCCCCAAGAGAAAGAATATGTTAATTTTGTTCGGAAAATATAAGGATTTTATTAAATTGCGTGTCGACAAGAATAAAATAATTATGGAACACGATAAATACATAAGTGTTTTAGGAATTTTTCATTGTAGCGTGCATTACAAAAATTCCTTTGATCTTTGATCTTCTTGATTTCACCCTCAAATTTTCTTGTTTGATCTTCTTGGTTCATGTTCAAATCTTTTTGGCTTCTCCAGTGTTTTTCAAGAACTCAAAATTGTAGAGATTTCTTTTGTGTGTGGGCACAAAAATTATTATGCTCTTGCTTTTAATTAAAAATTAATGTAAGTGCCTTTATAATATAGATTTGATTAGGAAGTATAACAATCCAAAAGAACTCTTTCTTTTGATTGGATAAAGATCCTACATAAAAATGACTGTTTTAATTCTCATTCAAATCAAAGTCTTCCATATCTTAAATGGCACATGTGTGACGACACATTCCGCGTTAATTAATTTATCTTTCTACAGTTAATAAAAAAAAATATAACTCTTATAAATTATTCCGATTTTTGTTTTGAAGTTACTAAAGGGACTAAACGGACTTAATTAATCTTGTCCCGATTAACTCTTGACCGGTCTAAATAATTTATTAATCATGTTTTATTCCACTAAAAGAATGAGATTGCACTATGCTTAATTGAAATTACATAAACTATAATAATTATATCCTCTGACATATTGTTCTTACATATTATCCTTGTTAATCATGTTGAAAATTTGGAATAAGGTAAAATGACCAAAATACCCTTTTTCAAATTTATATTAAAACCCCAATCTTATTTTTCTATCTGACAGTTTCATATAATCACATCACAATATTAATTCAATAGTCAACGTCGAATTACTGAGCTTAGATTTAACTATCCATTAGAAAATATCTTGAGGTCATGAACATGCCTATTAAATAGGTTACAGATTCCACATCGTGAATATATGTCCTACAATTATTTCACTTTAATTCGCAAGACACCGAGATATTAATAAGCAATTTAATCTCACTCATTGATACCTCAAAGATTTTCAAGTTAGTAATCAAAGTTCGTTACTCGCTTGGGATGAGGTACTATATACAATAGTCAAGTGAGATTAAATTTATGTGGTCAATTCCATAAACTAATTTCATGTGTTCCGGTTCAATACATTTCAAAAAATGTACAATCAATTTTATTATCAAAGTCAAAATTAACATTAATAAAATTGAGCAATATTATAAAAATAAAGTATTCGTCTTTATTTACCGATTGTGGATGATAAACTTGAAGTCGAATTATGAATCAAATCTTTCCATACTTAACAACTTAAACGCTCGATTTTTAATATCAAGTCGATCTATGAACAAAATGCAAGCTCAAATTAATACAAATAATTTATTGAAAAATAAATTAATATTTCTATTTTAAAATGTCACGAGTACAAACAAATTTAGTCAAAGGATTAATATTAAACTAACAAATTTGTCACTGGTAAAACACACAGAAACATCAATGAAAATCCATGGATTTTTTTTAATGTAATTATGGACAAAAATCTGTCTCAAAGGTTCTACGTAAAATCTATCACTATCAAAACATTTAAATTTAGAGAGTGATTTCGCTGGTGACATAACTTGGCGTTTGAAAATGCCTCACAAAATTTTCCTAAAAATGAAAATTGAAATTGAAATAAAGTTAGTGACATATTTAATTTTTATCTAAAAATTAGGATATCAGGTACTGTGATTTTGCAAGAATTAAAAAAAATGAATATATATGTATAAAAGATTATTGAGATGATTCAATGAAGTTCCTTTAAAGCAAAGTCGATAAAATTTATTATTTTAGTTATTATTATCAACTTACTTTTAATAGTATAATAAATTATCCTGTGGATAATAAACTAAATTATGACACATTAATAAGTCACGGAATAACAACATTTGAATTTAAAGTAATGTTATTTAGTCTCATTGAGGTTGCAACTCCAGTTTATGTGGCGTTAATGTGACATTAAATGATAAATAAAATGAAATTAATAATTTAATTTCACCTTTCATTTAGTTTATCATCTAATGTCACCCAAACTGAGATTCCAAACGTAGTGGGATCTGTTCAGCATTTCTTGAATTTAGGAAGGAATGTGATTCTTGAAAATATTCCAAACTTTTGCACCAAACTTTCTACTTTTTTCATCGAATATTGCAAAGTGCATTTGGGCGAAATTTCTCTACCTAAAATTTGATGCAGAACAAGATAGGAGTGGCAGAAGTTTCCTGAGAAATTTCAGTAAAACAATATTCTATATAAATAGATAAGCTTGTTGAATAAAGTCTCCGGTTGTTAAAGTTCCACGAAAATGGATATGCTTGTTGAATGAAAAGTTTGACATTGATACTCACCTTTACCAACGATATTTTTAGTTTATTTTTTGGTTGAAATCCGAACTAGTGCTGGATAAGTTGAACTGCCAATAATCATCCATCAAACTTTTATATTGAACACTTAATTTTATTACTTTTAAAAAATATTTATTATTTTTCTATAGTTTTTATTTTAACTAATTTTTCTATAAATTATTATATTATTTTCTAACACTGAAAATTGAAACACTTGAAATACATTTAATTATAGTTGGAGAGCCAAACTCGCTCTCTAAATTAAAATGTTAATTTAAAATCATTAGGGGCATGATTTTAAGAGTTGACTATTTGAAATAGAAAATATCTCATATTTAAAGAATCTCTTGAAAATACTTATAAAAAGAATCTTATGCATAATAAAAAGTATCTTTAAATTTAGTGAGTAATCTTTTTTATGTACTTCAACAAACTCTCTATTTTGACTTTTCATTTGTTTTTTTCAATGTACATTTAATAATTTATCCTCATATCTGATTTTAAATAATTTTTTCATATGTTAATGACCAATCAGTTCAAATGTAATTTGAATAATTTAAACTGTAGAACATTAAAATTTGCAATGTATTAAATGCAATCAATAGACATTAAAGAATAGAGTGTGAGTTTGACGCTCTAAATTTGAAGAGTCAAATTCACTATCTGTTTTAAAAAAGTTAAAATGAAAAGTTTCTTGAAGCTCATTTTTAAGCATTGACATTTTAAAATATAGACTATTTCGTGTTTAAAGAGTTTTTGAAAGATGCTCTAATGTATTATTATTGTTTACCGTACATTTAGCCATTACTAACAACAATAACGTTGGTCGTAGGTTGTCCATTGTGACAATGACGCTTTATTACTGCAATTTCAGCAAAAATATTTATTACAATTACTAACTTTAATGCAAAACTACCAACCACTAAGCCCCTATTTGATACACATTTTTGGAGAAAAATAATTTTTTTTTTATATGATACATGGTGAATATGTGATTAAAAATAAAGGAAAAGTTATTGAAGTGATGAAATATATAATTGTATTGAAGAATGTTTGATTGAAAATGAGTAGAAGAATGAGAATGAAAAAAAAAATGGATACCAAACAGGGGCTAAGTCTTTTTCCAGGACATTCTGTCGCTAAATCCTAAAAAAATTTCTGCAAGATTTGTTGTTCCTAATATTTTGTTACTATTTCAGTTCCTAGTTTTTCTTTGTAAGTTTCCAGTGTGAATAAATCCATTGGTAAGTTAAATTACATTAGTTTGAAAAGAAAAAAAGGCTACCGTTTTATATATTTATAGAAATGTTCATTTTTCTTGTTAATTTAAAACAGAGAAATTTACAAAATACACTGTGTGTGTGTGTGTGGGGGGGGGGGGGGGGGGGGGGGGGTTACTTCACTAGACATACCATATTTTACATATTTATATTTTACTTAGTACATTTTGCATAATGATTACACAAAATACCCTTTGCTGAAAAATTTACAGATACAACATTATAAATAGTTAAATAGATAAAAATATTCTTAAATAAAATATAAAATCACGTCCAATATATTACATTATATAACATTTTGCAAGCTATATTTGAAATTATCGATTTTTCTTACAAAAAAATTCTTTAAATTATGTTTTCTTTTGTCAGCATGTTCAGAAAGTGTTTGTAAAAGTGTCAAACAATAAATAGATAGAATTAGGCGGTGAATAGATGCGTAGTACTTGTGAAAGCGTTAATAAAAACTAACTTCAGTATTCATAGGCAATTTATAAAAAGAAGCCAAATATGGCTTAGATTTAAAAAGTAACAACTATATTCCTTTTCTAAACTCTAACATCAAATTAATAAAAAATTTAAAATATACTTCATCTTACTCTTTCAACATTGTCAAATTAAATAAAAATTCTTAATTATTATATTCTAATTAACAAAATTTGTTCAATGAATAAAATTAAAAACAGTGAATTCAAACATTTTTTTATATTAAATTCTATTTTGAAGCTCAAAATAACTTTTTTATTCAATTTAAGTTGGGGTAATTTTGCAGCTTAAAAGTTGTTAAGAATGTATGCATAATTTCATTGGTATCTGTTGCAGACGAGTTTTAGTTTTCTACGAGAAAAAATAGAATAACATATAAAAATACACTACAAAAAATAACTGATTTTGTAACAAAAAAAGCTGTTGCAAAAATTGAGATTTTGTTATAAAAGTAATTTAGCGATGACAATACATTTTTCGCCGGTATCATCGCTTTATATGAGTCACGGAATGTGTTATGCAACGATTTTCTACCATTCATCGCATTAGAAAAATTGCGACACTATTTGTTTGACGCAAAAAAATAAGAAATGGCAACACAATATCGACACTATTTGCGACACTTTTTTTTTTTTTTTTTTTTTCCCAACTATACAATAGACAATATAGTAGTTAGATAATAAAGTTCCTTTGAAATTAAGTCAACAAAATTTAGCATTTAATATAGATTTGGTTTTTATTTAGAATAATGCTACTTTGCCCAAGTTAGGTTACAAAATGAAGGTTGCCCAAATGATGTGGCAGTCCCCTATTGAAAGGGGCGGTTGGCCCACCAGCTACGGGCCATTCGCACTCTCTAATAGGAGGCTGCCACATCATTTGGGCAATTCTCCTTTTGTAAACCAACTTGGGCACTCTAGCATGGTTCTTTTATTTATTATCACTTTGACTGTTGTAATGTAATCGGGGTTCTAAATTAGCCTTTGTTTGATCTCATTATTTTTAAAAAATATTTTTGTCTTCTTTTTAACCACACATTTTTCAATAAAATAATATTACACGTATATTCAAAAAAATTTCTTATTTTTTAAATACACATTATTTATCAATCTATTATTTCAAAATGTATTTTTAGTCAAAAATGAATTCAAACAAGCACTTAATGTTTTGACACGTTAGCAAGTCAAAACGATAAAATCATTAGAATTTTGTCGGAAGGAATGTGATTCAGATTTCTCCAACATTTAATATTCTAAACTTTGCAACAAATGATGCAGATAATCTATTGAATATTGCAAAGACTGCATTTCTGAGAAATCTCTCAAGCCAAAACAGGAGGAGAAGGAGAAGGAGGATGGGAGAAAATATAGAGAGTTAATTAGAATTGACTAATGACCCAAAAAGGAAAAATAAACAAAGACTCTGACTGTCAAGAAAATATACAGAGTTTTATGAAGTATACGTTGGGAGGTTGCATGGGATTTAATGAGATGATTCTTGCACTTGTATGTATTGCCTTATCTTATACTTTACATAAAGAAAAATAGATAGTACTCGTCAACGTTCAAGTTCTTTTTTACGTGGTAATGTACCAAAATCTCGAAGAGACGAAGACATTTGCAACTTGGAGAATATGGTAGGAGATTAATTACGTTCTTTCTGAGAATCTTAGAAAATAACCAAAAAAGAAAGAAAAACACAATGCTGGGGCAAGAATTAAGATTTCAAAATCTCTAAATTTGTGAATAAATTTTATTATATAACCATTCTGAAAGAAATAAGTCACAGTTACAGTACGCCTTGTTTGAGCCCCATTTTTTGAAAAAAATACATTCTTAAACAGTGTTTTGACATAATTTTCAATCACACATTTTTCATAATATTACACGCAAATCTAAAAATTTTCTTTATTTTGTAACCATACATTTCTCATCAATACACTATTTAAAAATGCATTTTTATGAAAAGAATGAAGCCCAAATAAGGGCGTAACATAATTGTATCAAAAGGTGACAACAGAAAGCAATAAAACGGAAGAATGCAGCTGCAACACAATAATTAGCTTCTATTAAGTTTTTTTTTTTTTTTTTTTTTTTTATCTTTAAAAAAATTAAATTAAAATAAAATAGACCTTCTACCTTAAACAAGGACACTTCTTCTATGTTTTTCTACAATCAAATTTCTGTTCTTGCAAAGATCTCTCTTTATGTCAATGCCCAAAAGATTAAAGGTTTAATCCCTCTTTTATTTAGACAAAAATAAAAAATTTAATAAATTTTGATAAAAGTTGATCGTGAAATGTGTGACGAAAAGTTTTAGGACCCATTGAATGTGTGGTTAAAATTAATTATTAAATTTGATTTAAATTTTAATAAGCGATTTTAATTGAACCAAAAAGTTGCTTAACATGATATGGTAGCAGAAAAATTTATTAGTTCATGATCCAACCCAAGAATATGAGGAGCACACATGCTATGTACGGTTTTATATAATAGTTTATCAAGAGTTCAGGGACTTAGCATGCAATTTTAATTCTGCTATCGTATGTGCACACAAGATGGCATATGAAAAGGATGCTTCGTCTTCACGAAAATATTGTTTCGATTTAAACTCATTGCAAGTGTACGGTTCATTAACAAGTAATATAATGCAATGTTGAGCTCCGAATATCGTCCCACAAAGATTGAAATAGTTCAATTTTACTTATCCCGACCTTAACCGAAATAGGAAACTATTACGTGTTGTGTGATGAAATTTTTAGCTAAACTATATATTGAATGCAATTATGAATGACTTAATTAAACTAAATACAAAGTTATGTTTGAATGCAAATTGATATAAATAATGAATGAGAAATACACTAGGATCGCGAATCCACATACAATGATCCTTCTTTAACCCTAGTTCTATCAATTGACTACACGTTTGATTGTTGAAGAATCAATATTGCAATTTTATTCAACAATCCCTCTCGAGTAATGTTAAACATATTCTCATATATGACCCGACTATATCTCTGTGACGCATGCAAACATACAAGAATGCATGAATTTTTATGAACATTTAAAGATTCACATAAGGCATGACAATATATTTTTATCTCCTATCGGACCCTATAACGATTTATACCATGTCGAGCCTATTTTCCTTCTTTTGAATGTTAAATAAACTACCACATTTACACACTTACCGTGCATAATAATTGTGGAGAAAATAATTGCATATAAACTATTCAATATCCAAAACGTGTTTTATTGTCAAATATGTAAAACAAAAAATCAAAAGATCACATTACATGGTTCATAGTACAGAAATATCTAGCCTAACATAAAAAAAACACAAAGAAATATGAAGAAACAACATCTCTGATTTAATGTTCTAATTGAATTCTCACGTAATCACTGATTTAATGTTCTAATTGAATTGTACCATAGTACCGCATGGTTCACTCGATTCTGCCTCTGGATTCTCTGAACATGAGTATGCAACCGCATGGTAGTTTCTATCATGTGCTACCATGCGACCGCATAATAGATTAAACTTCCAAATTGTATCAATTTAGTCCTTGAACATTTTTTCCTCACATTTTGGCATTTGTTCTTCATTTTCATCCTTATAGCATCTCATGCCTTCACCAAATTGGTACTTAGCTCGTTCACATTCTCGTTTCTTCCTTCAAGGCATCTTTTTGCTATTTGTATTTTGGTCCCTGAATTTTCGTTTTCTTCCATTTTGGTCTTTTTTTTTTTGTTTCTTTTATCTTGTTTTCCGCTACATTCATCAATATTGTCCAACAAAATGAAATTGTATAGAAGTAAGTCATATTTCAACATATTTACTACCATTTATCCATATTTTATAGAGTAAATAAGTGTGTAAAATGCACTTTTCACTTTGCTTAGGAGTTTACATTAAAATCGTTCAATGGTTTAATGTGTCATCATCAACAAATTCACATTAGCATTAGTGGGTTATTATAGGAACGAAGAGTACACAATATTAAATAAAAACTAACAGTATTCAATGAAAAAGTAGAAATTAAAATGACTCAACTTATGTGGCAACTTTTAGATTGATATCACGATCATCCACATTGATTACGATATATATTTAATTTTTCCAAAGTTGATTGTACTAATTTAAGTATTTAACTATTCTTCTAAAAATATTTAGTATTCCCCTAGAGAAGGAATATGTTAATTTTGTTGGAAAAATATAAGGATTTTATTAAATTGTGTATCGACAAGAATAAAATAATTATGGAACACAATAAATACATAGGTGTTTTAGGAATTTTCCTTGTAGCGTGCATTACAAAAATTCCTTTGATCTTTGATCTTCTTGATTTCACCCTCAAATTTTCTTGTTTGATCTTCTTGGTTCACCTTCAAATCTTCTCCGGTGTTTTTCAAGAACTCAAAACTGTAGAGATTGTTGTAAAAGGAAAGTTTATTAGGGTTTGTAGTGAATGACAATTACACCCCTGTAGCCCTAGAAATTATTACCATTGTATCCCTGATTCTTACCTATAAATATAGGGCTTTGGTCATTAATAAAATACACACAAGTCTATTGACTTAATTCTCTCTTCTTCTTCTTCTCTAGTTTATAACACGTTATCAGCACGAAAGCTCAATTCTTTAAAGTGTAGAGAAGTTAATCAAATGGCAAACATCACAAAACTTGAGTTTGCTGCACTTGATATATCTGGCAAAAACTATCTATCATGGGTACTCGATGCCGATATCCACCTTGTCTCAAAGGGTCTGGGAGAGACAATAAAAGAAGGAAACAAAGAATCCCTGCAGGATCGTGCAAAAGCACTCATCTTCCTTCGCCATCATCTTCACGATGGGTTGAAAATTGAATACCTCACTGAGAAAGATCCACATGCTCTTTGGAAAAAATTAACTGAAAGATTTGATCATCAAAAGACTATAGTCCTCCCAAAAGCCCGCTATGAGTGGATGCACCTTCGTTTGCAAGATTTCAAAACTGTAAGTGAGTACAATTCTGAACTTTTTAGAATATCTTCAAAATTGATCCTGTGTGGAGAAAAAATAACTGATGGAGATATGTTGGAGAAAACTTTCTCTACCTTTCACGCCTCAAATGTGCTCCTGCAGCAGCAATATCGTGAGCGTGGTTTCAAAAAGTACTCAGAACTTATATCTTGTTTACTTATTGCTGAACAAAATAATGAACTTCTAATGAAAAATCATGGGTTACGTCCAACTGGTTCTATACCATTGCCTGAAGCAAATGGTACTGCATTTCCTGAAGCAAATGCAATATCAAGACGTGGACGTGGACGTGGACGTGGACGTGGACACGGATTTGGACGTGGACGCGGACGTGCACGTGGAATAAATCATGGACGAAATAATCAACAAAGTGATCATCAGCAAGGCAACAATTTCAAAAGGCACAAAGCAAACGAAAGTAGCACACCCAAAAAGGTGCATGAAGAAAATTGTTTTAGATGTGGAATGAAAGGGCATTGGACGCGTACCTGTCGTACGGCAAAACACCTTGTGGATCTTTATCAAAAATCAATCAAGGGAAAAGGAAAAGTTGAGACAAATTTCGCTAATTATGATGGTCCGATTGATGTGACTCATTTGGATGTCTCTGACTTCTTTGCCGATCCAAATGGAAATATTGACCACTTGATTGGGGGTGGTGTGATGGAAGATATAGATTAATTTATTTTCTATGCTTCTAGTATTTCACTTTATTTTAGAAATTTAGTTAGAAATATGTTTTTATTTTTCACAAAAAAAAAAAAAAAAAAAAAAAAAAAAAACTTTATTGTGTATCGTCAATTTCATATTATTGAATTATATTTCTTTAAATTTAAATTCAAATTTTTATTAAAGCATATGTACTTTGTTGTATTTATAGATTGATGATGGATTATCAAGATACTTGTTTGATAGATAGTGCAACTACACATACAATTCTTCAAGACAAAAAATATTTTTTGGACTTAACATTAGCAAAAAATAATGTTAATACAATATCTGGTGCATCGAATATCGTTGAAGGCTCCGGAAGAGCTTGTATTATTTTACCAAATATAATACTAAATTATATATATGACGATGCACTTTACTCTAGCAAATCCAGAAGAAATTTGCTTAGTTTTAAAGATATCCGCTGCAATGGATATCACATTGAGACGATGCAAGAAAATAGTGTTGAATATCTTTGCATAATTTTCTTTATATCTGGCAAGAAGCAGATAAAAGAAAAATTTCATGCACTCCCATCTGGCATGTACTATACATTTATAAAAATGGTTGAATCGAATAATGTCACGAACCAGAAGTTCGTTGTTGACCCAAAAAGTTTTATACTTTGGCATGATAGACTTGGACATCCAGGAGCTATAATGATGCGCCGAATAATAAACAACTCACATGGACATCCTTTAAAGAACCAGAAGATTCTTTTACCTAATGATTATCCATGTGTAGCTTGTTCACAAGGCAAGTTAGTCATTAGACCTTCAACTACAAAGGTCAATGTTGAATCTCCAACTTTCTTGGAAAGAATTCATGGAGACATATGTGGGCCAATACACCCACCATGTGGACCATTTCGTTATTTTATGGTATTAATTGATTCTTCTACTAGATGGTCACATGTTTGCCTACTTTCCACTAGGAATGTAGCATTTGCTAGACTACTTGCTCAAATCATAAAATTACGAGCACAATTCCCCGATTACTCAATCAAGACTATTCGTCTTGACAATGCTGGTGAATTCAGATCACAAGCATTCGATGATTATTGTATGTCAATTGGGATTACTATTGAACATTCGGTTGCGCATGTCCATACACAAAATGGTTTAGCAGAGTCGTTTATTAAACGTCTACAACTTATAGCTAGACCATTACTTATGAAAACAAAGCTACCAACTTCTGTTTGGGGACATGCCATATTACATGCTGCATCATTGGTTCGTGTTAGACCAACTGCCTATTATCAATATTCACCCTTACAACTTGCATTTGGTCATGAACCTGATATTTCTCACCTAAGGGTTTTTGGTTGTGCTGTCCAAGTCCCTATTTCACCCCCACAACGTACTAAAATGGGTCCCCAACGAAGACTTGGGATTTATGTGGGTTTTGATTCACCATCCATTATTAGGTATCTGGAACCTTTAACGGGTGATCTATTTACTGCACGTTTTGCAGACTGTCATTTTGATGAAATGACTTTCCCAATTTTGGGAGGGGAAAAACTACATTCTAAAAGACAAGGTACAATTTCTTGGAATGAAATAACTCTATCTCATTTTGATCCTCGCAGTAATCAATGTGAGCAAGAGATTGAAAAAATCATTCATTTGCAAAGAGTTGCAAATCAATTACCTGATATATTTGTTGACACGAAAAGAGTGACAAAGTCATATATACCAGCAGAAAAAATATTCCAGCAAAAATTGATGTCCCTGCAGGACAATCTGCTGTAGCAAACGAATCTAACATACGCCATAAGCGTGGTCGACCAATTGGTTCAAAAGACTCTGTACCTCGAAAAAGAAAAGTACAAGAGAAAAACCAATCAAAAAACTTCGGAAGAAGTAACATTAGAAAAGATTGATCAATCAAATATTGAAAATATGGTTCCTGAAGAATCACAAGTGTCCGAAAATAATGAGATTTCAATAAATTATATGTTATCTCATAAATTATGGGAACGGAAAAATGTTGTTATAGACAATATTTTCGCCTTTAATGTGGCTCTTGATATTATGCAAAATGAGGATCCTGAACCACAGTCAGTTAAAGACTGTCAAAATAGAAATGATTGGCCAAAATGGAAAGAAGCCATACAGGCGGAATTGAATTCCTTAGAAAAACGAAAAGTGTTTGGACCTGTAGTTCGAACACCTGAAAATGTAATCCCTGTAGGATACAAATGGGTTTTTGTACGAAAGAGAAATGAAAATAATGAAATTACAAGATACAAAGCCCGACTGGTAGCTCAAGGTTTCTCACAAAGACCAGGAATTGACTACGAGGAAACATATTCTCCCGTAATGGACACCATCACTTTTAGATTTTTGATTAGTTTGACTGTGTCACAAAAACTTGATATGCGCCTTATGGATGTAGTAACTGCATATTTATATGGTTCACTTGATAGTGACATATATATGAAAGTCCCTGAAGGACTTAAAGTGCCAGAAACAAACAATACATGTCCGAGAACCATGTTCTCAATTAAATTGCAAAGATCATTATATGGATTGAAACAATCCGGACGCATGTGGTATAATCGTCTTAGCGAATATTTGTTGAAGGAGGGTTATAAAAATAACGATGTCTGCCCATGTGTTTTCATAAAGAAAACAAATATTGGATTTGCAATTGTCGCAGTTTATGTTGATGATCTAAACTTAATTGGAACTCCTGAAGAGCTCAACAAAACTGCTAATTATTTGAAAAATGAATTTGAGATGAAGGATTTAGGAAAAACCAAATTTTGCCTCGGGTTGCAAATCGAACACTTCCCAGAAGGATTGTTTGTTCATCAATCTACATATACAGAAAAAGTTTTAAAACGATTTTATATGGATAATGCACATCCATTGGCATCACCTATGATTGTTCGATCACTTGATGTGAAAAAAGACCCATTTCGCCCACTTGAAGATGGAGAAAAGGTTCTTGGTCCTGAAGTACCATATCTTAGTGCAATTGGAGCATTAACATATCTTGCAAATTGCACTCGACCCGATATAGCTTTTTCTGTAAATCTCCTTGCAAGATATAGCTCTACACCAAGTCAAAGACATTGGAATGGTGTTAAACACATTTTTCCTTACCTAAAGGGTACGATTGATTTTGGATTATTTTACTCCCAAAAGTCGGGATCTCCTTTAGTGGGATATGCAGATGCAGGTTATCTATCTGACCCACATAAAGCTAAATCACAAACAGGATATGTGTTTACAAGGGGAGGAACAGCTATATCATGGAGATCTGTGAAGCAATCCTTGACAGCAACATCCTCAAATCATTCTGAAATTATTGCAATCCATGAAGCAGGGCGAGAATGTGTATGGTTGAGGAACATGACCCATCATATCCAAGCATCATGTGGGTTAACTTCAACAAAAGATAGTCCAACAATTTTGTATGAAGATAATGCAGCTTGTATTGCACAACTCAAAGGAGGCTATATCAAAGGCGACAGGACGAAGCATATTTCTCCAAAATTCTTTCATACACACGAGCTTCAGAAGAATGGCGACATCGATGTTCAACAAATTCGCTCAAGTGATAATTTGGCCGATTTATTCACAAAAGCACTGCCAACATCTACATTCAAGAAGTTAGTCCATGGGATTGGAATGTGTCGACTCAAAGATTTTTAGTGATCAACATCAGGGGGAGTAGCTGTACTCTTTTTCCTTCGCATAGGTTTTATCCCACTGGGTTTTCCTAGCAAGGTTTTAATGAGGCAACATTTATTTTTAATACTCCAAAATAATTGTACTCTTTTTCCTTCGTTTGATTTTTTTTGTCATATTAGGTTTTTATCAAACAAGGTTTTAACGAGGCAGATATTTTGTAATGTGTCATTCAAGGGGGAGTGTTGTAAAAGGAAAGTTTATTAGGGTTTGTAGTGAATGACAATTACACCCCTGTAGCCCTAGAAATTATTACCATTGTATCCCTGATTCTTACCTATAAATATAGGGCTTTGGTCATTAATAAAATACACACAAGTCTATTGACTTAATTCTCTCTTCTTCTTCTTCTCTAGTTTATAACAGAGATTTCTTTTTTGTGTGGGCACAAAAATTATTATGCTCTTACTTTTAATTAAAAGCTAATGTAAGCGTCTTTATAATATAGATTTGATTAGGAAGTATCACAATCCAGAAGAAGTCTTTCTTTTGATTGGATAAAGATCCTAAATGAAAACGACTCTTTTAATTCTCATCCAAATCAAAGTCTTCCGTATCTTAAATGGCACATGTGTGACGACACATTCCAGTTTTATTAATTTATCTTTCTACAGTTAATAATAATAAAATATAATTCTTATAATTTATTCCGGTTCGTATTTTGAAGCTACTGAAGGGACTAAACGGACTTAATTAAAGTAAACTCCAATAAATAAATCTTGTCCTGATTAACTCTTGATCGGTCTAAATAATTTATTAGTTTCTATCTATTCCACTAAAAGAACGAGATTTCACTATTAACTTAATTGAAATTACAGAAACTACAATAATTATATCCTTTGACATATTGTTCTTACATATTATCCCCATTAATCATGTTGAAAATCTGGAATAAAGTAAAATGACCAAAATACCCTTTTCAAATAAAAATTATGTCCTCAATCTTATTTTTCTTTCATGTAATCACATCACAATATTAATTCAACATTCAACGTCGAATTACTGAGCTTAGATTCAACTGTCCATTAGAAAATCTTTTGAGGTCATGATCGTGCCTATTTAATAGGTTACGAATTTCGTATCGCGAATATATGTCATACAAATATTTCACTTTAATTGTGAAGACATCGAGATATTGATTAGAAATTTAATCTCACTCATTGATACCTCAAAGATTTTCAAGTCAGTAATCAAAGTTCATTACTCACTCGGGATTGATGTATTACATACAATAATCAAGTGAAATTAAATTTATGTGGTCAATTCCATAAATTAATTTCACGTGTTCCGGTCCAATACATTTCAAAAATATACAATCAATTTATTACCAAAGTCAAGATTAACATTAATAAAATTGATACAATCTCATCAAAATAAAGTATTCATCTTTATTTACCGATTGTGGATAATAAATTTTAGATCGAATTATAAATCGAATCTTTCCGTACTTAACAACTTAAAACCACGATTTATAATATCAAGGCGATCCATGAACAAAATGCAAGCTCAAATTAATACAAATAATTTATTGAAAAATAATCTAATATTTCTATTTCAAAATGCCACGAGCACATAAATTTACTCGAAGGATTAATATTAAACTAACAAATTTGCCACTGGTAAAACACACAGAAAAAATAATGAATATATTTGGATCATATTGTATGTATAAAAGATTATTGAGATGATTCAATGAAGTTCCTTTAAAGCAAAGTCGATAAAATTTAGCAATAATATAAGTTTATTATTTTAGTTATTATTATCAACTTACTTTTACTAGTATAATATATTATCCTGTGGATAATAAACTAAATTATGACACATTAATAAGTCACAAGATAACAACATTTAAATTTAGAGTAATGTTATTTAGTTTCACTGGGGTTGGTGACGTTAATGTGACATTAAATTATAAATGAAATTAATCATTTAATTTCACATTTCATTTAATCTATCATCTAACGTTATCCAAACTGGGTTTCCAAATCCAGTGGGGTTTGTTCAGCATTTCTTGAATTTAGGAAGGAATGTGATTCTTGAACAGTAAATATTCCAAACTTTTGCACCAAAATTTCTACTTTTTCATCGAATATTGCAAAGTGCATTTGGGCGAAATTTCTCTCCCTAAAATTTGATGCACAAGAAGACAGGAGTGGCAGAAAATATGCTAAAGTTTCCTGAGAAATTTCCATAAAACAAGATTCTAATAAATAGATAAGCTTGTTGAATAAAGTCTCCGGTTGTTGAAGTTTCACGAAAATGGATATGCCTGTTGAATGAAAAGTTTGACATTGGAACCCAGTTGTTAACGTTTCAGGACTCACCTTTACCAACGATTTTTTATTTTTATTTTTTTTGAAATCCGCACTAGTGGAGGACATTGTTCTAAAAGGCGTGCCTTGACAGCACCAATGCGTTGTCTATGCGTGATGCGCAGCGAAAACGTCAAGTCATTAGCGCAGCGAAAACGCCAAACCAAGTGGCTTGACGCCTTATTTAGCGGTCAATGACAATCGTTAACTGCTAATGCGCGCTATTGCCTTTTTTTTTTTTTTTTTTTTTTAAATAAAAACTTAAAGGCATTCACTTTGTTTGCCATAGATTCAAAACAGCCGCTTGAAGTATTGAACAAAGGAAAACTTCTATCTATTTACTATTTAGTATTTACATTAGAAACTTGTCGTTTTGTTGGAAATTTTGAAAAAAATGTATAAAGTTCTTATAAATCTAGTTTACATGTTTAGCAACAATAATGTTCAATATATTACATTATATAACATTTTGCAAGCTATATTTGAAATTATCGATTTTTCTTACAAAAAAAATCTTTAAATTATGTTTTCTTTTGTCAGCATGTTCAGAAAGTGTTTGTAAAAGTGTTAAACAATAAATAGATAGAATTAGGTGATGAATAGATGCGTAGTACTTGTAAAATTCTTAAAACGCGTTAATAAAAATTGACTTCAGTATTGATAGGCAATTTAGAAAAATAAGCCAAATATGGCTTAGATTTAAAAAGTTACAACTATATTCCGTTTCTAAACTCTAACATCAAATTAATAAAAAATTTAAAATATACTTCATCTTACTCTTTCAACATTGTAAAATTAAATAAAAATTCTTAATTATTATATTCTAATTAACAAAATTTGTTCAATGAATAAAATTAAAAACAATGAATTCAAACGTTTTTTTATATTAAATTCTATTTTGAAGCTCAAAATAACTTTTTTATTCAATTTAAGTTGGAGTAATTTTGCAGCTTAAAAGTTGTTAAGAATGTATGCATAATTTCATTGGTATCTGTTGCAGACGAGTTTTAGTTTCTACGAGAAAAAAATAAAATAACATATAAAAATACACTACAAAAAATAACTGATTTTGCAACAAAAAAAGTTGTCGCAAAAATTAAGATTTTGTTACAAAAGTAATTTAGCGACGACAATACATTTGTCGCCGGTATCATCGCTTTATATAAGTCACGGAATGTGTTATGCGATGACTTTCGACCATTCATCGCATTAAAAAAATTGCGACACTATTTGTTTGACGCAAAAAAAAGAAAAGAAATGGCAACACAATATCTACAGCCATGATGTTGTCGAAATGTATATATGTTGTGAAAAATTTAAAGGGCAACAAGTCAATTTGTCGCAACAAATATTCTAATATAGTTTTTATGAGAAATATGTTTGTTGCGAATGTTGAATCACCGTATGCATTTTGCGACAACTTTCAACTTTTCTTCGTATTAACAAAATTGCAACACTACTTATTTGCCGCTGAAAGTACGAAATAGTAACATGATATTTGTAGCTATAATGTCGTCGCAATGCTTATATGTTCTCAAAATTTTTAGTAACGAGTAAAGTTTGTCATGAAATATATTTTACAATGTGTTTGATATGTCGCATAATGTATTTTAATATATTTAATATTTGGATACATAGAATCAACCAGGACCTATTAGCATTTAGCACAAAAATTGGTCATAGAGATACATGTGCTTCTTATATTTCTGACTATGGAGAAACTCTTAAGATACAGGAAATTTGACAAAAGACAACCCAAATACAGTTTATAATTGGTTTAAGTATGAATGCGTGATTACACTAGACACCCAAACATTCACAAAAAAGAAGTAAAAGAGACAATTAAACCAAACAACTTAATGGGAATTCCCTCTTTTTATAATAAAAAGACGTGCATATAAGCCGTTCCGTCCAAATTTCGATTTGGACATTTCACACTCTAATCAATGTACATCTGAAATTGTAGCCAGGTTAGAAAATGACTTGTGACGGTGAGTCTTGTTTCT
Organism: Osmanthus fragrans; assembly: GCA_019395295.1. Classification (NCBI taxonomy): domain Eukaryota; kingdom Viridiplantae; phylum Streptophyta; class Magnoliopsida; order Lamiales; family Oleaceae; genus Osmanthus; species Osmanthus fragrans. The sequence continues at coordinate 26,111,698 of CM033357.1, forward strand.
TATGGATTTTTTTATTTTTTCAACTTTTAATACGTTCACATAGATAGACACTAGCTAGGTTTGCAGATGCATTCAAGAATTATGCTGGTGACCTTCCCGTAAAAATTGTAATAATGTTCAAGTATTTTTTTTAAATCATGCACAGAAAATTAATTAATTTTGCCTAAACTTTCAAGAGTCGAGTTGATTTAAAAAGTTAAACTGTTTTTTTTAATTACTGGAAATTGTTGCGATTCTCTGATCATGTAAAAGGAGTTATAAGAGAAGAAATATTCTATTTTTTTTACTTCAATAGAATTACAAAGAGAATCTCTACAATAGCTCAAACAAAATGAAATCTCTCTGAATTTCCTCGATATATTTTTCCCTCTTCTTTCAATTTCTCTCTCTCAGTTCTGTGCCTCCTCTCTATCTCTTTTCCCTTTGCAGTAGCCTTCTTTTTGTAGGAGATTTTGCTGTCCAAAAAACTGCTATTAATTGATGGAAAGTCAAAACAGGTGGTTGTGTTCCTTTTTAGGCGGTTATGAGAGTATTAACAATAAAGCTCATTTACTAGAAGATGTTGATATCCACTCACATGCGCGTGGGTCGTACGTGAATAAAAAAGTCTAAAAAGAAGTAGAGGCTTCCCATTATGAGTATTCTGTCAACCTCTTTTGTATGAGTAGCAGGGTTGAAGTTTCAAATCAAATTTTCCACTTGCACGTGGAAGACTTCTTCATTGAGCAAAAAATTGAGGCTAAAGCTCTAGGGGAGGGGAGGGGGAGGGGCGGGGACCTTTAAAAAATTGAGGCTGAATGTCAAAAGTTGAGGCTGGAATTGCGGTTGAACATATCAGAAATGCCAATGACCCAAGTTTTCTTATAAGTTAAGAATCGAACTAAAGTAAAATATAATTATAAGTGTATGTAGCTGAAATTTACTAACGGAAAATACATATTTATATGTAATTTGTCTCGAGATGTAAAATACATAAATGATCCAAACTCTTAAGATTTACTATTTCAAAGAAACGGTGCAAAGAAAATACATTCCTTCAGGCTTCAATAGTGCAATTGAAACATTGTGTACTTCATAGTAGTCTGCACTATACGTTGATCTCAGAACTCAATTATAAAATGACCCTAATTTGCCCAGTATATTCTCCTAGTTAAATATTATAATAACATCAAAATGCATTGAAAGATGGACTTTGCTTGGTGTACAGGACCTGGTAAGATAGAGACAAACCTGGGTCCCACGCATTTTTTTTAATACATGTGGTCCCCGCACAATGAAAGGACCTGTAAAACATCTGTAAAAATGTCCCTGTACGCTGGACATTTTTCTTGAAAGATATGCTCGTGCATGGAGCAATCAGTGTGTGTACTTAGAATAAATTTAATAAAAAAAAATCATAGGAGCTAAGTTTTTTAGCCGTATGTTATGAATTTTGTAGCTATAGTTAAATATCCTCCATCCCTACTTTCCTTCTCCAAAACGAATATAAAAATTAAGCCCCTATTTGAAAGAGACTTTTCGATAATAGATTTTATAAAAATATATATTTTTTTTTTGAAAAATATGTCGTTAAAAAGTAGGAGTAAATTATGAATTCACATGTAAAATTATTTTACTAGAAAAAAGTAAAGAAGAAATAGTTTGAGAAAAAATGAGTTTTAAAAAACAGGGATCAAAATGGAGCTTATAGATAAAGTCGATATAAGCGACTTTCTTAAAAAATTCGTCTACAAGAATTACAATTAAAAAGTTGATAAAATTATCGATTCCATGAAATGTGCGATTGAAAATGAATATGAGAAAAATGAATTTTAGAAAATGGAAACGAAACAATAACAACGGATTGGGGTTGAAATTAATATGGTGCTCGTGAAAAGGCACTTCTACTCGTCTAACCAAAAATATATCAATCATGCTAAGCTGTCATGGAGGGTTTGACACCCTCCTTGATAGCACACTCGCAAGGGGGAGGGAGAGCACCTATTTTTTTGGCATTTTTATTCACGCTGATCCCAAGCGCATGTGAATGTATGTCAACCAAAGTGTCAATTATTTTTTGGCAAATGAGCTTTATTCAAAATTTATTCCAATCATTTGATCTTTCCATTCATTTAGGCTATGTTTGATAGCCATCAAAATAGGTGGAAAAGGAAAATCAATGCATTTTTAATGCTTAATTTTGGTGTTTGATTGCATAACTTTTTTATGGAATTTATTTCCACCCATTTTCTAGGTACAACCATTTAAATCACATTTCCACCTTTTATTTTCTCATGATTTTGGTGGAAAAATGATTTTTCATTTTTTTTTAACTTTTTGGCAATGAAATATCATAAATCTAACGGTAAAAAAATTTATCCATTTAATTGACAATTTGCATGAAAAATAAAGCCAAACAAACACAAAAAAAAATTCAAAAATCATTTTTAATTTTTTTTTTTTTTTTTTTTACTTTTTGGCAATTCAAACAAATTTTAATACAGATTGTAAAAAAAATTATCCCAAAAAGTAACAATTTGCATGAAAAACAAAGTCAAACGGATTAGGTGAAAAATTATACCAATCAAATACCATTAATTACAATTCCCTCTAAAACAAATTCTAGACAATTCAATTCTCTGTAATTCGTTTTCTTTTCACATAAATTCCACCCTTACAATCAAACGCACCCTTCAAAAAAAATAAAAAGATGAAAAAAAGGTAAAACTTCACTTGATTGTTGACCCATGTTCCCTGGCAAGGAGTGAAGTAGAAAGATTGACAATGATCATATTCCTAAACCCTAAGCCTAATTAAATAGTATATTCATCCAATTGTAAAGTCCTCCTTTAAAATCTTGCTTGTGGATGATGACTTAGTTGGCCTATTAATATAATTCAAGGTATATGTATACAGAATATTTTGGATCGAGTAAGCACGCAAAATAGCTTAATAATTTACAAATTTCCCTCATTTTCTTGAGTTAAATGATAAATAAAAAGGAAATCATAAAACCACTCAGTTTGCCACTTGCAAAAGAGCCCTTTAAAGAATCAAATGGGCCTTTAGATTCTGGTATTCTTCTGCAGTCCTTAAAACAACAGAATGACAGAAGAGCATGAATAAGGAGGTGAGAGAGTGGTCCTCTGATCCTTTAAATACAAATATTATATATTCTAACAATATAAAAGAGCCGGTTTTTTTTTTTTTTGCCACGTGTCGACATTTTGTATCGTTTCCTAAAACGGCGTCGTGTTGTTGGGGGAAAACAAAAATGAGGGCAATGCGTCGCACTGTGCAAAAAACATGCCTGTACACTAAACTTCTCTCTTTGCTGTGTACTAGAGAGTCCTCAAGCCCTAAGAAGAAATCGTCTGTCTTGTGTGAAATAAAGTGTTTCCTCTCGCTTTATCAGACACAGCCGTAAGAAGAGGAAGCCATAAGAAGTGAAGAAAGGTAGAATTATATACCTCATTTCCCTGAAGAGAAGAAAGGTAGAAGAAAAGTTATATAAATTATCTATACTTCATTTCCCTGAAGATTTTTAGAGATCTTATGCGTAAACCATCGGCCGGGTTCGCAGCAACCACAATCCTGTGTATCTTCTGTGAAAAACATTGACAGTGCAGTGAAGCCTCTTGACCACGAACAAAAAAAAAATCTCCATTCAAATCACAAAAAAGAAGTTAAGTAAAAGCTTTCGAACGGGACAACAAAGATCGATTTATGCACAAAAACAAAAATCTATCGTGCTGCACAAAAACAAAAACTATTCTGTCTTGACAATCAACAAATCTCTGCCTTCGTCGCCACCTTAGCACCAGCAAATTCTGGACGCACGAAGGCCACATTGGTAATCCTTTTACTTTGAACAAAAAGTTGTAGCAGCAGTCGAGCTCTCTCTTTTATCGTTTTGCTCTGAGAGATATGTCCTCAAAAGCTTCTTCTGGAGGTACCGTAAGCTGCTTTTGAAGGTAGGATTGAGGATTTGGGGCTAAATAAATTTAAAGGATAGAGCAATTGCAACGAGAACAATGAGGAGGGGGACCTAGGTACGAATTTTTTTACCCAATTGTTTTATGGGAATTTCAAGAAATGATGAAAAGAAAGTTGGGAATTTTTGTTCTGCTGGTTTTCATATGTTTAATTTGGTTTTAGATGTAAACAGAAAGCCGTAAGAAGAGAAGAAAGGTAGAATTATCTATTCCTGTAAAAAGTTATATAAATTATTGTTAATATTTTTGGAAGTTGGGTATAGGAAGAAGGTATAAACTTGAAGATAGTTTTGCTCGATCGTTTATGAAGATAGTTTTTTTTAAACCAAATCTATCTTATCTTATGTGCAATTACGAAAAAGTGTAAGAAAAAAAAAAACCGTATCATGGAGTTAAGAACTCCGTAGCACTTAGTGCTTCCCAGGGAGCACTCAAGTGCTGATTGGATGGAGCACTTTTCAAGTGCTGGTTTTCATATGTTTAATTTAGTTATTTTTATTAGTGTGAAAATTTTTAATTTTTTTAAATTAGTTTTCGGCGTTTCTTTTTATTAGGTGAAGATTTTAATTTTTGTAAAATATTTTAATTTAGTGTTCGGAGAGAAATATTTGATATTATTTTTTGCCGAATTGCATATTTATTATATATTAGTTATTTTTATTAGTGCGAAAATTTTAATTTTTTTAAAATCATCTTAAGTTAGTTTTCGGCATTATTTTTTATGACCGCGAAGATTTTACTTTTGTTAGAATATCTTAATTTAGTGTTCGGCGATTTTATAATTAAATATTTAGTAAATATTTGATATTATTTCTTGTCGAATTGCATATTTATTATATATTAGTTATTTTTATTAGCGCGAAGATTTTAATTTCTTTAAAAATCATTGACGTTATTTTTTATCAGGTGAAGATTTTAATTTTTTAAAAATATCTTAATTTAGTGTTCGGTGACAAATATTTGATATTATTTTTTGTCGAATTGCATATTTATTATATATTAGTTATTTTTTTTAGAGTGGAAATTTTAATTTGTTTAAAATCATCTTAATTTAATTTTCGGTGTTATTTTTTATTACCGCAAAGATTTTAATTTTTTTAAATATCTTAATTTAGTGTTCGGCGATCTTATAATTAAATATTTAGTGAATATTTGGTCGAGTGCTATGGCGTTGCTAATTCTACTAATTTCTTTCGAATTATATAGTAACCAAGTCACCCCAACACATCCTATCCTTATCCTTATCCTAATCCTAATCCTAATCCTATCCTATCCTATCCTAATCCTAATCCTAATCCTAATCCTAATCCTAATCCTAATCCTATCCTATCCTAATCCTAATCCTAATCCTAATCCTAATCCTATCCTATCCTATCCTATCCTATCCTAATAATATAAAAGAGCGAGTTTTACTTTTGTTGTGTGTCAACAATTTGTGTTGTTAAATAATACGGTGTTGTTAATCTTATCAATTTGATTCTTACAATTGTTGAAAACTTCTACTCTTTATTTTTATCTTTTTGTTTCTCATTTTTATTCGTTGAGCGCCATGGCATTATTAATTCTACTAATTTTCTTAACAAAGAAAATTAGACCACTTCCTCTGTCAACTTGCTTGTTTCTTGTGAATAAAATTAATACCATGGCTTGTAACGAAACACAGTACCCCCTAAAAAATTAAGAAAAATGATGATTAATTCAAGAGAACAAAAAATTGAAAAGCAGAATCTGTAGAAACAATTTTATATCGTTAATCAACACTGTGTCGTTTTGAGACAATTTTTGACGCTGGAAAAAAAAAATTGAGGGCAATGTCTCGCACAGTGAGAAACATGCCTTAATTGCTCACACTAAACTATCTCCTCTCTTGCTGTGTACCAGATAAGATCAAGCCCTAAGAAGAAATTGCGACCAAGCCCTAAGAAGAAATCGTCTTAATTGCTCTCGTTGAAGGCGAAATGAACTGTTTCCTCTCTCGCTCTATCAGACCAAGCCTTAAGAAGAGAAAAAAGGTAGAATTATCTATCTATTTTCCTGTGGGAAGTTATAAATTATTGTTAATATTTTTGGAAGTTGGTTATAGGAAGAAGGTATAAACTTGAAGATAGGTTTTTTTTTGCTCGATCGTTTATGTTCTTGAAGATAGTTTTTTCTGGTTTTCAAGCTTCCATTCTCTTGAGGTTGGTTCTCTGTCGATCGATATCCTATATGTTTTGTTTATATATTCACCTAATTTTTCATTATTTTAGTTTGAGCCACTACCATCGCCCCGCAACTGCACCTAAAAGCATTCTCATAGTCCTCATCACTATTGTGAGTGTTGTTTTAAAGTGAGTTGTGAAAAATAAGTGTTTTTTACATTTCGCCTTTTTGGGTGAAAAATGTTTTGGGATGTCCTTTAAATGTTTTCACATCTAAGAGTAACACGCAGATGTTACACTCTCAGAGTTTTAATTTTTTTTTTTTTGCTATAGTTTAAATTTTGTTCTGTTCTATATTTCTTCACGATTCAGATCTTCGCTTGTTGGTGGATTTGTTTGATAGTTTTGTTTACTTTCGTTAAGGTATTTTTCTATTTTTCCGACTGGTGTGTGAAAATTTAGCTGGGTTCTCTTCATCTACTTTAAATGCTTCAATTTTTGGTTCTATTTTTTTGCTTTATTTTTGCTTTTCTGGGACTTATACTTTTGTTGGAATTTTTTTACTAATGATTTTCTTTTTTTGCCTTCTAAAATAATTTTTGGTATCTATGTTTTAGCTACAACCTGCAATTGACGACAAACAATTCTAGGTACGCAGTATACTTACATCTAGCCTTAAATTTTGGCTTACTAATGTTCAATTAAATTTTTTATTCGTCAATATTAGGGTTCCTTTAAAAAAAATGTGCTGAAATTCTTTGATTTTTTTTCGTGGATTTCTTTTGAGGAGCACTAATTTTTTAGATGAAAAGAAAAAAAAAATTATTATTTTAAATTTCATAGGGATTTCTTGATGGTGACATTTTTGTTGGTATATAAATTACTGTCAAAATCGTCTTCAAGAATTATTAATGGTTAGATAAATTGCATATCTTATCGTAATCTTATTCTAATCTTAATTGTATCCTGATGCTAATTCTAATCATATCCTAATCCTATCGTAACAGTAAATCCTATCCTAATCCTATCCTAACAATATGAAAAAGCGAGTTGTTTTTTTGGCTGCATGTTGGTAATTTGTGTTGAACAATATGAGATATTGATAAAAGGTGTGGTAAGTTTTGGTTTCCTATATATGCAGACATGAGACTTGTTGTATTGCATTATGTTTTATACTTATTTGTAGTGATTTTTTCTTTTCGCTTTGTGTATTTAGATATTTTTGTCATGGATAATGGCGAGAGTACTGATAGAAGTGAACGTCCAAACAACCGCCATAAAGAGATTTATGATAAAGCAAAAGAATCTCGAAATTCCCATCGCCGACAATTGTACAAGGAAGTACGTGATGCACGACAGCAAGAACTACGTGCTCGAACAAGAGGGATTGCAGTTAGAAATAATCGCCATCGTGTGCTGAAGAGAAACATAGAAGAAGGTGTTTGTATAGAGGTTTTTTTTTCATCAAAGATTTAAATACATGTATTTATATACAGTTTACTTATAGTGCATGTTTGGGTGTTTATTTGATTGTAGTTGGTGGGTGTAGTTATAGTGTATCTTCCCAGCCTACAGTTTGCACGCTAGATCGTGATAATCAGTATCATTTTGAAGACTATTCTGTTAGATCTGATGAAGGTGTAGAAAATATTCGGCAATGTACAGAATTTTGTTTGCAGACCATTCCAGTTAAATCTCATGTGCTTCTACAACCAACAATTTGTTCGTATTGTGGTGCAAAAAAATTTCAAAGGGAAAGTAAAGGATTTTGTTGTTCTGATGGCAAGGTTAAATTGCATATACATTATGTGCCTAACAAATTATATGAATTATTTACTTCAAATTCAGTTGAGGCGTTGAATTTCAAAAAAATAGCAAGAAGTTATAACAACCATTTTGCTTTCACATCTTTTGGTGTCAAGTATGACAAAGATTTATGTAAGATGAATAAAGGAATTTATACATTTAGGGTTCAAGGACAAGTTTATCATTACATAAACCAACTTTTACCATCAGATAATAACCCAACTTATTTACGGCTATATTTCTATGATACTGAAAATGAAGTATCAAATCGATTGAAGATTTCAGACAAACTTTGCGATTCAATTTTACAGATGTTAATTGATATATTAAGGATTAATCCTTACTCTATGTTCTTTTGTTCGTTGAGTGATATTGATAATTTACATACGTGTCGAATACAAATTAGATGTGATCCAGGTTTAGATCAAAGAGTCTACAACACTCCAACAGCTTCACAAGTAGCTGCAGTTTGGGTTGATGATGATCCGTCTGTGGACAACAAAGTTCGTGATATATGCATTTATGGTCATAGTGGCACCTCACATAGAGTGCATTATTATTTTGGCTGTTATGATCCCCTTCAATAACCTTTGCTCTTTCCATTTGGTAAATCTGGATGGCATGAGGGTATTGAAAGAGTGAATAAAGAAATGTTTCATTCTTCTGCGCAAGATAATATTTTAGACATGAATAACATAAATTCTGCAAATGAATTGATTGAAAGAGAGACTGAAGGTTTATAGTTTGAAAACTTTGTTTTCATTATTTTTTATTTGATTGTTTGAAACTTTTTTCTCATAAATTTTTTTATATTTATCTTGTAGTTATGAAGAAGAGAAAGAAAAGATCACGTGTCTTATCGGGAGTATTACTGCTATAAATTATAGGTTCGAAATTCAGGTAATCATATTTTGCTCCATGTTGGTAGGCTTTTTCAACAATATGTTGTTGATATGTATGTGAAAATTGAAACTGCTAGATTAGATTACTTCCGTAATAACCAAAAACAAATACGAGCTGAAGTTTATCAAGGAATTGTTGATAGTGTTGAAGTCGGTGAAAGTAGAGGTTATAAGATTGGTCGAAGAATTATTTTACCATCATCATTCACAGGGGGTCCTAGAGATAATAAAAAATGATATATGGATGCTATGGCATTAGTTCAAAGATATGGTAAACCTGATGTTTTTTTAACAATAACTTGCAATCCTAATTGGCTAGAAATACAGCAAGAACTGAGGCATAATGATGAAAGCCAAAACAGACCTGATTTGGTTACACGAATATTTAGAGCTAAATTGGAGGAGCTAAAAATTGATTTGTTCAAAAGGTATATTTTAGGTTCTGTTGCTGCATATATATACGTAATTGAATTTCAAAAGAGAGGTCTTCCACATGCACATTTTTTGTTGATTTTTAAATTTGGATAAAAAATTACTACTGTTGATTTGGTTGATAAAATCGTTTTTTGTGAAATTCCAGACAAAAATCGATACCCACATTTATATCCAATTGTAGTAAAACATATGTTGCATGGTCCTTGTGGAATATTAAATCCGAATAATGTTTGTATGTCAAATAATAAAATATGCAAAAATAAATATCCAAGAGAATATACAATCGCAACTTCGCTTGGTAATAATTCATATCCACAATATAAACGACGGGATGATGGTCGGAAAGTAAAAGTTAGAGGACATTTCTTAGATAATAGATGGGTTGTACCTTATAATCCTTACTTAACAGCTAAATATGATTGTCATATCAATGTAGAAACCTGTTCGACTGTTAAAGCTGTGAAATATTTGTATAAATATGTTTATAAAGGACATGATCGAATAAATTTTTTGATAAGTGACAATCAAGAAAATGTTGATATTGATGAAATTTCTAGATATCAAACTGCTAGGTGGATTTCTCCACCTGAAGCTATGTGGAGAATTGATGGATTTATATTGTCTGAAATATCCCCTTCCGTTGTTTCGTTACAATTACATCTTGAAAACCATCATCTAATTACTTATAAAGATAGTGATAATTTACAATCAGTTATTAATAGAGATTATGCTCACAGAACTACATTAACTGAATTTTTTCGTACTAATATTACAGATGAAAAAGCTAAAACTCTTACCTATAGAGATTTTCCTTCTTATTTTGTGTGGGATGCAAACCAACGAATTTGGACTCCAAGAAAGCAAAAAAATGTTATTGGTAGAATAGTTACAGCTAATCCATCCGAAGGTGAAAGATATTACTTACGCCTATTATTAAATCATATTAAGGGATCTACTTCTTTTGAACAATTAAAAGTTGTAAATGGTACACAGACAAATACCTTTCGTGAAGCAGCTCTTTTATATGGTTTATTAAATGGAGATAATAACTGTGAGTTATGTTTAGCCGAAGCAATTGTTTACCAGATGCCCTCTTCACTTCGTAGGTTATTTGCTACCATATTAACGTTTTGTAGTCCTGATAATCCGCAATTATTATGGAATAAGTTTAGACGTTATATGTTTGAAGATTTCATCCAACAAGGTATGTCATTTAATGATGCCCAAATAAAAGCATTACGATGTATACATTCTATATTAGAACCATTGAATAAAAGTATAAATGATTACCAATTAGTGTCATTTCATGTAAACATCGGCGAAGACGAAACGTTGGCTACCATGATTTCTGAGGAGCTACACGATGGTTATAATCAAAGTTTTAATTTTGATATAGATTCGTTAAACAAAGAGCAGATGGATGCTTATAATACAATTTTGGACCGAATTTTGAATGATGATAATGGCATGTTCTTTGTTGATGGACCTGGTGGAACAGGTAAAACGTATTTATACAAAGCTTTATTGGCAGCTGTACGATCAAGAAACCTGATTGCTCTAGATACAACTTCTTCTGGAGTACCTGCTTCATTATTACCAGGTGGTAGAACTGCACATTCTAGATTTAAAATTCCTTTAGAAATAAATGAGAATGTTAGTTGTTCAATTAGTAAACAGTCTGCACTAGCAGACCTTTTTAGAATGACTAAATTAATCATTTGGGATAAGGCTCCAATGGTGAATCGTTACGCCGTGGAGGCTCTAGATAAAATGTTAAGAGATATAAATGAACAAGATGTACCGTTTGGTGGAAAAGTGATTGTATTAGGTGGTGATTTCCGTCAAGTTTTACCAATTGTCCAAAGAGGGACAAAAGACGACATAATGAAAGCGAGTTTGGTTTTTTCATATTTATGGCCTTCTTTTACTCATTTACCGTTGGTGCAAAATATGAGAGCTCAATTGGATCCAGTATTCTGTAGTTATTTACTTCGTATTGGAAATGATACTGAGAAACAACACTCGTGTCATATGATTAAACTTGTAGCTGATATTACAATACCATTTCAAGATGAATTTACATCTTTGAAACATTTGATTGACATTGTTTTTCCGAATAAGGAAAACTACATGCAGAATTTAGATAGTTTGATTAACAGAGTCATTTTAACACCAAAAAATGAATGTGTAGATGAAATAAATAATATTTTACTAAAAGAAATTCCAGGAGAGATATTTACATATTATAGCTTTGATGAAGCCATTGAGAAATCCGAACACAATATCCAAGAAGATTTTTTAAATACATTAACTCCAAATGGTATTCCACCACATGAACTCACATTAAAACAAAATTGTCCTGTTATGTTACTTCGAAATATTAACCCATCTGAAGGTTTATGTAATGGAACAAGGCTTGTTTGTCAAAGATTTGAGAGAAATGTAGTTGATGCAGAAATTGTTATTGGAGAATACCGGGGAAAACGAGTCTTTTTACCTAGAATTCCATTTTTACCACTTGAAAGTGATAGAAATTCAATTTCTTTTAAAAGAACTCAATTCCCAATCCGTCCGTGCTTTGCAATGACAATAAATAAATCACAAGGTCAAACTTTAGATTTTGTTGGGTTATCCTCCGGAACCTGTATTTTCCCATGGACAATTGTATGTTGCTCTGTCAAGAGCAAAAACAAGTAAGGCTATTAAAGTTTTGATAAAACCATCAGACAAATCTAATACACATATTATATGTACAAAAAATGTGGTGTACCAAGAAATTCTTGGTTTGATAAGATGTTTATAGTACCCACTCTCTTTTTATATGATTTTTTTTCTCTGTTTGGCTGAAATGCATCCTTGATAATCGAGATTGATGATCCTACAGTAGAAGCTATAGAGTTTCTTATTTTGGAAGAAGCCAAGAGTAAATAGTAAGGATTTGAAAACTTTCTGGTATTGTAGTTAAATATATTAACCACCTAAGCCCCCAAATAAATTTTATGTTACCAAGTTTAAGAATAACAGGGGAAATTTTCATGTCAAAATGGCCGTGAGAGAGCCAAGCATCCAAAATATTTCAGTCCCCGACGATCTTGTACAAATTCAAGCATATATGAGGTGGGAGAGGAATGGAAAACAGATTTATACCCCGAGAGAAGGCAAGTAACTATTGCTATATCATTTCAATTTAACAATAAGCACATTTTCCTGAATAACTGATGACCTTATAGAGTTTGGATTTTGTTGAGTTAAGTCCAGCTACATATTTTGTTGAGTTGAATTGGCAGGATAGTTGTGTGCTAATTTGTCTCAACGAGAAACAAAGTCCTTTTGTTGTTGGTTTATTTGGTGTTCCATTTGATAAAAAAAAATGGTACTTTTTTCCAATTTGATTGTATTTGTAGGCTTATGAAAGTGGTGTGTGGTGGATAAGAGTGGAGCTTCTAGAATTCCAGACTTTATGATCCGGCCATGCCTCCAATTTGGAATTAAAAGAGGAATTATAATATTTATGTTCTAAGGTAATTTTTTTTGTATAGTAGAAATTCAAAAGGTATATTCAGAACTCTTCTGACCCCCAATTCCTTTTGGTATTCTTGTGTGAAGCACCAATCTATTTCATGACTATCGATTCTACATTTTTATACAGGTACATATAATTCAGAACAGGATGAAACCAAAAGAATTCATCCCCTTGGCAAACCAGAATTGCAGACTTCACGATGAGGATTTGCCTTCCAATTTGGAATTGAAAAAGAAATTAGAATCGTCATGTTCTAAGGTGAATTTTTAGCGCATGAAAATAATTTTGTGGTAGTAGTTATTACAAATCACACTAGAGATGAGGAAAAACAAAACAACGAAATGTTTTTGGTTAATTTTGTATTTATTGCATTCTAGAATCTGCCTTTATTGTTTAGATTATTTACTGAATGAAATGAGCTAACTACAGTATTACATGTATGCTTATAAGGCAAGTTAATAACTATATACTTACTAAATTCAGGTAGAATGCATTGTGACATATACAATCGTTTTGAAGTTCTTAAGTATTGACGCACTTGTATTTTTAGATAGTGTTTTCAACTTTGCCTAAGACAATCGCATAGATATGTTTTTTTGGTTTGTTTTTCACGATGTGCTATTTATAACATGTGATTTGAATGTCCATTGATGCTTATAATCAGCTATTAGAACTATTTATTGTTATATTTCTAGCTATTGACATTTATTTGGATTTATTATTTATCTTTATTCTAGAGAGTTTATTTATTTACATGTTATTCTCTTACAAAATTGTTGCGCAATTTCACTGGTTATTATTTTTGACCATTACCTAATTCTTATTCTAAAGGAAGTAGATCTAGTATTGGGAAGTCATTAAGTCAAGTGGTACACATATAACAAAGTCATACAAAGAGGCAGGTAATGTTCTCATATTTAACATACACACGAGATAGAAATGTTCAGTATTTGTGTTATGAGTTGTTTACCATTTGATATCCTGGATTTACGAACTTTGTATAGGTTTGTATAGGTTTAAAGGATAGTTTGCTTTATAAAGATTGGTTTAAATACATAAATCTAACACACTATTTTTATAAAGAGATAAAATTAACTCATTTTCCTTGATTTAAGACTTTCTATTTTTAGAATGTTGGTTTTAGATTGTTATATTATACATTTTGATCGCTGTAATTTATTGATACGATTTTATTAGAATACAAATAAGTTTCACTTAAAAAATAATAATTTGTTTATTTTTACGCGTATAATAACTTGTTCTATTATGTCGATTTAATAATAAGGGTATGCTCTTTTAGTTAACAACTCACATTTCAATTCCAAGTTTTCTCAAATTGTAAAATTCACTTTTATTTGCTTCCAATAGTATCTTCCGTAGACACTAATCAACTAAGGCACATTTTCATTACTATTGAATTGTTGTTTTTCTATAAGTATAATTTATACAACAATTTTTATTTCTTTAAAATAGGAATTATCTTTTTGAAAGTAATCATTCATTTTAGCTTCATATTTTCTATCTATAGGACCACTTTGTTTAGCTGTCTTTTATTAGCCGTTGTTCGCAGCAAGTTATGAAACAAAACTATCGTACTCATAAATTAACACTTGTCTCTAATTGCAGGCTTTTTAACTTAGTTTTTCACTTGCAAGCTTTTTTGACAGAAAAATTATGAGCTTTAATGATTATTTTTTATTTCTATCTCTTCTGAATATTTAACACTTCTATATATATATATATATATACCAAGTCGACTGTGGATTTAATATAGGTATATCGTTTTTTAGTTAACAACCCACATTTAAATTCTAAGATTTGTCAAATTGCCAATTCACTTTCCTTGCAATAACATCTTTTGTAAACAAGATAATTAACTAATACATATTTTCTTTACTATTCAATTATTGTTTTTTTATATAACTGATTTATACAACAATTTTTGTTTTTTTAAAATATGAGTTATCTTTTTGGAAGTAATCATTTATTTTGCCATCATATTTTCTATGATATATCTAATCACTTTTTTAGCCGTATTAGCCGTTCTTTGCAGCAAATTATCTGTGCAACTGTCCTATCATATTCACAAAACTTACTTTTACTACTGCTCATTTTTCACTTGCAGCCTTTTTAGAAAAAACGTATTAGCTATAATAATTACTTTATATCTTTTCTTTTGTTTTTTTATTTATCTAGCCAAAACATTACTTCTATATATAGACATGTACATCAACTTTACAAAACTCATAAACTAAACTAGACTAGAGAAATAGAAGAAGAAACACAAGTACGAGTTCTACTTTCTAAACAAGGTATGCATACGTTTTGTACATTAGTGCAATCCTTATTTTGCATTATCTCTAATCCTTCTATATTTTTTCTTCAAGACTCAAACAACTGAACAAGATGTCAGGAAATTACAAATTGATTCCAGAAATCAGTCCAAATGAAAGAAACTGGCAAGCCAAGGTGATTGTTGCTGAGAAATTGTCTCCTAAGCAAGCAAGAAACAACAACAATAGATATCAAAACATGGTTTTAATGGATTTCGCGGTAAATACCTTCAAAGATCTCAATATTATATGTATCAAACATCAGTATATCAACTAATATCTATACTATTTTGCATTTTTTATTTCTCACAGAAAAATAAATATTTATACTACATTTATGTGTTATATATAGGGAAATAAAGTGCATACCACGTTGTATGATGCAAATATAACTGCCTTTGAAGATTAGCTGGTGTTGAGCAAAACATACATTGTCTCGAATGCTATTGTGAAAGATACAAAGCCTGAAAATATAAAGCTTTAAATGGTGACATCCAATGGACAATAACCGGAAAGACTCGAATTCAGGAAGTTAATGAGAATAACATGGAGTTTCTATTTTGCACATACACGTTCACTCCCTTTGATGAACTCCAAAAATACATGGATTGCAACAATGACATAAGTACAATTTTTAGATTTTTTCATAC
Organism: Osmanthus fragrans; assembly: GCA_019395295.1. NCBI lineage: Eukaryota > Viridiplantae > Streptophyta > Magnoliopsida > Lamiales > Oleaceae > Osmanthus > Osmanthus fragrans. The sequence goes on from CM033357.1 coordinate 26,127,462, forward strand.
CTTTAAATTTTTTAGTTCGTTCACATCTTTTCTATTTTATTGTTTATTGCTACTAACATTACATTTAATATCTAGGCATACTTACGGTTGCTATTGATAAGAGGCCAAAACGACTTATTCAAACACGATATGGAAACCAAACATATGTGCAAGATGTGGTGCTAATAGATAAAAGCTTTCATACAATCATCTTAACAATGTGGGATAATTATGTAGAAAAAGAATGCATTGTTCTTGCGGAAAAAATTGCGAAAAAGCCAATCATTTTAGCCAACTGTCTCAAAGTTTCATCTTTTAATGGTAATCGACATGCACTTTGTTATCTAACTATATTTTTTTTTGAATAATATAATATAAAAATTAATATCAATCTATACTACAGGTGTTACACTGTCAACTAAAATAAACAACACCTTCTTTATAGATGCTACATTCAGCAAAGTTGCAGAGCTTCGACGATGGTAAAACTGCTGTCTTCTAATTCGCATTAATTATATATGAGCTTTCATATATTGAATCTCCAACTCATATAATGCAAGGGTGGAAGAACATACTGAAGAGTTGAATGAATTTACATTAGACAAATCGTGTCTTATAGTCACTCCAACAAAATTATCTCCTCCAGCGCACAAGAAATTTACTGAAATACAGAATATAAAAGGCCGACTACTAGGGGTATCCTCTTTTGATTCTATAAATACTACTTATTTTTGTCTACATAGTTCTTTATTGACAATAAATCTTTTCACAGCGCAAATACTTCTGGGTGAAAGCCAAAGCAACCATTATAACAACAAAACAAACTTTCTGGTATATGTCTTGTAGCAATTGTAATAGAGTCAGTCATGCAAATTTCGGTGAGACTTTTCCATGTATATATTGCAAATATCCTTCTTCAAAGGCTGTCCCCAGGTAATATTAGCTAGATTCTGGCATACTTTAACTATATATCTATTTTCATTTCAATCTGCAATCATAATAAACTAAATCTCCATTATTTTAGAGCAACTGCTAATGTTCAATTAGAAGATAGCACTGGAATGTTAATTGCAAGTGCCATCGGTGATCCTGCTGAGATATTATTGAAGTATGATGCTGAGAGTTTAATGAATGATTCAAAATTGGTAAAACCATATATTATCCTTATCTATGTCAAGTTTTAATTACTCACTATAATAACACTTGTTTTTTAATCCTCAGGAAAGTGGTGCAAATGTAATGGAACTCATGGATTCTGAAGAGCATATATTTTATGTGAAGATTACACAACTAGAGCCAAATACTGCTGACTATAAGTATGAAATTGTGTTTGTACTTGATGCATCCTCTGCTATTACTGATCCAACTGAAGAAACAAGTGATTCTGCAGACCTTGTATCCACAACAACTATGATAATCTCGACATCTCACCACCATCCGCAAAAGGATCATTGTTCCAGAGTTCAAGTAACATGAATACTGACAGAGAAAGTCCTATTGCTGTACAAAATCATCAAGTTGTAGAGAAAGGAAAGGTTGACTAATCATAGGCTGTATTTGGAGACATCAATGCTACAACCTAAAAGATTCTCTGCTCCTTTTGCTATCTCCAACAATCAAGGTTTGAGGGATTTGTTTTATTTTGTAGCATCGTTTACTTCATGGTCTTCATGGTATTTTTGTTTTTGTGATATTGTGTAACTTACTTTTGTATGAAAAAAATGTTCCATGAAGATCGGTGCTAGGAAAAATGTATAAGAAACTTCATGATCTTTACTGTGATGTTTTTTAAATGTATGGATGATATTTTGCTTCTAAAAAATGTTTGTTACATTTTTTTTATTAAGCATTAACATATTTTTTATGAATCCACACATTTTTTTTTTACATATCTTAATTCTAAAAAAATTCAAGAGATTATTATTCTCCTAGAGACATTTGAAATCCGGAAGTGTCAACGAGAGCCAATATTCAGTATACATAACTTCAAATCTGACAAGTTCGCTGAATATGATAAGTTCAATAAATCCAAAATAAGTCCAAATACAGTAAGTTCATTACAAATACAACAAGTTCAATTAAATACAATCATGGATCATGAATGAAGAATTCATTATAACAAAGATCTACAACAAGCTTTCGTCTGTATATAACCATTCGATCTGCTGACACTGCTTGTATTGGCTGCTGTAGAATGAAGCATTCTATATATTTCAGTAAATAAATTAAGCAATTAAACCTGCAAAATAAATGGTTTTATGTTAAACAACATTTGTATATATGCAATATTACATATTATAGCAAATACCAAAAGCATCGAATGCTCACCCATTATTTGCACACAGTACATTAGGTATAATCTCTATGTCCATTTCTTCATTTATATGTTCCTCTACATCTTGTCTGGTGGATATGGTTAAACTGGGAAACATTGCCTCAAGAATTCTAAATGTTGCTTTTGCATGTGCCATGACTTCTTCTGGTGTATGAATATCATTGCTGCAATCATATATCTGGAATTTCCATTCAGAAAAATTTACAAGATACAGATACCAGCAATTGCCTGGATACGAGCATGGAATTAGTAAGTACTTGCACACTATCCAAGGACAACCAGCAATCGGCATTCGACCATTCACGTACAGTTCGAAACGACTTCCATCCAATCCACCTCTTGTCGTTCCCATTTGTGAGTTAATTACAAACATCATTAGACGCTCACACTCTTGTTGAAATTCAAAATCCATTATTGCATATTCTTTAGAAACCATGGCACAACCTCTGTTAATACGCTCCCTCAATAACTTTAACTCCACCTCAATATACTAATCAAATAAATGCGTGTAAAATAAATTAGAAATACTAACTACGTAATCAAAGTAACTGCAATTGATGGAATTTACTTACCTCAATTTTCAACTGTTTTGTTGGATCTAATAGAGTTTCCAATGCGTCTCTTTGGTAGATATTACCAATGTCATCCGTCCAATAATCACTATCCAGTATAATTTATAAATTATTAGTTATCAAGATATTCAAAGACAAATTAAGTATTTTAGCGAATAATTAAATTTCTTACCCAGGTTTCTTCACCATTATCCAATCTATAATTGTTCTGTATTTGTCCATGTCAAAGTTTTCCAAATGCCGAACTTTAGATGACGAAGATTCTTTGGATTTCCCTTTTTTTTTCTGCTTTCTTACCAACATTTCAACTGGTTCAACTGTTGCTGTCTCCTGAGGTCCATGACTAGGAATTGTACTTGGATGGACAGAAACATGTTGCTGCATAAAACCACTAATGGTTGCCATGTTTGATTCCCAGTTACACATTCTGTTCACCATATCGTCATGTCTTTGATCTATGTGAGACTTCATGTGTTGGTAATAATCTTCATGTGATTTTTTTTGTTGTTCAAAAAACTGTTCTTGCCTCTGAAGAATAGCTTGATAACGAGCTTCTTGATTTTCTGCTTCCTGAGCAGTATGTGTATTAAACAAATTTGATCCTGAATTATCCATGTAAGCATGTATACTAGATTGAATATAATCTTCATGCCACTTTCTTTGTTCTTCAAACAGCTGTTTTTGATTCTCCAAAATAGCGTGATAATTTGCTCTTGAATCTGCAACAATTTCAGCCTTCATGTTGTTATATACATCAGACATATCTGATATAATGTTTTGCCTCTGTATCCCCAACATTTCTTCTATCCGATCTTCAGTTATATATTTAGAACCACGAAAAGCCGAACTACTACCAATTCCCGTCGAAGTCCTCGAAACTTTAGGAATGGTGCTATCTTGCCGATAAATATTGTCTGGAATTTCTAATGGTATATTATCTATTTCTCTGTTCACAATAGCATCTAATATACCATGTTCATTATCGGCCGACAATGATAATGCTCTGTACCATGGCGTCTCTAGCTCTTCTTCTGTTGAGTGAAGCACTGGAAGTACTGTGATCTATAATGGAAAGGAAAATATTAGAATTGAGAATGAAAATACAACTTTTACTTGACTTTCAAATAATTAAATGCTAATATAATTCATTTGGAATAAGATTAAAAACATACCTTCTTTCTATTCAAAAATTGCTTAATTGTTGCCTCACTGATTGTTTTCTTAGGTTTCCACCTGTGCATTCTTGGACTTTGTAGATTTTTGTATGTACGGTGTCCAAATTTCTTCCCAATCTTCGGAAATGCTTCGTATATCCAATACTAAAATATATTTATAATAATTTTTTTTTTTAGTTTCAGAAATACAAAATATTTATACATAATAACTCGAAAACAAATTTGCATCAAACATTTCTAACTTACTTGAAATGCAAGTGGATACCCTCGCAATGCATACTTAGCAGTTTGTTGAGTTCGTTGCGTTCTCAGTATTCTTTCCGATTGTGACTCTTTCAACGAATTTAACAAGGTAAAATATGCCTTACGTCCCCAAGGATACACAAGAAATTCATCCAAATGATCGACCATACCAAGAATTCTATAATCAATTTGTCTGGAGGTTGGCTTCAAAACACACTCCACCAACATAACTAATCCCAGTTTAAACTTATCTTCTTCGTCCTCACACATACGGAATGCCTGGGATAACATTCTCATAGTAATTCTTTTGTTACCATTAAAATAATGATTCCTAAGACGATTGTTACTATCGTCGATATTCATTGATGTTTCATGGCATGGTAATCCTGTAATAAGGCAAAATTCTTGCATGCCAAACCTAGCAACATGGTCATCTAACCTTACCCAAATTTCATTTTCCTTTCCACAATCTATAAGCCTCATTATAAATTCATGTACTAATTTACTACTAAACTGTTCTTCTTTCTCTTTCTCTATTTCTTCTTCTTCTCTTCTATAAATAAATCCATAAAGGAATCCATAAAAACTACTACATAACACAAGCTTGATGATTTGAACCTATAAATCTTATAAAATCTTGCACATATTTACTATTTGGATAATGAACGATAGTAGCAGAAAACCATTGGTCTGGAGAGATTATGTACTCTAAAGCCATCTGCAAAAATATTTATAATTAAATCTATCAATATTAAAATATAAACGAAATTTTATATAAATAAGATTTAAAAAACTTTGTGTCACAACATGCCCACCCGTTTCGTTACACGCTTACGGAGATAGCCTGGCCATCACCGTGATGGTCACGGACACGCCCAAGCATCTGCGTGACCGTGTCATGGAGATGCCTGGGCGTGTCCGTGACACGATCACGGACATGTCCAAGCATGTCCGTGACACGGTCACAGGGATGCCTGGGCATGTCCGTGGCCGTGTCACGGACATGGCGAGGCCATCTCCGTGGCCATGTCAAGGAGATAGCCTGGTATTTTCCATCACACTGTCACGGTGCTAACATGGATCACCATGGCCAGTGATTGTGACACGATAAGACATCTAAATACTATCATAAGTCTTCAATACAAAATCGGTAAAAAGTTAAAGCACAATTACCTTGATCGATCAAAGTAGCTCCAATTTCACATAAAAATTACTCTTTACAATGCCAATTACTTTTGAAGTATGTAAATATACACTAAAATATATACATACATAATAAATGCAATCTTTATAACCACTCCATCTAACCCAATCCATACATTAAATGCACTCACCTAATATATAATAAATATAGAAAAAAATATATCAAATATTTCCTAAATACTCAATTAAATGCACTTATCTAATAAATTAAGATCATTTTAAAAAAATGATATTTCACGCTAATAAAATTTTTTAATATATAATAAATATACAATTCGACAAAAAAATATCAAATATTTCGTAAATATTCAACTATAACAACGCTAGAAAAGTAAATTCAGATGATTTTAAAAAAATTAAAATCTTCGTGCTAATAAAAATAATTAATATATGATAAATATGCAATTCGGCAAAAAATAATATCAAATATTTCTCGCCGAATACTAAATTAAGATATTTTAAAAAAATTAAAATCTTCGCCTAATAAAAAACAATGCCGAAAACTAAATTAAGATGATTTTAAAAAATTTATAATCTTTGCGCTAATAAAAATAACTAATATATAATAAATATGCAATTCGACAAAAAATAATATCAAATATTTGCTAAATATTTAATTATAAGATCGCCAAACACTAAATTAAGATATTTTAAAATAATAAAAATCTTCACACTAATAAAAAAAATGCCGAAAACTAAATTAACATGATTTAAAAAAAATTAAAATCTTCGCACTTATAAAAATAATTAATATATGATAAATATGCAATTTGGCAAAAAATAATATCAAATATTTCTCGCCAACACTAAATTAAGATATTTTAAAAAAATTAAAATCTTCGGTTAATAAAAAAAACAATGCCGAAAACTAAATTAAGATGATTTTAAAAAATTTAAAATCTTCGCACTAATAAAAATAACTAATATATAATAAATATGCAATTCGACAAGAAATAATATCAAATATTTGCTAAATATTTAATTATAAGAATGCCGAACACTAAATTAAGATATTTTAAAACAATTAAAATCTTCGTACAAATAAAAAAAAAATACCGAAAACTAAATTAACATGATTTTAAAATCTTCGTGCTAATAAAAATAATTAATATATGATAAATATGCAATTCGGCAAAAAATAATATCAAATATTTCTCGCCAACACTAAATTAAGATATTTTACAAAAATTAAAATCTTCGGCTAATAAAAAACAATGCCGAAAACTAAATTAAGATGATTTTAAAAAATTTAAAATCTTCGCGCTAATAAAAATAACTAATATATAATAAATATGCAATTCGACAAGAAATAATATCAAATATTTGCTAAATATTTAATTATAAGATTGCCGAACACTGAATTAAGATATTTTAAAACAATTAAAATTTTCGCACTAATAAAAAAATGCCGAAAACTAAATTAACATGATTTTTAAAAAATTAAAATTTTCTTTCTAATAAAAATAATTAATATATGATAAATATGCAATTCGGTAAAAAATAATATCAAATATTTCTCGCCGAACACTAAATTAAGATATTTTAAAAAAATTAAAATCTTCGCCTAATAAAAAACAATGCCGAAAACTAAACTAAGATGATTTTAAAAAAAATAAAATTTTTGAGCTAATAAAAATAACTAATATATAATAAATATGTAATTCGGCAAAAAATAATATCAAATATTTTCTAAATATTTAATTATAAGATCGCACAAAATTAAATTATGATGATTTTATAGAAATTAAAATCTTCACACTAATAAAAATAACTAACATATAATAACTATACAATTTGGCAAAAAATAATATGAAATATTTCCTAAATATTTAATTATAAGATCGCCGAAAAATAAGTTAAGATATTTTAAAAACATTAAAATCTTTACACTAATAAAAACTAAATTAAGATATTTTAAAAACATTAAAATGTTCGCACTAATAAAAAACAACGCCAAAAAGTAAATTTAAATAATTTTAAAGAAATTTAAATTTTCGCGCAAATAAATATAACTAATATATAATAAATATAGAATTCAGCAAAAAATAATATCAAATATTTCTCGCCGAACACTAAATTAAGATATTTTAAAAAAATTAAAATCTTTACCTAATAAAAAACAACGCCGAAAACTAAATTAACATGATTTTAAAAAAATTAAAACCTTCACGCTAATAAAAATAACTAATATATAATAAATATGCAGTTCGGCAAAATGTAATATCAAATATTTCCTAAATATTTAATTATAATATCGCCAAAAACTAAAATAAGACAATTCTAAAAAAATTAAAATGTTTGCACTACTAAAAAACAACGCCGAAAATTGAAATAAGACAATTTTAAGAAAATTAAAATCTTCCCCTAATAAAAATAACAAATATATAATAAATATACAATTAAGCAAAAAAAAAAAAAAAAACTTGCCTCTCGCACGGTGCGAGATTAGAACTTTCCCATGTCGAAGAGAACGGTACACATCTTGCACCATACGAGACGCACGATGCCTTGCAAAAGGCACCGTGACTCTCGCATAGTGCGAGATCTGCGCTCGTACAAATCTCGCACTGTGCGAGACACACGGTTTCTTTCGCAAGGCACCGTGCGTCTCGCATGGTGCGACATCTACGCTCGTCAGTTCTCGCACCATGCGAGACACACGGTGTCTTGCCAAAGACACCGTGTCTCTCGCACAGTGCGAGATCTGCTCTGGTGCAGATCTCGCACCATGCAAGATGCACATACCGTGCGAGAAGTCTCGTGTGTCTCCCACGCCCACGATTAAAATCTGTCATTTCTCTTAACTCCATTCACCTACCTCCCTTTGTTTTCCACTCATTTCTTCTTCAAACTTCTCCTAATCTCCTTTTCAAACATCATCGTCCACATTGTGCTCCAACGAGAGCCTTATTTTTCGCCATCAAGTAAAGTAGGGGTCTGTCACTGGTGTGCCAATTGTGCAAACACTTCGAAGTCCAAAGTTCGAAATACCCAAAACAGTCAGCAGCAAATACCCAAAACTGAAGACCAAAGAGCGATCGTAAAAACCCACACTTCTTACTCCATATTTCGATTCGTACAGGCCGATTTTTTGTATCTTTATCAACGAGTTAAAACTTTTTTTCTCTTCTTCTTTTTATGGTTATTTTGCATCCAAAATTGGATGATTGACTAGAGTACTAAATGCAGTACGGCATTAGATAGTGTTGGGTTTATGATTGCTGAGCTAAATTCAAGTGAAAACTAGCTTCATTAACCCCAATAATTTCGAAACTTTCATGAAAACATAATACCTACAAACTGTTTGTTAAATTGTGTATATGAAACTAGATATAGTTCAAATGGTTAGCCATACACTCCCTGTTAGCTTGATTTATCTTGAGGCGCATGGATTATTCACTTCCTTTTGTGATTTGTAGGAACCATGTTTGGCTAAACTTATAAGAAATTCTTATAAGCACCTATTTTGAGAAGTGATGCTTCTCAGAAAGGACAATGTTGAATTTTGATTTTGTAAAATGGGAATTATTCAAAAATCTACAGTACTTAGGAACTACTTTTTTCCCTCCGTCAAAAGAGAAAAGATATATATTGCAAATATATCTTAATCAATATCCTTGTAAGTCAAAGTAAATTGGAATTGAGTAATATAATATATGGTTATCTACATCTATATGTAATGATATATGTCAAATCATAATAGCGACCTTAACTAAGATATAAGCTTAGCATAACTTGAGCTGAGGCTACATGGTCTACGCTCTACTTTAATCTTACTGGGAGATTGAATATTCCACTAAAACTGGACTAAGGTCACATATGCTAGGCTCTTAATCAGTAACAAGCTCACAAGCATTGGCCAAGTATTTGTCTGGTCCATTCTTTTGATCCTGAGAGTATAGCTCATGACCAGAACTTTTGAATTGCACCCCCACCCAACTATGTACAAAATTGTTAGACAAAACATTTCTTTAGAAGGAAATTTATGAACTTCACTATCAATTTCCTATTCTAAATTCAGTTGTCAAGATTTAAAGTTATTACTCAACTCTGCATAAATTTTAAAGGCAGGTTTTTTTCTTTTCTTTTTTTTATCTTAGATTTTCATATAATCTTGCATTATGTTTTATTAAACAACAATAGCATAATAATAAAATTCTAAATAATTATAAGGTACACACCTCTAAAACCAACCAAAATTACCTGTACCCTACTAGACAAAGCATATACTTCAAGTTAAGAAGCACCTCAAATTTACTTTTCTCTCCAACTATATATTATTAGTTGACAATAATTAAATTTTTAGTTTCAATAAACATATTGTATTTCCATTATTAATAAATTTAATTCTACTTAATGACTTGTGTAGATGTCTTTGGAATATATACTCTCTCCAAACCAGTGGTGTTCCGCTACCATCACACAGTATCCACATCATCAATTCATCAAAGATTTCCTGGAATTTATAACTGCCGAACAACAAGCCTTTTTATTCAGTAGTAATTTCTACGGATTTCTATACGGTATTATTTACAGAGGAGAAGAACAACAGTTTACTGGCAAATTAGTGCACGAATTCATAATGAAATTTGTACACTGTGTTAAGAAGAATGAGATGTGGGTACAGTTAAACAATTAGTTTGCCCGTTTTGGTATGCAAGAATTTTGTCTGATTACTGGATTGCCATGTCATGAGTCCAATGTCAATCTTCAATTGAATCATACTAGGCTTAGAAATCAATATTTTGATGGTACAAAAGTGATTACTATGAGAAAGCTTTTTGAAGCATTTCATCTTTGCCAAGATGAAGATGATAAATTCAAACTAGGATTGGTTATGTTAGTGGAATGTGTGTTGAAACCAACCCGAAGAATTATTGATTACAAGAGTCTTAGCATGGTTGAGAATGTTGATGACTTTCTTGCATATCCTTGGGTTCGTAAAGCGTATTTTGTTCTGTTACACTCATTGCAAGAACGGGTGCAGAGAATGCAACATAATCAACAAACTAATTGTAAATATTCATTGCACGGATATCCACTTGCGTTTCAGGTATTTCTTTTGTTTATAAAGTCTTAAACTATTTGTACAAAAATCATTTATATTTAATACTTAAATCTGTTATTATTGTAGTTTTGGATTTACGAAGCGTTTCCTGAAATTGGAGAAACATTTAGTCGACATAGATATAAAACTTTACAAACTCCAAGAATGCATAGGTGGAAACCGAACAAAAAGTTATCAGAAGAAACTATTAGACACTTTTTGGCCACCGAAGAGGTATGTCTTCTTTTATCAACCTACATCTATATTTAACAATTCTATCATGTTTGTTTATTCTATTTAACAAAAACTTACAAATATATATTTAGGTACACTTAGTCACAGTATTACACCCAACAGAAGAAGAATTACAAACACCATGGTACATAGGTCTTTCACTACCATTGGACAATCAAAACAACGTATTAGAAGCCATAGTCAATAACCAATCACATAACCTACCGGATACACCAGGAGAAATACCTCAGGCAGATATTCCAGATGAGATCAGAATTCAATCAACTTCTCCTACTGTCAGATCGAACTATGTAACTAAAGAACAAATGGAAGAAGTGTTCAGCATGTATAGACAGCATGTAGTATCAGATATGTCAACTTTCTACAGTAACTTAAAAAGGGACATGCTTGAAGAATAAAAAAAACAACAGTCTGACTATCTTGAGAACCAAAAATGCCTATTTGAAGAACATGAAAAAAGAAGACAGGAAGAGATGCAGTCTTACCAAAGACACATATCTGAACAAGATGAAAAAAGAAGACATCAATACTATCAGGAGATGCAACGTTATCAAAGACAACTTTATGAAGAAGCTGAAAAGAGGCAACAGGTTCACTATCAGGAGATTCAATCTTCCATGCACTCCTATGTAGATGCCAGTATAAATTCACTAAAAGACTCAGTAAAATCATACATCGCTGAAAGTAATACGAATTGGCTGAACGAATTATCTGACTGGAAATCAAATGTGGAAGCCATTATTGCTTCATTACAGCAAGATGTTGTCAACAAGAATCCAATCCGAAGTGATCAAGGTGAGCCCTCAACATCTCACCACACTCAAACAACTCAACATATTCAAACATCTCAACCAACTCCAATTGAGACAATTCAACAAGTTCAAAGGCCAACAAGAAAAAAGACAAATGAAAAAGAGAAGATTCAGTCTGAGCAAAATCTCTTGGAAGACTACAGTATGCAGAAGTACACAACTATTAGAGATTGGATCACCAAAAATCCAACTGGGTAACAAATCTATTTCTTCTTTACGAAGTTGAATATTAAAATTATCATTTAATTTATCTACACTTAATTCCAATCTGTTTATTACGTAGTTATTGGAATGATGGAAGTAGCAAGCGCTATGACAGAAACCATTTAAAAATTTTACTGGATAAAAATCAAGAAATCGCTACATCAGTAAGTCATATTCACTCATATTTAGTCATCATATTAAATCGTCATAATTAGTTTCATTCCATAATCATGCATCTAATTACATGTCTATCATTTTGTTAGGCTATTGATATAGAATTAAATCTGTTGAGACGGCGAATCCGTAGTGGTTGCACCCGTTGTTCACAAGAATATGCTGTTATGGACTTTGAATTTGAAGATAACTGTCATCGCTATATGCAACAAGAACTAGATGTAGAGCAAAAACGAAAAGTCAAGGACCTCGAAATACTTTACTGCCCAATCTTCTTACGAGATTATCTACTTGGTAATTCGCCAAGTTGTGGTCTTCCATGGATAAAGTGTAACTATCTACTAATTCCATGCTGCTATCCAGGAAATATTTGGTATCTCTTTTTAGTTTATTTGCGTGAATGGAAATTAGCAATATATAATTGTAGCAACACATGTCAAACACTAGAAGAAACCAGGGCATATGCGAGACCAACATGGACTCTACTCCATAAATTATTAAGGCAACCTGATTTCTTGCGTAGAGAAGATTTCAAGAAGCATGAAAACAAGCAAATGGACATAGAGCTTATACCGTACCAACCTTTGCAAATAATGAGTAACAATTTACTTTCATAGTTAGTTCACTACTTAATTTCGTCCGCCATTTATCTTATTTAATCGTATATGCTAATTGAGTCTACCATTGACTATTTCAGGCCAAACTGTGGAATTTTTGTGCTAAAATATATAGAATGCTTCATTCTAGGTCATCCAATAGAAATAGTTCGATCAGATAGAATGACTATATATAGACGAAAAATTGCAGTGGACATTTGTCAGAATGAATATTTTCTCAATCCCAGGTTTGTCTATATTATTTATTCAAAACTTTTATTACAACTTCTTCCTGAAAATGATGATCATACTTCACTGAAAGAAATAGTATTGTATATAACATATAACCTCTATGATCTTCCCTATTCATAACTAAATCTTATTACAATTCTTTGGTGACTTCACGTGTTTCCTTTGTTAGGTAGCACCACTTCAAAGACTACACCAATGATACAATGAGGGCCAACTCATTCAAGAACCCTTTGCAATGCATGTGGACTGTTTTGCGTAAACAAAAGATTACTAATCTTCTCTATCGCCTTCTTTTCCGACAATTATAGTTACACTTTCATTCTAAATCTCTGATTTCTGAGAAATAAAAGGCTATTGCATAGTCTTGTTTTTCTTGTCATGATGAACATTGCCATTTACTCATCCTCGCCGTAATTGTATGTCAGGCACTATGAGTATCTACCGACATTAGTACAGTACTCTTTAATATGGCTTCATAGTTTGTATATAAAATTCTTCAACGTTAACGTGCTAAATTGTTTTCTTTTTCTAAATCTCAAAGTCCTATAACTTTGCAGGAGACCATGCGACATATTTTCAAGACATCCCGACGCAATTCTATAACCCCAGTCGGAGAGGTATATATTTACTTGAAATTATTTTACCAATCTTACCTTTACAAGGGGTTTTATTTTGACTCAACAGGAAAATGATTCTTTTCATATAACCTTTCATTTTACCCTCTGCTGTTTAACAGGATAAAAATGATAGTGAGTCTGATTAAGAAATCACTATTTTTTGATGTGCTAATAATGCTTGAACCATGGCAGCTATGCTACGTAGTAAGATAAAGAACAACTTTATATTGATTCCTGCTGACTGATTATATCGTAGTAATTGTATAGATATCTTTTGTACGTGTTGAAAACTCTATAAATCTTTGTAGTTCAATTGCTCTATATATTACAAGTTTAAATTCGGATGACAATGTAGCATGTTTGTGAATGTCATTCATTTATGTATTATTAAATACATTTCTGTAGAGAGCACATTCAGTTTAGATGAAGCCATATTCAGTTTAGATGAAGCCATTTATCCTTCAATTTCTTGTCTTATTAGATGCAAAGAAGCCTGTAGTCGTTGCCATTGGGGGCTTACACTAAAAGTGCCTCGGAACTTGCGGTGGTGTACATTTAGGAAAAATTTTGTATAAGACCTTTGATAAAAAAATGAATTGGGACTGCACCTAAGAAGACACGTTGGAGCTAAATTTAAATAAATAAATATATAACCTCTATAACAGTTTAAGAGTTTAGTCAATAGCAGCGTATAAATAGTAGCATATAACTGCAGACATTAGATGATGATCGTACATAGGTTTTTATAAAGTATTAAAGTATTCAATCAAGATGAATATAAGTTTATGAAAAAAGCATTCAAACATAAAATCTTTAGCATTGCTTATATATTTCGTAATAATCAGATTTCTTATTCACATGTACAAGTTTTACATGCAAGTATGCTAAAAAATCTAATAAATAGCAGACCTTAAACAGATTTAAGGATATTTTTAACCTCGAAATTAATGCTAAAACATAAATAAAAGGTGAATTGGATAAATTTTAAAAAATTGAGTAAAACCAAAGAGATTGTAAATTGACATACTCCTTAATTTCTCTTCTATTTTTTCTTAAATTTCTCCTAATAAAAATATCTGCTATTAAATATTACATTTACTATTCATTTGCTTTATTTTTTTAATAATTAATATAGCATAAGAATGAAATTTCAAACATTTTTATTACATTGGAAAATAGAAAATTTACAAATTCATCATTTACAAATTTACAGAAGAGTTAGACTTCCATTAGGATGTTTTTTGTAGATTCTAAACATTGGAGATTGATTGTTCATTAATTCAAACACACATACATCGCCCATTTGTAGGTTTTTTTCTCTAGCATAATCTGCCCAACCAACAGTAAGACGTTGTATTATACCGTTTCGTCGTAAGTTTGTGTGAAGATTCCAGTCGCGATCTGAAGCATCATGAATTTGAATATTGTGCACAAACTTTGGTAGATGTTGTCTGGCAAAACTTCCAGGTATATTCTAGAGAGTACGATAACAAAAATGACAAATTACAAAAAGAAATGTATAATATAAATCATAAATAATTTAAGTTATAGAGAATTACAATTTTGCAATGACTGTTGTTGTTAGCAGTAAGTCTCACTTCAAAAGTAGGATTCTCTATTTCTAAACTTTCATCTTCTTCTTCATCAGAAATAAGGTCATCCTCAGCAATCCTCTCTAACCCAGAATCGTCGAATATTTTAACATCAAATGTGGTATTCCCATCGTATTCAAATATTAAAACATAACCATCCATTAAACTATGATGATCATAAAATTGTGGCCATCCGCCGACAAAATAGATTTTTTCTCCTACCCTTTCTAACTGTATGATGACATTTATACCATCGTAACCAATTAAACGTACTGCATCACTAAGCTGATGTCTCCAATTATTCACAAAAGAGCTAGGAAGCATCTATAACAAAAAAATATAACAAAATTATCACTGCCATATTTAATAAATGCTTTAATATATAATAATTTTAAAATAACTAACCAGACGTATGTTATGATTTAAGGAACCAGAGATAATTTGGAAGAAACTGCGAGAGGTATCCATTTGAAGAAACTGCATTCCACATATATTTATATTTATTAAAAATGTGTGATGAAATATGATGCACATAAAAAATCATTCTAAGAAAAAC
Source organism: Osmanthus fragrans (assembly GCA_019395295.1). Lineage (NCBI taxonomy): Eukaryota > Viridiplantae > Streptophyta > Magnoliopsida > Lamiales > Oleaceae > Osmanthus > Osmanthus fragrans. The sequence continues at coordinate 26,143,074 of CM033357.1, forward strand.
AAACCCGATGTATTTTTGATAGTTTTGATTTGATGTCAATAACCGATGTTTTTAAAATGGTGTTTTGTTGTGTTAGGACTTGCAAATAAATAGATGGAGTTGCTTGATTTTACTGTTTCGAAGATTTGACACAACATTCACGAGAAAACTTTGCAAGATTTCACAAAAGAGAAAAAAGCAATCTGATACAACATTCACGGCAAAAGTTTGCAAGATTTGACAAAAGAGAAAAAAGCAATCTGACAAAAAATTAAAGGAAAGGAAAAAACAAAATCTTCCACTATATTTTTTAATAAAAACAACAAAATGCTACAGTTATATAAATTAATATCTTTGACCACTTTCAACAGTTTCTTCTTTGCAATTACTCCAGTCAAACCACCAGCTACCACCAAACCAAAAAACCAAGCACGTGCGTGAAAAGTAAACTACCCACCAATAATAAAATCGCTGAAAACTAAATTAAGATCATTTTTAAAAAAATTCAAATTTTCACACTAATAAAAAAATCTAATATATACTAAATATACAATTCAGCAAAAAAAAATATCAAATATTTCCTAAATATTCAATTATAAGATCACTGAAAACTAAATTAAAATAAATTTTAAAAAAATTAAATTTTTTGCACTAATAAAAATATCTAATATATAATAAATATATAATTTGGCGAAAAAAATCAAATATTTCCTAAATATTTAATTATAACAATGCCGAAAAATAAATTAAGATGATTTTTAAAAAATTAGAATTTTCGCGCTAACAAAAATAACTAATATATAATAAATATGCAATTTGGCAAAAAATAATATCAAATATTTAGAAATATTTCCTAAATATTTAATTATAAGATCGCCAAACACTAAATTAAAATATTTTTAAAAAAATAGAATCTTCGCGCTAATAAAAATATCTAACATATAATAAATATATAATTCAGCAAAAAATATCAAATATTTCCTAAACATTCACGAATATTTTTATTTTTGTAAAATATCTTAATTTACTGCTCGGCGAGAAATATTTGATATTATTTTTTGCCGAATTGCATTTTTATTATATATTAGTTATTTTTATTAGCGCGAAGATTTTAATTTTTTTAAAATATCTTAATTTAGTGTTCGGCGAGAAATATTTGATATTATTTTTTTCCGAATTCCATTTTTATTACATATTAGTTATTTTTATTACCGCGAAGATTTTTTAATTTTTGTAAAATATCTTAATTTAGTGTTCGGCGAGAAATATTTGATATTATTTTTTGCCGAAATGCATTTTTATTATATATTAGTTATTTTTATTAGCGCGAAGATTTTAATTTTTTTAAAATCATCTTAATTTAGTTTTCGGCATTGTTTTTTATTAGTCGAAGATTTTAATTTTTTAAAATATCTTAATTTAGTGTTCGGCGACAAATATTTGATATTATTTTTTGCCCAATTGCATATTTATTATATATTAGTTATTTTTATTAGTACGAAAATTTTAATTTTTTTAAAATCATCTTAATTTAGTTTTCGGCGTTTCTTTTTATTAAGGGAAGATTTTAATTTTTTTAAAATATCTTAATTTAGTGTTCGGCGAAAAATATTTGATATTATTTTTTGCCGAATTGCATTTTTATTATATATTAGTTCTTTTTATTAGCGCGAAGATTTTCATTTTTCTAAAATATCTTAATTTAGTGTTCGGCGAGAAATATTTGATATTATTTTTTGCCGAATTGCATATTTATTATATATTAGTTATTTTTATTAGCGCGAATCATTTAATTTTTTTAGAACCATGTTAATTTAGTTACCGGCGTTTCTTTTTATTAGGGGAAGATTTTAATTTTTGTAAAATATCTTAATTTAGTGTTCAGGGAGAAATATTTGATATTATTTTTTGCCGAATTGCATATTTATTATATATTAGTTATTTTTATTAGCGTGAAGATTTTAATTTTTTTAAAATCATCCTAATTTAGTTTTCGGCGTTGTTCTTTATTAGGCGAAGATTTAAATTTTTTTTAAAATATCTTAATTTAGTGTTCGGCGAGAAATATTTGATATTATTTTTTGCCGAATTGCATTTTTATTATATATTAGTTATTTTTATTAGCGCGAAGATTTTAATTTTTTTAAAATCATCCTAATTTAGTTTTCGGCGTTGTTTTTTATTAGGCGAAGATTTAAATTTTTTTAAAAATGTCTTAATTTAGTGTTCGGCGAGAAATATTTGATATTATTTTTTGCCGAATTGCATATTTATTATATATTAGTTATTTTTATTAGTGTGAAGATTTTAATTTTTTTAAAATCATGTTAATTTAGTTTTCGGCGTTTCTTTTTATTAGGTGAAGATTTTAATTTTTGTAAAATATCTTAATTTAGTGTTCGGCGAAAAATATTTGATATTATTTTTTGCCGAATTGCATTTTTATTATATATTAGTTATTTTTATTAGCGCGAATAATTTAATTTTTTTAGAATCATGTTAATTTAGTTTCCGGCGTTTCTTTTTATTAGGTGAAGATTTTAATTTTTGTAAAATATCTTAATTTAGTGTTCGGCGAAAAATATTTGATATTATTTTTTGCCGAATTCCATTTTTTATTATATATTAGTTATTTTTATTAGCGCGAAGATTTTAATTTTTTTAAAATCATCCTAATTTAGTTTTCGGCGTTGTTTTTTATTAGGCGAAGATTTAAATTTTTTTAAAATGTCTTAATTTAGTGTTCGACGAGAAATATTTGATATTATTTTTTGCCGAATTGCATATTTATTATATATTAGTTATTTTTATTAACGTAAAGATTTTAATTTTTTTAGAATCATGTTAATTTAGTTTTCGGCGTTTTTTTTATTAGGTGAAAATTTTAATTTTTGTAAAATATCTTAATTTTTTTAAAAATGTCTTAATTTAGTGTTCGGCGAGAAATATTTGATATTATTTTTTGCCGAATTGCATATTTATTATATATTAGTTATTTTTATTAGTGCGAAGATTTTAATTTTTTAAAATCATGTTAATTTAGTTTTCGGCGTTTCTTTTTATTAGGTGAAGATTTTAATTTTTGTAAAATATCTTAATTTAGTGTTCGGCGAAAAATATTTGATATTATTTTTTGCCGAATTGCATTTTTATTATATATTAGTTATTTTTATTAGCGCGAATAATTTAATTTTTTTAGAATCATGTTAATTTAGTTTCCGGCGTTTCTTTTTATTAGGTGAAGATTTTAATTTTTGTAAAATATCTTAATTTAGTGTTCGGCGAGAAATATTTGATATTATTTTCTGCCGAATTCCATTTTTATTATATATTAGTTATTTTTATTAGCGCGAAGATTTTAATTTTTTTAAAATCATCCTAATTTAGTTTTCGGCGTTGTTTTTTTATTAGGCGAAGATTTAAATTTTTTAAAAATGTCTTAATTTAGTGTTCGGCGAAAAATATTTGATATTATTTTTTGCCGAATTCGATTTTTATTATATATTAATTATTTTTATTAGCGCGAAGATTTTAATTTTTTTAAAATCATCCTAATTTAGTTTTCGGCGTTGTTTTTTATTAGGCGAAGATTTTAATTTTTTTAAAATGTCTTAATTTAGTGTTCGGCAAAAAATATGTGATATTATTTTTTGCCGAATTCCATATTTATTATATATTAGTTATTTATATTTGCGCGAAAATTTTAATTTCTTTAAAATCATCTTAATTTAGTTTTCTGCGTTGTTTTTTATTAACGCGAAGATTTTAATTTTTTAAAAATATTTTAATTTAGTTTACAGCGTTCTTATAATTAAATATTTACGAAATATTTCATATTTTTTTGCTGAATTGTATATTTATTATATATTAGTTATTTTTATTAGTACAAAGATTTTAAAATCGTCTAACGTATTTTTGTGTATGCTTTTTCAATATATATATAGGACCCTTCTAGAAAAAATCATCTTTATTTTAAATAGTATAATACTGATAAAAAGATTTAAATTGATAGGCATTGATAGTACCACAGAATCGGATATGATTAAGTATTGCATTTTGTCACACTTTCCATCGAACGGGAAGTGATCTATTTGGTGCACCTACAAAAATGTGGCCACTCGGATATGGCACAAACTTCTTGGCTATAGCTAAGAGAACAAATACATTTTTTTCCCTCTATATTCTAGCAATATTATTAGTGAACAATGCTATTTCTTATTTTTATATTCTTTTTTGACGACTCGATAAGTGGATATTAAGTTTCTAAACAACCTTCAAATAGACAAGTTGTGATTCGCTGTTTATTAAAAATTTAATAATTAATATTAGCTCCTCTTTAAAAAATAACAAACGGATGATATTGTTCATTTCTCATTCAGAAAATTGAACTCTTTTGCAGGCTATCATAAACGGAGACACCATCTTTTGGAGTCAATACTTCTTTACTGGAAGCAAGACCACTTCTGTTTAGTATAGGGTATGAAGCAGAATTCCTAGAGTACTTATTTCAATTCAACAAGATTGACTTATTTATTGATTTCTTCCTGTATTAGTCATTCATTTCATTTTTCGCTATGTTCATTTCTTTCTTACAATCAGTTTCTATTATTTCATATAACTCATATTGTTTAGTGGAATGCAGTCATGCAATTTAGAGGCTAGCATCCTGGTCGTCGTATTAGAGTTCCTACTATTCAAATCACCTTCCCTGGATGTATTACTTAACTTCATCTTGGTTTACGAAATTCTGAAATGACTTGGTAACTATTAAATTATACTCAGATTTTTAATGATTTTCATTTTCATTTTCTTTTTTTGACGTTCCGCCTACAAGTTTTTGCTGGTGCTACAAGCCACACTGGGGCAAAGCATTCTTTTAATACTAAATGAATTGGATTACCGAATTAGAGTTGAACTCAAAATTTTAACAAACTTATCATCTTAAAGATTGACTTATTCCATTCTTAATACAGGTTAAAAAGCTGTAGATTTAATTGAATCTATGTATAACTCTAATTTCTTAGGCTCATCGGTACTTACACATTCATAACAAACTCTGCACTTCAACTCTATCGTTTTGACCCCTGCTGTGTTTTGCGATCTTGTGATGAACATTCTGCAAGCAACCTTCACTGCTTTTACTTTCTCTTGTTGTCTTGTCTCATTTACATCGCCACAAACCATTGATGAACCATTTCAGTTTTTGAAAATCCAAATTTTTTGTTTAACTAAGCCAATATGGAAGATTTGGAAAAACAGTCCAAGAAGCTTCACCTACCAAAGGGTTTTGATGTACTTTTTGAAAATTTGGTGACCATTACTCTTGTTTCTGTGTGTGTGTTTCCCCGTCTTTTTTAATGTATAATTTTCGATTTGTACTAACTTCATGCTTGTTTTCTAGGCAATAACTCTCGAAATGGTGAAGGTCAGAGGCAAAGCATACCAAGCAAATATCCAAATTTGGGGTATCAGGAAGAAAAAGTACAACCATTTCACTCCAGCTAGTCAATACACTACGGTCGTCAAGATGTCTATTCTCGTCCCCAAAATACTCAGAACCCAGGACCAACAACTGTGAGTACTATTTATGCCAAATGTAAATAAGCACTCTATTCAGAGAAATTTTGCGTAACTTCTTTCAAATTTATCGTTTGATTACCTTAATATGGATACTCTCTCTTGTGTAAATGGCGATTCATATTAAACTTCATTTTACTTTTCTAAGTGATTATCGATCTCACAAGAAATAGTAAAAATCAGGATTTTTCCCTTTAGTGAGCTTCTTTGACAGGATAATGTTTATCAAGATTTCTCATTACTATAACCAATTACTACAATTCTCTTGCCATAAAATTATTTCGCTGCAATAATCCTTATAAAAAGGATCAAAAAAAAAAAAGAGTTAGAAAAAAAACTGCTCCAATTTTCTTGTCCTTTTTCTTTTTTTTTTTATTATCAGTTCGGTAAAGATGGAGAACATAACAACTCACTCAGCGCTTCTACAGGGAACTGATAGCAGGCTGCCTTTCCTTTGTTCCCAAATGTTTTGTTGTATACATTTTAGGGGAAGACGTATCGGAAAGTACTGTAGTCCAAGGCAGGGGACGTTTTAAAGTCACTTCAGCAAAACTGAGCCCCAGGGTATGATTTTAGTTGCATCTTATTTAGACTCATCAATTCAGTTACTCAAAATTATGTTCATTGATTCCTCTAGCTCCCATCCTCAAATTTATTTTTTCCTTCATATCTTTCTTTCATTTTCATTCTTTTAGGTCTTTTTCTTTGATATGGAGAAGGGAAATTGTTGGCATCTTAAGCTTTCTAAAACATTGGATTCTGAATTCTGCTTGTATCTTCTTGAGTTGATGTCAGTCAACATGCATTATGTATACCTAAATCATTAATGTTGTATGCCTAAGATTTATTCAGCACAAGGTAATAATCAATTAGTATCTCAGATTTATATCAATTTCAGTCTTTTGATTTGTTTATATAATACAATTTAATTTTCATTCAAAATAGGTTTCATTTTCATTTGCACAAAATCAAAATTCAACATTGTTACTCACACAACATTAGCCACTACACATGCAATTAAATCTGCCATTTCCCAAATATATATTACTAAAATATGCATGGATTTTTTATAGTCTAATCTAAAAACATAGCTTATCATATATGTGTATTATCCATAACAATTTCTATCTTAGTTGATAGTTTTAGATTTTTCTAAAAATTATTTCTCTCTCAGCTTTCATTACTAATGCACAAAATTTTTTCCACAGCAAAAATTTAATTTGTGTAAAATAATACAAAATTATCCACGCTAATACATAGTCAACTACATTACAGCACGTGCCTTGCACGTGCCATCCACTAGTGATTTCTAAAAGAAAAAGCCAGATTTTACAGTATATAGTTGTATATAAAGGTGACAACAGAAGGCGGTAATGGAGAAGAATGCAAGTGAAACCCATTAAACCTAGCCTCTATTCTATTCTATATATAAAAAGGTAAATCTACCTTACAAAAGGACACTTGTTAATTCTAGCCCATAGCAAATTGCCTTGACTTCAACTTTCTTGGAAAATGATTCATCCGTATTCTAACACTTTAAACTTTCAAATGAGACGATTCAACAGGTCTAAGAGTGTGTTTGATAGAGATTATTTGAAAAAAATGAATTTTGAAATAGTGATATGATGGGAAATGTGTGATTAAAAAAGAAGGAAAAGTTATTGATGTGATGGAAAATATTATTTTATTGAAAAATGTGTGGTTGAAAATGAGTAGAAGAATGAGAATGAAAATGAAAATGTGGGTCAAACGGGGCCTAAGTGTGAAATGGACCAAAAAAAGTGGCGACCTTTTCCTTTTTATCGCGAGGAAATATTAATTATTGTAAAGCATTTTGGTGGTGAAAATTGTATGATGAAGTAGGGCTGTAAGCAAAAATTGTCAAACTAGAAAATCAAATCGAAATCGCATTTTGGAAATCGTCGCTTTGGTGCCGCATGGACCCGTCAACGAAATGGTTTTAAATCAAGCCAAACGGGTCAAAAACGGTTTGGTTTAAGTTTGAGAAATTCTATTGCGGTTTAAAACCAAACTGGACCGGCGAAAAAATATATAAAAATTTAAAAAATGAAATTTTCTAAATTGTAACTTGTAAGACTTTTGTGTTGGGCTTTTTATTTATTTTGAAATGAAGCTCGTATATTCGATAGGCTCTTAAATTGAAAGTCTGAAATGATTAATCAAGCAATCCCACACTATATTCCATATAAATTACTATCACCAAACAATCATCAACTTATATAAATTGCATAGCACTCCAATGATTAAACAAACTTCAATCAAAATCAAAATCCTACATTGAATTGGGCATCCTTTAAAAAATTATTGCAACTTCTGGTTCTATCAATTATAATTTGTAGAAATCTAGATAAAAATTTTGATCGGATCAACAACTATGTAATCAAAGTGAAAACAAAATAAAAATTTCAGATCTTAAAAATGAAATTATATATTGTAAATAAATTTATTTAGGTATAGATTTACTCAATATTCTAATTTGGCTTGAGAATCAGTTAATTAAATAATTATAGAAAGAGAGAAGAAAAGAATAAAAGAGAAGAAGGAAAATGTTGGGGTATAAAATGAAGAAGAAATCCTATTATTATTATTATTATTATTATTATTATTATTTTTAAAAGTGATTTAAGATTGAATCATATATTTTACCAAAAAAAAAAAAAAAATCCTATGAGAACCGTTCGGTTCTCGGCGGTTCCCATACTAGAACCGGGAACTGGACCGGAACCGATTAGTTCTTAATAATTTGTTCTAAAATCAAATTATTTTTTAAAAGATCCAGAACCGAATACCAGTTCTAAATGGTTCTGGTTCGGTGGTCCACCGGTTCTGGAAATGTTACAGCCTTATTGAGGCTAGCCATGTTACAGCCTTATTGAGGCTAATTAGACAGACCATTAATGCCACAGATAGCATTAGCCATATTCCAGCCAGGATTTTTCTGTCTCATAAGATGCTCTAAGTTCAGGCATTAATAGAAAAGGATAGATACACAATTCTAGAAAATACAGAAGTTTTTAATTTCCTTTTTAAAGAGAAATATTGGAGCCAAAAACAAAGTAGAAAAAGTTTAAATCATAGTTATTAAAAGTCTTAATTAATTAGCAACCCCACTATTAACTACATGTTATTGCTTTTTCTTTAGAGGAAATTTCACAAAATATCCACTTTTAGTTAGTCACTTGTAAAAATGGCCACTTTCAAAAATCCTTGCAAAAATGTCCATTTTGACATTATTTAGACCAAAACACCATTGTCAACAATTTATGATTCCACACAAGTCCAAAAAATGGACATTTTTGCAAAAAAATTATTGACTTATAAAATTTTGACACAACCTACTCCATTTATTTCAAATGTCAATATGTCAAATCACAATTGATGCTATTTTTCGCATGACACATAAATGTCTAGAACGACATTTTCAAGTGTAGAGAAATGTCATGTTTTGGAATGAAATGTCATTCTAGACATTTAATATGTCGAGAATGACGTTTTGAAATGTCAAGAACATTTAATATTGTGATTTGACGTGTATACTTTTGAAATATAAAATGGGATTCAAATGTCGAGAACGACATTTGAAATGTCGAGAATATAAATTTGATGTAGTTTCTCATGGAAGTTTCTTTTTTAATTAAAGGGCATAATAGACAGTTTAATATTAAATTTAAAAAATGGACATTTTTCAACTCACATATTTAAAAGTGGATATTCTTGAAAATGCCTCTTTTCTTTATTATGTATTATACTTTTACTAGCGCAACACAAGACACCAAACTTCAAAAATAGTAGCAAATTTACTTATATTGATCAATAAGCATAGACAGAAACAAATAAAAATCGTTACCGTTGCATAATATTATACTCTAGCCTATAATTTAAGGTTACTCCTTTTAACAAAGTTAACCTTTTAAATAGAACCCTAAGTTGTCATATGGTATCAGAGCTTACAATTTTCATTCGATGAATCATAAAGCAATATTGCAGTTTTTCCTCTTGTTTTTCCTATACTTGTTAATGAATGTAAGCAAATTTGTTATGAAAATTGAGAACATCAATCTTGGACCTTGCAGCAATTTTGTTTTCAACCTACTATTGTGACACGGCTATGCCTAACCATTCAATATTACTTTAAGATCACATAATTATATTTCCTTCACTAAGTTAGGGTGATCATAGAAATTCAGTCAAATCACATTATGAGTCTTAACTCCAATCTATGCCTAGCAAATTGGTTTCTTGATATCACGGTTCAGTTTCTCTTTTATTACAAGAACTAGGGATGCACAAAAATCTGCAGTAACCCGTCACTCTCTTTTAATCCCAGCCATGTAGGTAGCAATTTTACTTAGACATCAATACCAATATCATGTCGTCTCCTCCTTAAATTGCAGCTATGACTAGCAAGTGCATTATCTTTGTGGGGGAGAAGTAGTTGGGATCACATCTAATAGATGGTCAATACCTAATTTTCACATGTTAGCCAAAATCACTCAACACATATAATTCATGAACATAATCAACACATATCCAACTACATCTCTATCCATTCGATAACCCTCAAACTATTCTTGCATATGCATGAAGTGATTGAAGTATTTCATTTATAGGATCAAGGATTATTTACAACCTAGTTTTGCCAACCTCAGACCATTAAAAATAGCTACGTGCTCAAGGATAGTCTCATATGGATAAGAAATATTTAAAAATAAGTATAAAGTAGCACCATTTGGTCACGCATAATATATTAAATTAGCTTAGTTTCTAACATAAAAGCATCATTACTAATAAGGCTACACGATTAATTAGTAACATAAAAACAAATATGTATAAATAATTTTGGATTTTTTTTTTCAAAATTTTCAATTTTAAAAAAAAAAAATTCTCGCAATTTTTCATGGTTTTTGTGATTTTCTAAATGTTTAAAAACAATAAAAAATACAGAAAAAAAAAATAAAGTTTACTCTGGCACTAGTCCCTTCATCCTCCCAAGAGCATGAAAGAATGTGGGAGTTTAGAAGCCGGCCGATAGATGTGATTTCCATAATGCTTGATTAAAAAATGTTAACACTAAATCCTATATAATGCCATAGTACCAAATAGATAATGTATACAATTAGAAGTTTGAATGACTATTATTTAAAAAAATAAAAATTTAATTTTAGTAATCATTTAACCCCTGTTTGGTGGGGATTAAAATCAAATCTTTAATAGATTTTGATGGAAATTGATGAAATTTGTGGTTTAAAAAATTGTTAATATCATGAAATATGTGGTTAAAATTAATTATAAATTTTGACTTGAATTAAATTCTTGATTTTAAGTTCTTACCAAATGGGCTTAAAATTTTAGAGATAATTGACGTAATAAACCCGCAAGTTGACAATGAAATAGTGAAAAATTTGACCACTTTTTAGTTAGAAAGGGCAAGAATCACCCTGTTTTCTTTTTCAACATACATGCTAAGAAACAAGGCAAAAATTAGCATGCAATGCTCCTCAAGTTCAACATCGTTTCCATCAAATTTGTTTCAAGATATCGTTCACAAAGCAGATTTTCATCTATTACAGAATTGTGTTGCACGAGAACAGCGGAAAATCCTTGGTAACACAGCATTCTCTTTTTAATTCCACAAAAAGCAGTTTCATTTTTAATGCACCTTTGATGTTTGACAATATTACTCGAGGAAAATATCTGGCTATGTGCTGCATTCATCCAGCTTGTTTCTTCGTACAATTACGTTTTACTTGTTTGTTCTAAAATTGTTTTACCAAGCAAGTAGGAATATATGGTGTCCTTATGTTAAATTTATTTTTTTTATCTGATTTATGGTGTTTCGTCGGCTTTCATTAGTCCAAAAGTTCAAACAATTTTAATAATCAAATTGTAGAAATATATCACATGAAGAATTAAAAACCAAGAACAAATTACAAATATATTGAAAACTAATCATAAAAGATTAAACAACAGTACTGAATACTTTACGTGCATCTTAATATCTTCCAATTGACATAACTAAATATTGGTTTACCTGGTACTGGTATGCACTTGACGAGCCAACCAATAGGCCAAGATGCAGCTGAAATTCCTATACAGAACCCCCATTGATTCCAATTCAACCTCTCTGTATCCGCAAACTTCTTCAGAAATTCCACCATTACTACTTGAAGAATTATAGTTATTCCAATGATCCCAAGAAACAGCTTGTTCCTGTGTATCCCTTCAAATACGTTCTTGTTCTCAAGCTTCCTCGCGTTGAACTCGTTAAACACTTGACAAAGCACGAAAGTATTAAAAATCAATGTGTTGTTTACCTTTTCGCTTACACCAAAGATTGATTCTCCTTTGAATTGTAATGTCAAAAGAACAACTATCTGATACAATGCTTGAGCTAATAAGTTCCTCCACATGATATTGGTGATAAGAGGCTCAGTCCGGCCAACGGGCGGCTTTCCCATAAGCTCCATGGTTGGTTTCTCTGTAGCAAGAGCTAGAGCCCCCAATGTGTCCATTATCAGATTCACCTATAATAACTGTACTGCTGTTAATGGCACCTCACCAGCTGAAACTGCTGCTACAAAGTTGATCGTAAGTGCTGCAACATTCACCGTGAGTTGAAATTGGATGAATTTCTGTATGTTGTTGTAAACACATCTTCCCCATATCAAAACGGTGGCAAGAGAAGCAAAATTGTCGTCCAAAATGATGATATCTGAACTCTCTTTGGCCACTTCCGTGCCTTGAATTCCCATCGAAAGGCCTATATCAGCTTCCTTTAGTGCGGGTGCATCATTTGTGCCATCACCAGTAACTGCCACAACATGGCCTTTCTTTTTCAGACATTGCACCATTAGAAGTTTGTCGAAAGGAGATGATCTTGCCATCACACAGATTTTATCAACCTTTTCCATTCTTTCCTCTTCTGTATAGTTACGAAATTCAACTCCTTCGACCACTAATCCATCATCCATTTCTTCATTCAGCCTGAGTATTCCGCATTCGGTGGCTATTGCTTTTGCAGTGAAAATATTATCACCAGTGATCATTTTGACATTTACACCTGCATATTGACAATCTTCCACTGCTTTCTTCACACCTGGTCGACATGGATCTTTAAGGCCGACAAGGCCCAATAGGGTCAATCCATTATCTTGAATTTTTGGTTGTCCACTCGGAATGACATGCTCGACCTCTGAAACTTGCTTATATGCAAATGCAATGCATCGAAGACTACTTGCAGCCATGCCTTGTATTATTTGGTCGAATTTCATCCTTTCGAAATTATTGAGATGATTCACATTTCCTTCTAAATCAAAGTAATGAGAGCACATTTCTAGGATCATTTCAGCAGCTCCTTTCCAGTGTGCGTGAATCGTGTCATCTTCATTCTTCTTCATTAAAATGCCGCTTTTCTTTTTCTCTGAATTGAATGCTTCCACGCGCACAATGCTACAATTTCGCTTGACCTTCTCCAAATCCATATTCAATTCAAGCACAGCCCACGAAAGAATGGCCTTTTCAGTGGGACTACCATAGAATTCAATCCCTGGTGCAGTCGACACATAAACACTACCTGTCGTGTTGAGACCGACCCCTTGATGCAGCAATTCGAGAACACCGGTTGGAATTGACATAAAGCTTTTCCCTTCGACACATTCTTTCCCCAACCAGAATTTAGTTGTCTTCATTTGATTTAAAGTAAGGGTACCTGTTTTGTCAGTACATATGGTAGTGGCAGATCCCATAGTCTCACATGCAGAGAGCCTTCTCACCGTAGCTTGGTCGGACATCATCCTTTTCATTGAATAAGCAAGAGTCAGAGTAACTGCCAATGGCAATCCTTCTGGAATTGCAACAACTACAATAGTTACTGCGGCAGCAATAATTCCCAGCACGCCATTGATCACATCATCAACCATAGTCTTACCAAATCCATTGAACTCTTTATTCCCATTTTCGTCTGTTGTATTGCCTGTAAAGAATCGGACCAATAGCACGACAAGTACTAGGAAAGCTACTGCTAAACCAACCTTACCTATTGATGAAGTCAGCTTGTTCAATCGAGATTGAAGAGGCGTTTCCTCATTTGAGTCTCTGTTAATTGTACTCATCATTTCTCCCCAAGTTGTGTTCATTCCTACAGATGTAATAAGCATTCTAGCATATCCATCAGTTACCTTTGTGCCAGAGAACAAGAAGGGATTTCGATCTTGATTGATTTCAACATGATCGCTTTCACCTGTCATGCTAGATTCATCAACTTGCAAAGAGTGCCCGTCTAGAAATAATCCGTCCGCAGGTACTTGATCGCCGATCTTCAGACAAACTATGTCTCCAACAACAATGTCAAATATCGATGTTTTTTGCCTCCTTCCCTTTCTCACAACTTCAATGAGGATATTATTGCTCACCTTCGAAAGCTTGTCAAATTGCCTGCTTTGCCTGAAGTTGCTGATAGCTGAGACAGAAATACCAAGAAATACAGCAACAAATATACTTCCACCATCATACCAACCTTCTTTTGGACCATTCTCTTTGATCCCGAATCCAAGAGAGAGGGCAGCGCAAGCCAATAGAATTAGGATTGTCGGATCCTTGAAATCTTCAAATATAAAATGGAAGAAACCCATTGTAGGTGGCTTACTGTAAGTATTAGCGTCAGTTTTGAGAGAAACGGCGATACCTTTAGCACCTCCAAGTTTAAAAAGCTCGTCAAGATTTTTCTCTTTGCCAACCTTAGAGAGGATTGTCTGATTAACATTGGAGAAACAGCAAGTATCTTCGAGTGGTTGATCAATACAGATGAGAAAACTGGCAGATGCAGGCAAGATAGAATTAGAAATCTCGTTGTGTTTTGCAAGAATTTCATTGAAGAGAGAAAGCAAGGCCCTTGAACAATTGATTTTTACGAAGGCCAAATGCCATCTCTTTCTATTCAGCAAGCCGATAACAAGGTGGTTTGGAAGATTGTGAACAAGATCCGTGCAATGCATGATGTCTTGAAAATTTTCCGCCACGATAGTAGTAAAACTCTAGAACTCAGTAAAATGGACAACAAACAATTGCAAATCGAAAGACAGAAATGGGATTAATCGATTCCTCCACCTCTACAAGTGTATAAACTCAACTTACAGTAATATGAACGAAATTGCAGTGTTTGCGATGGAGTTTGGCAATGAGCAATCTCATCTATAAATACTCCTGTTGCCGCGTAAAACTTTGTTACCAGGATGTTTCCTTGAAGGTGTGTGAAATTTACGAAGAACAGATCTCAAGGAGTTTGTTCAACTGTAAATATCAAGTTTGGATTACAATTAAATTCTTTGAAAATAATCTAATTAGAATTTCTTGAAGATGAAGGAATATATTCGTAATTGACTTGAGAAAGAAATAGAAATTATAGTATGGACAGAGTGATTAAATGTAAATGGCATGTCAGTGTCTTAACACGGAATATTTTTGAATAATGCTAGTTTGCCAGAAAGACGGTAGTGTAAACCTAAATTACCTAATTCTATGGTGCTTACCCGTTTTCACAAGCACAAAACAGGCTAAAATATTCCTGGCATGACTGTTAAGTTTTTGTGTTTATAATGACTAATGCATTTCCACATTTCAAAGGTTTTTCCTTATTGTGTAAATGGGTGAGTTAGTATTTTGAAAATTTATATAGCGAATAGATTTTTCCCTCTCCCGTAACATAAAAGAATTAGGATTTTGCTACATGCTCATAAAAATTGGTACATAAGCAAATGATGTGGAAGAAAAATATTGGATAAAAAAATTGAATGCGTTTTAAACTAACAAATGGTAGAGTGTCATGTGACATTATATAATCCCTTATATAAATCTTGATGTATATATAGGAAGGGTCAAAGAATTGATTACATAAGTTACGCTTTTCATGTTTTCCATTTTTTTTTTTTTATATACTTATTTGTCTTTTCACCAGGGTTCCTTGGCTTACGTTTTTTTTATTTTTTTATTTATTTTTTCCAACTATACGATAGACAATATAGTAGTTAGATAATAAAGTTCCTTTAAAATTAAGTCAATAAAATTTAGCATTTAATATAGATTTGGTTTTTATTTATTATTCTTAACACACTTTGACTGCTGTAATGTAATATATTTTAAAATATATTTTTAAAATATATTTCTCTCCTTTTTAATAATACATTTTTCAATAAAATAATATTACATGCAAATTCAATTTTATTTTTTTTAAACACATTATTTATCAATTTATTAATTCAAAATGCATTTTTAGTCAAAAATGAAGTTCAAACAAGCGCTTAATGTTTTGAAACGTTAGCAAGTCAAAACAATAAAATCGTTGGATTTTGTCGGAAGGAATGTGATTCAGATTTCACCAACATTTAATATTCCAAACTTTGCAGCAAATGATGCAGATAATCTATTGAATATTGCAAAGACTGCATTTCTGAGAAACCTCTCGAGCCAAAACAGGAGGAAGGAGGATGGGAGAAAATATACAGAGTTAATTAGAATTGACTAATGATCCAAAAAGGAAAAATAAACAAAGACTCTGACTGTCAAGAAAATATACAGAGTTGTATGAAGTATGCGTTGCGAGGTTGCATGGGAATTAATGAGATGATTCTTGCACTCGTATGTATTGCCTTATCTTATACTTTACATAAAGAAAAATAAATAGTACTCGTCAACGTTCAAGTTCTTTTTTACGTGGTAATGTACCAAAATCTCAAAGAGAGGAAGACATTTGCAACTTGAAGAATATGGTTGGAGATTTACGTTCTTTCTGAGAATCTTAGAAAAGAACCAAAAAAGAAAGAAAAACACAAATACACAATGCTGGGGCAAGAATTAAGATTCCAAAATCTCGAAGAGACGAAGACATTTGCAACTTGGAGAATATGGTAGGAGATTTACGTTCTTTCTGAGAATCTAAGAAAAGAACCAAAAAAGAAAGAAAAACACAATGCTGGGGGCAAGAATAAGTCCGTTTGATACGCCATTATTTTCCCTGGAACTTGGAATTCGAATTCCAACTTCTACTTTTGGCTTGTTTGATTGGCCAAATTTTTCATGGAATTCGAATTCCAACTTTTCATATTTTCCTTGTTTTCCTTGAATCTTAATTCCCACCTAAATTCCCTTATTTTATTTTTATTTTTTTATTTTAATAATAGAAACAAATTCTAAGATGAAGTGTAAAAAAAATTATATCTCTTTAATTGAAAAATTTTATGTAAAACAAAGCCAAACGAATATAAAAAAATTTCAAATATTTTATTATTATAATATTTATTTATTTATTTATTATTTTATTTTTTTGCAATCGAAACAAATTTTGTTCCCAATGGTAAGAAAATGTATTCCTTCAATTGACAATTTTCATAAAAAACAAAGTCAAACGTATTATATTTTTCAGGTGAAAAATTATACCAATCAAACACTTTTAATTACAATTTTCAGTAAAACAAATTTTAGACAATTCAATTCCCTATAATTTATTTTCTTTCCACCCTTATTTCATATTTCTATCAAACGGACCCAAAGATTCCAAAATCTCTAAATTAGTGAATAAATAATTATTATATCATTCTGAAACATTTCAAAATGTCCATATTTGCGAGTAAATACTATTAGGCAGTGTTTGATTTGGAAATTTTTCCATGGAAAATGGAAAGTTAATTCCATTTCCCCAAAATTTGCTTGTTTGATTGTCAAAAATTTCCCTCGAATTTGTTTTCCCTCCCACTCACCCATCCATGCATCCCAATTCTAGGAAAAAACAATTCTACCTTTTTTTTTTTTTTTTTTTTGGGCAATTGAAACAAATTCTAGACCCAATAGTAAAAAAATTTATCACTTTAATGGATAATTTTCATACAAAACAAAGTCAAACGGATATCAAACTTTTAACATTTTTCATGTGAAAAATTATATCAATCAAACACAATTAACTACAATTCCCAATAAAACAAATTCTAAACAATTCAATTTCCTATAATTTATTTATTTTTCACCCAAATTTCACCTTTGTAAATAAACGAACTCTTATATCATTCTAAAAGAAAATCACATTTCACTGTACATAATTTTTATCAACATTAAGATTTCAAAATCTCTAAATTTGTGAATAAATTTTATTATATAACTATTCTGAAAGAAATAAGTCACATTTACAGTAAGTCTTGCTTGAGCCCCATTCTTTAAAATATATATATATATATATATATATATATATATATATTCTTAAACAGTATTTTGACATAATTTTCAATCACATTTTTCATAATATTACACGTAAATTTGAAAATTTTCTTTATTTTTTAACTACATATTTTTCATTAATACACTATTTAAAAATGCATTTTTATGAAAAGAATGGAACTCAAATAAGGGCATAACATAATTGTATCAAAAGGTGACAACAGAAAGCAATAAAACGGAAGGATACAGCTGCAACACAATAATTAGCTTCTATTAAGTTTTTTTTTTTTTTTATCTTTAAAAAAAATAAATTAAAATAAAATAGACCTTCTACCTTAAACAAGGACACTTTTTCTGTGTTTTTCTACAATCAAATTTCTGTTCTTGCAAAGATCTCTCTCTTTATGTCAATGCCCAAAAGATTAAAGGTTTAGCCCCTCTTTTATTTAGACAAAAATCAAATTTTTAATAAATTTTGATAAAAGTTGATCATGAAATGTGTGACGAAAAGTTTTAGGACTCATTGAATGTGTGGTTAAAATTAATTATTAAATTTGATTAAGATTTTAATAAGCTATTTTAGTTGAACCAAAAAGTTGCTTAATATGATATGGTAGCAGAAAAATTTATTAGTTCATGATGCAACCCAAGAATATGAGGAGCGCACAGGCTATGGATGGTTTTATATAATAGTTTATCAAGAGTTCAGGGACTTAGCATGCAATTTTAATTCTGCTCTCGTATGTGCACACAAGATGGCATATGAAAAGGATGCCTCGTCTTCACGAAAATATTGTTTCGATTTAAACCCATCGTAAGTGTACAATTCATTAACAAGTGATATAATGCAATGTTGAGCTCCGAATATCGTACCACAGAGATTGAAATAGTTCAATTTTACTTATTCCGAACTTAACCAAAACAGGAAACTAGTATGTGTTTTGTGATGAAAATTTTAGCTAAACTATATATTGAATGCACTTATGAATGAATTAATAAACTAAATGCAAAGTTAAGTTTGAATGCAAATTGATATAACTAATGAATGAGAAATGCACTAGGATCGCGAATCCACATACAATGATCTTTCTTTAACCCTAATTCTATCAATTGACTACAAGTTTGAATTTTGAAGAATCAATATTTCAATTTTATTCAACAATCTCTCTCGAGTAATGTTAAACATATTCTTATATATGACCCTACTATATCTCTGTGACACATGCGAATATACAAGAATGCATGAATTTTTATAAACATTTAAAAATTCATATAAGGTATAGCGGTATATTTATATCCCCTATCGGACTCTATGACGATTTATACCATGTCGAGCTTATTTTCGAGAAAATAATTGCATATAAACCATTCAATATCCAAAACGTGTTTTATTGTCAAATATGTAAAACAAAAAATCAAAATATCACATTACATGGTTCATCATTCTCCTACTACAGAAATATCTAGCCTAACATAAAAAACACACACAAAGAAATATGAAGAAACGACATCACCGATTTAATGTTCTAATTAAATTCTCATGTAATTCCATCGATCTTCGTGCTTCTCCCCGTAATTTTGGCTCAAATCCCCTGAAAGTATGTTGTAATCTCCACCCCTGTGCTCTGACGGCTCTAGGGTTTTTAAACAGGTTCCCTGCATTGTTTTTATAAGTTGAAGTAAACAAAGAAACTGGAAATCTCGCACTGAAATTGTACCATGCTATCGCATGGTTCACTTGATTTTGCCTCTGGATTCTCTGAACATGAGTATGCAACCGCATGGCAGTTTCTACCATGCGCTACCATGCGACCGCATAATAGATTAAACTTCCAAATTGTATCATTTTAGCCCTTGAACTTTTTTTCCTCACATTTTGGCATTTGTTCTTCATTTTCCTCTTTATAGCATCTCATGTCTTCACCAAATTGGTACTTAGCTCGTTCACATTCTCGTTTCTTCCTTCAAGTCATCATTTTGCTATTTGTATTTTGATCCCTGAATTTTCATTTTCTTCCATTTTGGTTTTTTTTTTTTTTTTTTTTTTTGTTTATTTTCCCTTGAATTCTGCTACATTCATCAATATTGTCCTTCAAAATGAAATTGTATAGAATTAATGATGAGATCTCGATTGGAGGAATCGCATAGAACTCGCGGAATGAATTAAAAATTTCGAAAAAGTCCAAATTCAGGTTGTAGACGATAGGATCTCAACCCAATACTTCTCAAATAAAGGACCTAAGGTATATTAAACATTAGATCCATTGATGTGCGAAAACATGAAACTCGATTTGCGAACGCCATAAAGGTTGCCTAATCTTTTGATAAGTTCTAAGAGTTGAACGCCACAAATATAACAAATATATTTGATAAGTTCAAAGGTGGTCACGAAGAATAAGAGAGAAAATCTCAATAATTTATAATAAAAACTTGTTAATACAATAAGAATAAAATTCTTATTTATATTAAACTTAGGAAATATGGTAATAACATAATGTAAGAGTCCTAAAATATAAAAAGTTTTCAAAAACAAGAATTCTAATCAAAATAAAATATTTCATGAAAATGAAAAGTTTCTTTCGATTATGGCCTATGTCAGATAATATCAATGAAGCCATTTTTCAACATATTTACTACCATTTATCCATATTTTATATTCTAAATAAGTGCATAAAACGCACTTTTCACTTCGCTTAGGAGTTTACCTTAAAATCGTTCAATGGTTTAATGTGTCATCATCAACAAATTCACCTTAGCATTAGTGGGGTTATTATAGGAATGAAGAGTACACAATATTAAATAAAAACTAACGGTATTCAAAGAAAAATTAGAAATTAAAATGACTCAAATTATGTGGCAACTTTTAGATTGATATCATGATCATCCACATTGATTACGATATATATTTAATTTTTCCAAAGTTGAATCTACTAATTTAACTATTCTTCTAAAAATATTTAGTATTCCAAGAGAAAGAATATGTTAATTTTGGTGGAAAAATATAAGGATTTTATTAAAGTGTATCGACAAGAATAAAATAATTATGGAACACGATAAATATATAGGTGTTTTAGAAATTTTCCTTGTATCGTGCATTACAAAAATTCCTTTGATCTTCTTGATTTCACCCTCAAATTTTCTTGTTTGATCTTCTTGGTTCATGTTCAAATCTTTTAGCCTTCTCCAGTGTATTTCAAGAACTCAAAACTGTAGAGATTTCTTTTGTGTGTGGGCACAAAAATTATTATGCTCTTGCTTTTAATTAAAAGCTAATAAAAGCGTCTTTATAATATAGATTTGATTAGGAAGTATCACAATCCAAAAAACTCTTTCTTTTGATTAGTTAAAGATCCTAAATAAAAAGGACTTTTTTAATTCTCATCCAAATCAAAGTCTTCCATATCTTAAATAACACGTGTGACGACACATTCCGGTTTAATTAATTTATGTTTCTACAGTTAATAATAATAAAATATAACTCCTATAATTTATTCCGATTTTTGTTTTGAAGCTACTACACGGGCTAAACGGACTTAATTAAATTAAACTCCAATAAATTAATCTTGTCCCAATTAACTCTTGATCGGTCTAAATAATTTATTAATCACGTTCTATTCCACTAAAAGAACGAGATTGCACTATGAACTTAATTGAAATTACATAAACTATAATAATTATATCCCCGACATATTGTTCTAACATATTATCCTTGTTAATCATGTTGAAAATCTGGAATAAGGTAAAATGGCCAAAATACCCCTTTTCAAATATATATTAAACCTCAATCTTATTCTTCTAACTGACAGTTTCATACATAGTTATTAAATTCGACCCAGACGGTCGGCCCGGTAATCCGATGACCCAGGCCCTTATCCGGGCCGGACAAACTCACTTTATATAAATGCAAGTGGTCCGACCGTTCGGATTGGGCCGATCTTTTAATAATTATAATGTTATACAATTTTTGGGCCGGGCTTATCGGGTCAGATCGACCCAATAGATTTTTTTAATCAAATTTTCAAACTCTTCTACATTGATATTTCAAATAATTATTTTGTTTGAAAAAAAAATAATTTTAATTAAGATAAATTGAATAGATAATACAAATAATTTTTTGGTCAATAACAACTAATAAATAATTTGTACATCACAAAAAAGAAATTTTTTTAATATAATATACAAAATTATAAAATCAAAATTTAACCATTATCACTAATAAATGAGTTCAAAAAAAATCATTAAATGCATAAAAAAAATTAGTGACAAAGAACTTGAAAAGTTTAATTTTGTCTCAAACAAAAAAAATAAAAAATTATACTTTAAAAACTATTAAATTATTTTTAAATAATGATCCACCAGTCCGACCAACAATTCACCGGTCCAACCAGTAACCCGATGACCCAGTACCTTGACCGGGTCGATGTCCGGGTCGAATCTGATAACTATGGTTTCATATAATCACATCACAATATTAATTCAACAGTCAACGTCGAATTACTGAGCTTAGATTTAATTGTCCATTAGAAAATATCTTGAGGTCATGACTGTGCCTATTAAATAGGTTACGGATTCCATATCGCAAATATATGTCCTACAATTATTTCACTTTAATTCTCAAGACACCGAGATATTAATAAGCAATTTAATCTCACTCATTGATACCTCAAAGATTTTCAAGTTAGTAATCAAAGTTCGTTATTCGCTCGGGATTGAGGTATTACGTACAATAGTCAAGTGAAATTAAATTTATGTGGTCAATTCCATAAACTAATTTCACGTGTTTCAGTCCAATACATTTCAAAAATGTACAATCAATTTTATTATCAAAGTCAAAATTAACATTAATAAAATTGAGCAATATTATCAAAATAAAATATTCGTCGTTATTTACCGATTGTGGATAATAAACTTTGAAATCGAATTATGAATCAAATCTTTCTGTACTTTACAACTTAAACGCTCGATTTATAATATCAAGTCGATTCATGAACAAAATGCAAGCTCAAATTAATACAAATAATTTATTGAAAAATAAATTAATATTTCTATTTTAAAATGTCACGAGTACAGACAAATTTAGTCAAAGGATTAATATTAAGCTAACAAATTTGTCACTGATAAAACACACAGAAACATCAATGAAAATCCATGGATTTTTTTAATGTAATTTTAAAATTACAGTTAGAAAGTTCGGCTCTAACAATTCCTCCCCAAAATAAAAATAAAAATAAAATAAAACTAAAATAAATTTAGCGATGAATTATGGACAAAAATCTGTCTCAAAGGTTCTACGTAAAATCTATCACTATCAAAACATTTAAATTTAGTGAGTGATTTCGCTTGTGACATAACTTGGCGTTTGAAAATGCCTCACAAAATTTTCCTAAAAATGAAAATTGAAATTGAAATAAAGTTAGTGACATATTTAATTTTTATCTAAAAATTAGGATATCAGGTACTGTGATTTTGCAAGCATAAAAAAATGAATATATTTGTATAAAAGATTATTGAGATTATTCAATGAAGTTCCTTTAAAGCAAAGTCGATAAAATTTATTATTTTAGTTATTATTATCAACTTACCATTAATAGTATAATATATTATCCTGTGGATAATAAACTAAATTATGACACATTAATAAGTCACAGAATAACAACATTTGAATTTAAAGTAATGCTATTTAGCAGTGTTCTAAAAAGCGTAAAGCGTGGCTAGACGTAGAGGTCAAGTTTCAAGTTTTACGAGTCTAGGCGTAAAAAAAAGTTTTTTGATTTTAAATTTTTAATCATTATAACAAACATTCAATAATTCATATAATATATACCAAACATCTAAAATTATAAAATATTGTATGTACTTCATCATTCCTACAAAAAAGATAAGTTTCAAAATCATAATTACATAACATAGATAGTCCTGTAACTTAAATCTTATCTAACTTTTTATCGGACTCCAATTTAATATATTCTTCTTCATCTACTAAAAAAAAAAAAAAAAAACAAAAAAACAAAAAGAAATGTACATTTAATGAAGATGAAAAGTTAAAAAATAAAAAAATTTAAGCGGTCAACGAGAATGTTGACCGTTTAATGCGCGCCTAGGCATTAAGCGATCAACATTCTCGTTGATCGCTTAATTCTCGCTTTGGTTCAAGGTGAAGCGCCTTAGTCATGCTTCGCGCTTAGGCGCGCTTTTTAGAACTCTGCTATTTAGTCGCATTGGAGTTGCAACCCCAATCTATGTGACACTAATGTGACATTAAATGATAATTAGTCTATCGTCTAACGTTACCCAAATTGGGATTCCAAACCCAGTGGGATCTATACAGCATTTCTTGAATTTAGGAAGGAATGTGATTCTTGAACATTAAATATTCCAAACTTTTGCACCAAAATTTCTACTTTTTTCATCGAATATTGCAAAGTGCATTTGGGCGAAATTTCTCTACCTAAATTTGATGCAGAATAAGATAGGAGTGTCATTTAATTTCACATTTCATTTAGTCTATTATTTAGCGTTATTCAAACTAGGGTTCCAACCCCAGTGAAACTATACAGCATTTAAGGAATGTGATTCTTGAACATTAAATATTCCAAACTTTTGGACCAAAAATTCTATTTTTTTTCGTCGAATATTGCAAAGTGCATTTGGGCGAAATTTCTCTACCTAAAATTTGATGTAGAACAAGATAGAAGTGTCATTTAATTTCACATTTAATTTAGTCTATTATTTAACGTCATCCAAACTAGGGTTCCAATCTTAGTGAAAGTATACAGCATTTCTTGAATTTAGGAAGGAATGTGATTCTCGAACATTAAAATTCCAAACCTTTGCACCAAAAATTCTATTTTTTTCGTCGAATATTGCAAAGTGCATTTGGGCGAAATTTCTCTACCTAAAATTTGGTGCAGAACAAGATAGGAGTGGCAGAAGTTTCCTGAGAAATTTCCATAAAACAATATTCTATATAAATAGATAAGCTTGTTGAATAAAGTCTCCGGTTGTTGAAGTTCCACAAAAATGGATATGCTTGTTGAATGAAAAGTTTGACATTGATACACACCTTTACCAACGATATTTTAATTTTATTTTTTGGTTGAAATCCGCACTAGTGGTGGATAAGTTGATCTGTCAATAATTATCCATCAAACTTTTTATATTTAACACTTAATTTTATTACTTTAAAAAAATTATTTATTATTTTTCTATAGTTTTTATTTTAACTAATTTTTCTATAAATTATTATATTATTTTCTTACACTAAAAATTGAAACACTTGGAATAAATTTAATTATAGTTGGAAAGCCAAACTCGCTCTCTAAATTAAAATGTTAATTTAAAAAATTATTAGGAGCATGATTTTAAGAGTTGACTATTTGAAATAGAGAGCATCTCATGTTTAAAGAGTCTCTTGAAAATACTTATAAAAAACATATTATGCATAATAAAAAGTATCTTTAAATTTAGTGAGTAATCTTTTTTATGCATTTCAACAAACTCTCTATTTTGACTCTTCATTTGTTTTTTTCAATGTATATTTAATAATTTCTCCTCATATCTGATTTTTAATAATTTTTTCACATGTTAATGACCAATCAATTCAAATGTAATTTGAATAATTTAAACTGTAGAGCATTAAAATTTGCAATGTATTAAATGCAATCACTAGACATTAAAGAATAGAGTGTGAGTTTGACTATCTAAATTTGAAAAGTCAAATTCACTATCTATTTTAAAAAAAAAGTTAAAATAAAGAGTTTCTTGAAGCTCATTTTTAAGCATTGACTTTTTAAAATATAGAGTATTTTGTGTTTAAAGAGCCTCTTGAAAATGTTCTAATGTATTATTATTGTTTACCGTACATTTAGCCATTACTAACAACAATAATGTTGGTCGTGGGTTGTCCATTGTGACAATGACGCTTTATTACTGCAATTTCAGCAAAAATATTTATTACAATTACTAACTTTAATGCAAAATTACCAACCACTAAGACTTTTTCCAGGACATTCCGTCGCTAAATCCTAAAAAAATTTCTACAAGATTTGTTGTTGTTAATATTTTTTTACTATTTCAGTTCCTAGTTTTTCTTTGTAAGTTTCCAGTGTGAATAAATCCATTGGTAAGTTAAATTACATTAGTTTGAAAAGAAAAAAAGGCTTCCATTTTATATATTTATAGAAACGTTACTAATTTCATTTTTCTTGTTAATTTAAAACAGAGAAATTTACAAAATACACTGTGTGTGTGTGTGGGGGGGGGGGGGGGTAACTTCACTAGACATACCATATTTTACATATTTATATTTTACTTAGTACATTTTGCATAATGATTACACAAAATACCCTTTGCTGAAAAATTTACAGATATAACATTATAAATAGTTAAATAGATAAAAAAATATTCTTAAATAAAATATTAAATCATGTCCTATATATTACATTATTATATAACATTTTGCAAGCTATATTTGCAATTATCGATTTTTCTTAAAAAAAATCTTTAAATTATGTTTTCTTTTGTCAGCATATTCAGAAAGTGTTTGTAAAAGTGTTAAACAATAAATAGACAGAATTAGGTGGTGAATAGATGTATAGTACTTGTGAATTTCTTAAAACGCATTAATAAAAACTGACTTCAATATTCATAGGCAATTTACAAAAATAAGCCAAACGTGGGCTTAAATTTAAAAAGTAACAACTATATTCCTTTTCTAAACTCTAACATCAAGTTAATAAAAAATTTAAAATATACTTGATCTTACTCTTTTCAACATTGTAAAATTAAATAAAAATTATTAATTATTATATTCTAATTAACAAAATTTGTTCAATGAATAAAATTAAAAACGATGAATTCAAACATTTTTTTATATTAAATTCTATTTTGAAGCTCAAAATAACTTTTTTATTCAATTTACGTTGGGGTAATTTTGCAGCTTAAAAGTTGTTAAGAATGTATGCATAATTTCATTGGTATCTGTTGCAGACGAGTTTTAGTTCTCTAGGAGAAAAAATAGAATAATATATAAAAATACACTACAAAAAATAACTGATTTTGCGACAAAAAGAGTTGTCGCGAAAATTGAGATTTTGTTACAAAGGTAATTTAGCGACGACAATACATTTGTCGCCGGTATCATTGCTTTATATGAGTCACAGAATGTGTTATACGACGACTTTCGACCATTCATCACATTAGAAAAATTGCAACACTATTTGTTTGACGCAAAACAAAAAGGAAATGGCAACACAATATCTACAGCCATGGTGTTGTCGAAATGTATATATGTCGTGAAAAATTTAAAGGGCAACAAGTCAATTTGTTGCAACAAATATTCCTATATAATTTTTATGAGAAATATGTTTGTTGCGAATGTTGAATCACCGTATGCATTTTGCGACAACTTTCAACCATTCATCGTATTAACAAAATCGCAACACTACTTATTTGCCGCTGAAAGTACGAAATAGTAACATGATATTTGTAGCTATAATGTCGTCGCAATGCATATATGTTTTCGAAATTTTTAATAACGAGTAAAGTTTGTCGTGAAATATATTTTACAATGTGTTTGATATGTCGCATAATGTATTTTAATATATTCAATATTTGTAGTACAATTTATTATGTAACAAATGATGTTTGTATTTAAATTTATTTCGCAACACAAAGAGTCTATCGCGCCATCATTTGTGCAATGAGTATAGTTGTTGCCTATTTTATTTTATGAAAAGAATGTTTCAACGTACAATTATCAAAATATAATTGATATCAAAATAGATTAAAAAAAAATAAAATCATATTACTATCAACCAAATAAATATAGATCAATGCATTCTCTACAAACTTGGTTACCTCCAAAATAAAATAAAAAAAGATACAAATAAACTATAGTATTAGTAATTTCAAGGTCGAACTACTTAGAATGGTTCACTAAACTTGAAAAGTAGAAAATAAAACTAGAAATATGGAAGAACTAACAAAAAAACTCATGGGACACCCAAATAACATTCTTGACTCCAAGATATTCTTCCAACTCACCATCAATAAGTTCTTTGGTTAAATGAGAATTCTCGTAAAGAAAAACTCCACAACTTTAATTAAACATGTACATATAGAAGACAATAAAATATTTCAAATATCTCATATTAACAGGATAGATGATGCAAAAAGATCAAAGCAATTCAACTGTCACAAGTTACGCGACTATAAATTTATGGCAAAGTTTAGATGTAGCAAGATTAAAGGGGAAACAAACACACCTCAATAAGGTTTCTTATATGTGCAACTCACTTATTTACTGCTTCTTGAATGCTTCCATCACCAACAATGGTAGTGAAGTCCTTGGTTACCACCACCTTTGCAGCAGTGCCAAATACTTCTTTGTCAGCCTTGTCTAAGGTAAGCCCAACTTCTTTCCTAATTACAGTTGCTATATGCCAAGGAGAAAAATTAAATTAACTCAAAATGATTCTATGATTAACTAGAATAGTGTAGGCCAAACAAGGTATAGAAGATGATAAATGCATAAGCTCTGACATCATCAAACGTAATAGCTAGTGAGCAACACACACAAGGAAATTAATAATTTCATCAATATAAAAAACGTAAAGACACTTCAATCTTTCACGCATCTAGTAAATGAGTTCGTGTAAAAATATACATTTTTCACTGGCATCCATCTCTCGTCACTGCTCTCCACGAACCACTTCACCATCCAAGTTATCGAGTGTATAAGACAGTTGTGCAAGACTACTATTTGAAAATAAAGTTAATATCTCTGGCCAATTGTATATAAAAAGCAAATTGGCACAAAAGATTAACACATAATATTGTTGGAAATGGTGGATCAATTGGATCAACTTTGACCACAATTTAAGTGG
This sequence comes from Osmanthus fragrans, assembly GCA_019395295.1. Lineage (NCBI taxonomy): Eukaryota > Viridiplantae > Streptophyta > Magnoliopsida > Lamiales > Oleaceae > Osmanthus > Osmanthus fragrans. The sequence continues at coordinate 26,171,738 of CM033357.1, forward strand.
GACCCGATGTTCGATTTATCGAAATTAATGTTCGATAAAATTCTACGTTCCAAGTAGATGAGTGTAGAATATCTAATTGTGAAAAACCATTTCAATATGAATGAGAAATTATGGTTGAAAGTTGGACAATAAATAAGAAGAATAAATTGGAAAAATGTTCCAATCCCACATTGGTTGCACACACAACCTTAAACCACTTAATAAACTCCAAAGTTGGAAATGGGTTTGGACCCCAAGGGGTACCAATAGTCTTTGAAATAGAGGAGTCTTAGACAATGTCTAGATTAATCCAAAAGCCACACACGCGCCGTCGTTGGCGGCCGGGTCGGGGTGTGGGTGTGGGCTTGTGTCAATATTAATTTTTTGGATAAAATTTAATTCAATTAATTCTCTCTCTTTCTTTGACAGTTTTTAACCAACCCATCAATTTGCTAAATTGTGCATTAAGTGGACGTGAGTGGAGAGCCGAATAAAAACTGCTCAACCGCCAACTCTTTCCTCTATTTGAATGGTCCTCAGGCTTTCATTTTGAACACAGAAAAATCACGAAACTCATACTGCATACATACTTCTTCTCTGCATTGGTCTACAGAGGGTACTCTTCTATCTTGGTTCGCTGTTTTGCAGTCGAAGTGCTGCTTTTGCAAGTGTTTGATCGTTGTATCTTGGGAGACGCTTTACCACATACCGTAAGCACCGTGTGACGGGGTAAAAACATCTTAAGGACAGAGAGCCGAGTTCCCACCTCGATCACCCTTCTTCCGAATTCTAGCCTTGTTTATGCATACTGTTCTTACTGTTTTGCAATTATTTTAGCAAGTCATTTCTGAAAAAACTATTCTGTGAAATAAAAGTTTCCAACAATCTTAAGACATTTTTTTATGGTTTTTCCAAAATTGTACTTGCTTATTCTGCAGAATTTTAATTTGTAAATTCTGACTTGTTGATCTTCTGTTTGACAACAGAAATGGCTAACACTGTTGGGACCAATGCAATTCTCCCTACTGTGGTTGCGACGCCAACTGTGGCTACTGTAACGCCGACTATGTCTGGTCATTCTGGTTCAACTCATGTTCCTCAAGGAGAGAAACCTGAAAAATTTAATGGGGTCGACTTTAAGAGATAGCAGCAGAAAATGTTGTTCTATCTCACCACTCTGAACCTGGCAAAGTTTCTCACGGAAGATCCTCCTTCTGTTCAACAAAGAGAAAATAATCGAGCTTCGATTATTGCCTTGGACGCATGGAAACATTCTGATTTCTTATGCAAAAATTATGTACTGAATGGACTGAATGATTCGCTATATGGTGTGTATAACATAATGAAAACTGCAAAAGAACTTTGAGAATCTTTAGAAAAAAAATATAAAACTGAAGATGTCGGATCTAAGAAATTTCTTGTCGGTAAATTTTTGGAATATAAAATGATTGACTCTAAATCTGTTATTTCCCAAGTTCAAGATTTGCAGGTACTCCTCCATGATTTAAATGCTGAAAAAATGACTGTAAGTGAGTCATTCCAAGTAGCAGCAGTAATCGAAAAACTCCCGCCTTTATGGAGAGATTTCAAAAATTACCTCAAACACAAACGTAAGAAAATGAACATGGAGGAGTTGATTGTGCGTTTGAGGATCGAAGAAGATACTAAGAAATCTGAAAGGAGGAACAGGGGGACCCAAGCATGGAAGCTAAGACAAACATGGCTGAATCAAGTTCAAAGAAGAACATGAAAAGGAAGCACTCAAACTTCGCTCCAAAGAAAAATGAAAACAACCAGAAGAATAAGAAGTTCAAAGGGGGCTGCTTCAACTGTGGTAAACTTGGACATCGTGCAATTGACTGTCGCAAGCTTAAAAAGCAAAATGTCCATGCACATGTTGAAACTGAAAATCTGTCTGAAGGTGTTCAAGAAATGCACCTATTTCCTGTAATATCTGAATGTAATAGTGTTGGAAATCCCAGGGAATGGTGGGTGGACACTGGTGCCACTTGCCACATTTGTGCTGAAAAGAACATGTTCTCTGATTACAAAGCTATCAATGTAGAACAACTGTTCATAGGAAATTCCTCAAGCTCAAAGGTTGAAGGACAAGGAAAGGTGACATTGAAGATGACATCTGGCAAGTAACTCGTCCTCAACAATGTGCTGCATGTGTCGGACATTCGGAAAAATCTTGTTTCTGGTTCTCTTCTTAGCAAGAATGGGTTTAAGTTAGTATTTGTATCTGACAAATTTGTACTAACTAAAAATGGGATGTACGTTGGAAAAGGTTACATGACCGATGGGATGTTCAAGATGAACGTCCTTGTTGTTGTACCTAAATTGAACAAAATTAATGAAGCTTCTACTTCTGCGTATTTTGTTGATTCTTCGTGTTTATGGCATAAAAGATTAGGACATGCAAACTTTAGATCTGTGCGCAAATTAATGAACTTAAATTTGCTACATTCTCTAAGTTTCGATCCTAATCACAAATGTGAAACTTGTGTTGATGCTAAGTTAGCCAAAAGACCATTTCCTTCAGTTGATAGAAATACTTTACCTTTAGAATTAATTCACAGCGATATATGTGATTTAAAATTCTTACAAACTAAAGGTGGGAAAAAGTATTTCATTACTTTCATTGACGATTGCACTCGACACTGTTATGTTTATCTATTACAAAGCAAAGATGAGGCTTTGGAAATGTTTAAACATTATAAGAATGAAGTTGAAAATCGACTTAGCAAAATAATAAAAATTGTTCGAAGTGATAGAGGTGGAGAATTTGGAGCGCCATTTGAAGAATTTTGTTCTCTACAACGCATCATTCATCAAACAACGGCTCCTTACTCACCTCAATCTAATGGTATTGCGGAACGAAAGAACTGCACGCTTAAAGAAATGATGAATACTATGTTGATTAGTTCTGGTCTACCATAGAATTTGTGGGGGGGGGGAGGCTATCCTCTCGGCAAATCACATTCTTAACAAAATACCACACAAAGTAAAGGATGAAACACCTTACGAGTTATGGAAAGGTCATAAACCTTCATATAAATACTTGAAAGTGTGGGGGTGTTTAGCAAAGGTAGAAGTGTCAAAACCTAAACAAATAAAAATAGGACCAAAAACTGTAGATTGCATATTTATTGGATATGCTCATAAGAGTAGTGCATATCGCTTCCTTGTGCATAAATCCGAGATTACGGATATACATGAAGATATAATAATTGAATCAAGGAGTGCAAGTTTCTTCGAAAATGTCTTTCCTCGTAAAAACAAAAGTGATGTGAGTTCAACAAAACGAACTTACGATACTGCAAATGATGATGAAAACACCGAAGAACTCAAACGCAGTAAAAGGGCTAGAAAATCTATGTCATTCGGTTCAGAATTTCTAACGTACATGATCGAAAATGAACCAAAGGCATTTAGTGAAGCAATGTCAACACCAGAGGCTCCTTTTTGGAAAGAAGCTATCAATAGTGAAATTGAATCGATAATGCAAAATCACACTTGAGAGTTGGTTGATCTCCCACCTGGAAATAAACCTCTAGGTTGCAAGTGGATTTTCAAGAAAAAGTTAAAATCAGATGGATCTATTGATAAATACAAGGCTCGTTTAGTAGCAAAAGGATATAGACAAAATGAAGGTCTTGATTTCTTTGATACTTACTCACCAGTAACGAGGATTACTTCGATAAGAATCCTTATTGCAATTGCTGCGATATATAATCTCGAAATTCATCAAATGGATGTTAAAATCGCTTTTCTAAATGGTGAGTTATAAGAAGAAATATACATGGAGCAACTTGAAGGATTTGTCGCTTATGAACAAGAGAAAAATGTTTGCAGACTCGTTAAATCTTTATATGGATTAAAACAGGCGCCAAAGCAGTGGCACCAAAAGTTTGACAAAACAATGCTGTCAAATGGTTTTAAAATTAACGAGTGTGATAAATGCGTGTATAATAAAAGTACACCGATAGCATATGTCTTGGTATGTTTATATGTGGATGATATGCTAATTCTAGGTAGCAATAATGATATCATTGTGTCTACTAAGAAAATGCTAACAAAACATTTTGACATGAAGGACATGGGTGTAGCGGATGTAATTCTTGGAATTAAAATTTCTAAAACACCAGTTGGCCTCGTTATTTCACAATCTCATTATGTTGAGTCTGTGCTAAAGAGATTTGGAGTCTTTGATGAAAGTCCAGTCAAAACTCCGGTAGACACGAGTCTACACTTAGCAAAAAATAGAAGTGAACATGTACATCAATTAAGATATTCTCAGGTTATTGGAAGTCTGATGTATTTAATGAACTGCACACGTCTTGATATTGCGCTCGCAGTTAATAAATTGAGCAGGTTCACATGTAATCCAAGTAATGATTACTGGAAGGCATTGAATGGGGTACTTCGATACTTAAAACATACCTTAAAATTTGGATTACATTATATGAGATATCCAGCAGTGTTAGAAGGATATTGTGATGCAAACTGGATATCTGATATGAAAGATTCTAAATACACAAGTGTTTATATATTTACACTTAGTGGTGCGACAGTGTCTTGAAAATCCTCAAAGCAAACTTGCATAGCTCGATCAACAATGGAATCAGAGTTCATAGCATTAGATAAATCTGGAGAAGAAGTAGAATGGCTTCGTAACTTCTTAGAGGATATCCCGTGTTGGCCTAAGTCGGTGCCTGCAATTAGTATTCACTGTGACAATCAGTTTGCTATTGCAAGGACACAAAATTGCATGTATAATGGTAAGTCTAGACATATACGTCGTAGACACAATACCATAAAGCAGTTGATCTCAAATGGTATTATCTCCATTGATTATGTGAAATCAAAGGAGAATCTCGCGGATCCGCTTACAAAAGGTCTACCAAGAGATCAAGTATATTATCTATCAAAGGGAATGAGATTAAAGCTGAAAGGGAATGAGATTAAAGCTGAACATGCACGAATCTTAATGATGATAACCCAAAATCTTGGTTCAATGGGACAACTAAGTTATTAAGACTCAGTTAAGCACTTAACCATTCCTTTATAAAAAGTGCTGTCTGTAGAATGTAAAATGCTAAGTTGTAACTTTTAAGTTGTAACTTTTAATGATTCTTATAGCTTGGATAAACCAAGTGGAGTATAGCAGAATACTCTTAATAGGAGATCACCTATATAAGTGTGAAGTGGGGCCGTTTCTATGAGAATTTGGGGCTTAAAATTCTCTAAAGCACTTACGAATCCCAAGAATTGTTCAGAGCCAAAATGAACACAACTATGAGAACCTAAGAATTGAATAGAAAGGTTATTGTGTGGATACTGTTGCCTTGGTTTACACCAACGGCTAAACAGTTCAAGACATTAGTTCACTGATTAGCCAAGTAAACTCAATAGTACTCCATTAAGGCAGGTTCAAAGCCAAAAGCTACCTTTCCTGATGCAATAAGTCTTTTGCCTGTACTCTCTGTTCGTGTCTGCATTGCATAATCTTGATAATTTCCATTCATGTGGAGGATTGTTGAAAATGGTGGGTCAATTGGGTCAACTTTGACCACAATTTAAGTGGGACCCGATGTTCGATTTATAGAAATTAATGTTCAATAAAATTCTACGTTCCAAGTAGATGAGTGTAGAATATCTAATTGTGAAAAACCATTTCAATATGAATGAGAAATTATGGTTGAAAGTTGGACAATAAATAAGAGGAATAAATTGGAAAAATGTTCCAATCCCACATTGGTTGCAAACACAACCTTAAACCACTTAATAAACTCCAAAGTTGGAAATGGGTTTGGGCCCCAAGGGGTACCAATACTCTTTGAAAGGGAGAAGTCTTAGACAATGTCTCGATTAATCCAAAGGCCACACGCGCACGTGCCGTCCGTCCGTCCGTCCGATCGACCGGCTGGGCAGGGTCGGGTTGGTGCGTGGGTGTGGGCCTATATCAATATTAATTTTTTGGATAAAATTTAATTCAATTAATTCCCTCTCTTTCTTTGACAGCTTTTAACCGACCCATCAGTTTGCTAAACTGTGCATTAAGTGGGCGTGAGTGGAGAGCCGGATAAAAACTGCTCAACCGCCAACTCTTTCCTCTATTTAAATGATCCTCAGGCTTTCATTTTGAACACAGAAATATCACGAAATGCATATTGCATACATACTTCTTCTCTGCATTGGTTTACAGATGGTACTCTTCTATTCTGGTTCGCTGTCTTGCAGTCGAAGTGCTGCTTCTGCAAGTGTTTGATCGTTGTATCTTGGGAGATGCTTTACCACATACCGTAAGCACCGTATGGCGGGGTAAAAACGTCTTAAGGACAGAGAGCCTAGTTCTCGCCTCGATCACCCTTCTTCCGAATTCTGGCCTTGTTTATGCATACCGTTCTTACTGTTTTGCAATTGTTTTAGCAAGTCATTTCTGAAAAAACTATTCTGTGAAACAAAAGTTTCCAACAAATATTTCACGTGAAACTGAAAGTCGAGCAAATTAAAATTCTTTATCAATCTAAGCTTTAACCATTACATATAATATGATGAGATAAGTACAAACTTCAACACGATGAATGCAGACAAAATATCATGTTAATACCAAAGAGTTTGTAAAAGAGATACCTAAATCAATTATAAGCTTTAACATAACTGTATTTGGATAATATATAAGCAAAAGTTCATAAGTTTTACTAAATGTTGCATTTGTCAATGTTTCTGAATTGATTCATTTCCTTTGGACACTGGAAACTAGTCAGACCAAATTGAATTTTTGGGTCAATTTTGGTGTAATTATCATTGAACCAATATACATGATTTCACTTTTCATTCAGCCTACTAAAGCCTAGCAAATATCATTCAGACATCAACAGTTCAACTAAAAATGACAAAAGATCACCGAATCATATCAAAGACAAGTCTATTTATATTTCAAGGCTTAGTTTGGATACATAGAATCAACCAGGACCTATTAGCATTTAGCACAAAAATTGGTCATAGAGATATATGTGCTTCTTATATTTCTGGCTTCCAGGCCTTAAATTCCCAGCTAAATTGACTGTTGACCTCAAAAAATGGACCTTCGAGCCGCCAACAGATAAGTCTTCTAGTCACTCATTTCTGCGCTCAATAGCATGTCGTTAGTCACTCGTGGCCCTTTTTTCCGGCGGAAATGGTGATGGCCGCGAGCACTCCGACGGTTAAGTCAGTTTTCAGTATGAAAGTATGGGTCACCGATAGGTAAGTGATCACCGGAGACGTGAAGGGATAATATGGAATGAAATAAAGTGTGCATATGAGGAGAGAATACTTATGCTCTTTAAGTTGATAGAAAAGCCAATCTTTCTTCTGGGACAAGGAGGTTGTATTTATACTAAGGATGGGAGGAGGAGAGCCGTTGGATGAGGAGACATGTGGCCTCGAATCCTTTCACTCTGTTCCATCCTAGACGTCAATCTGTCCATCAATAGGTTGTTGGATCTTTATTATTCTGACTTATGCGGCTGATTTGACCGTTTGAACCCTGCCACACGTCCCATCAACCAATCAAAGATTTAATGTTGGAGACTTGTACAAAAGGACTTCGGCTAGAGAGAGGCTGGGCAGTTCAGCGAGGCGTCGTTGCGGAGTACGGGCCTTTGCATCCGCTGAGAGGTGCGGATGAGTTCGGTTCTGCTTGTTAAGACACTTCAGTTCGGCCCCCACACCAAATCAGTTCGCCTATGCGTGGGGCTTCTCCTGCTTAACACGCGTCGGGTCCTTTTGGACCCGTAACAATAGTCCCTCAAGTCCATGTATGGATTATTTATATAATGCGTGGACTTTTTGGAGTTGATATGCTTGCAGGGGTGTTCGGGAGATGCGTGTAGTTTTCTGGCAGTGCGCGAGACGAGGAACATCGTAGCGTTGAACTGTGGGGAGCTCTTAGGAGAGCGACTCTGACTCTGAGACATGAGTGGCCGAAGTGATTGGAGTTGGCAGTTCCTAGGAGAACTGTTGCAAATCTGGAATCTGAGTTGGCCGAAGTGATTGAGGTTGGCAGCTCTTAGGAGAATTGTTGCAACCCTGCAATCTGAGTTGGCCGAAGTGATTGAAGTTGACAGCTCTTTGGAGAACTGTTGCAACTCTGCAATCTGAGTTGGACAAAGTGATTGAGGTTGACAGCTCTTAGGAGAACTGTTGCAACCCTGCAATCTAAATTGGCCGAAGTGATTGAGGTTGGCAATCTTAGGAGAACTGTTGCAACTCTGCAATCTGAGTTGGCCGAAGTGATTGAGGTTGGCAACTCTTAGGAGAACTGTTGCAACTCTGCAATCTGAGTTGGCCGAAGTGATTGAGGTTGGCAGCTCTTAGGAGAACTGTTGCAACTCTGCAATCTGAGTTGGCCGAAGTGATTGAGGTTGGCAACTCTTAGGAGAACTGTTGCAACTCTGCAATCTGAGTTGGCCGAAGTGATTGAGGTTGGCAGCTCTTAGGAGAACTGTTGCAACTCTGCAATCTGAGTTGGCCGAAGTGATTGAGGTTGACAGCTCTTAGGAGAATTGTTGCAACCCTGCAATCTGAGTTGGACGAAGTGATTGAGGTTGGCAGCTCTTAGGAGAACTATTGCAACTCTGCAATCTGAGTTGGCCGAAGTGGCGGCGCTGAATAGACGGTCTTGGATTGTGTGCGTAACTCAAAAGTTTCTCGCGTTTTTCAAGGTAATAATGAGGGGGGCATTTTTTTCTTCCAGGACACGCTTCCCCTTTATCCCAGGAGGTAATTATGGCAACGACTCCCCAGCCTCAAGGCGATGCGCTTGGCCCCTGCGTGAAGTCCACGGCTTCATCAGAGCCCTTGATTCGAATGCCTTTTGGTTTAGACGGCGATGATCAGCTTTAGATTTGAATGGCCACGATCTGTTTTGGGAAGATCTAACGGCTGGGGTTATCCTTGGGTTTCTATATAAGCCCCTTCCTCCGCCATTTGAAGGTTTACTTTGTCAAAAAATCAGAAAACGCTCCCAAACTCTGTCGAACTTTCTTCTCCGGAGAACAAGTAATTTCGGCAAGCCCATTGGTGATTCCTGTGACCGGCGTATCTTCTTCAAGTTTAGGTAAATCGATTTTCCTACTTTTTCACCTTTTTCCTTCGAAATTTTGGGACCTTTCTTGGGAAAAATGGCTACTGAGGGCGATTCTAGGATTTCTGTAAGGGTGGAGGGGCGAGGTGTTGAGAGTGCCGAACTGAGGGAGCCAATCTTGATCTCTTCGGATGAGTTGGGTAGAGCCATTAGGGCTGGGGAGAACGTTTGGAGGCGTCCAGACTCCCCAGTAGACACTTCAGTTCTGTGGTTGGCTTCCAACTACCCTTTGAAGGCCACTCCGACCATGATAGAAAAATGTAGGACTGTCTGTAGGGTCCCAGATTCCATTCAGCTGCTTCTACCAAGGCTGGATGAGAGGACTTGTTATCCGAGGCCGGGGTGTGTGGCAGTGAATGAAAACCTTTTTCGGGCTGGCCTTAGGCTTCATTTCCACCCATTCTTTAGGTTGGTTTTGCGATCATATGGGTTGGCCCCAACTCAATTAAATCCGAACTCCTGGTCCCAATTGGTGGGGTCGTGGATGCTGTGGAGGCAGGTCAGCATTGGAGTTGACATACCTTTCAATGTCTTCCACTCCATTTACCTACCGAAGTGTGTAGCTGGGGAGGGGAATAAGGGATGGTATTATCTGGCTCCTTGGGGGTCCCATTCCCCCTTTGTGACCGACCTGCCTCTTCAGTGAAGGGGTGGAAAGACTCGTGGTTCTGGGCAGCTGGGAGGGGGGACACAATGGAAAATGACCCCCTGGCGCCTCTGACAGTTCCCACAACTTACTCCACTCCCAGTAAGTTTCGTTTCCGAAGTGACTTCACTCGATATATTTTCTCATGTGTTTAATATTTTTGTTGTTTGTAGGTTCCAAGCCGAGGTGTGAAATTTCAGAGGAGGAGTGGGGCATCATTAGTGACATCTATCACCTCGACCCCCGAGAGAGGAGCTTCAACAAGCTTATCTGCTTGAACGTCGACCTCATTCGTCACGGCCTGATGTCTACTCAGCGTAAGTTTCACTTCTTCACTTCGTCTTTTACTGTCTTCTAACATAATTCATTGAGTACTTATGTTTTATTTTCATTTTACAGAAGATTTTGTGAAGAAGAGGCCCCTCAAACCTGATTTCGCAACCATAAGGCGTAGCCTTAATGAGGCTAGGGCTCTTCGCACCGGCACTACTGAATACAAAAAGCAGGCAGAGAAGTTGCACTCCTTGAGCAAGACCTAGAAGGTTGTCGAGGAGGAGACTGCTGAGGAGGGGCCCCCTCTAGTACGGACTAAGAGGAAGGGCTCGGCAGCAACTTCTACTTCTGCTCCTGCTACTTCCGCGAGCCCTCCGGTGATCTCTCCCACTGTTTTAGCCGAAGTGACGATTGCTGTCCCAGCTGAGGCCTAAGCTGTAGTGCCCATCTCTTCCTTCCCAGGTGGGGGCCCTTCAAGGAAGAGGTTGAAAAAGTCAGCCACCGCTGCGGTCCAGCGAAAAACTCCTGACCTCATTGGGAGTAAAGATGAGGAGCTGTCGGAGGCCGTGCTAGAGATGCTCCCTCCTGAGACCGTCTCTGCTGTAAGGGTCCATAACAAGTACTGGACCGAGGCGTGGCAGGACCACACTGCCTCTTGCGAGGTGGAGGACCTCTTGGCTGCCAACAGTGCCTGCGTGGCCAGAGCTTTAACTCTCAGCTAGGCAGCTGATGATCTGGTCCGGGGCCTCCGGAAGAAAATTAAAGACCTAGAGAAGAGGGTAGAGGCCTCTGCTGCCTGGGAGGAGGAGGTAGAGAAGGCGAAGAAAATGGCTGATGACTTTGAGACGAGGTGGGTTGAGGCTACGACGAAGCTGGATTCTTCTAAGGTACAAGTAAATTACCTCAGGAATGAACTGCATGAGGTCGTCTCCCAGGTGGCTACGCTTACAAAGAGAATCGACCAGTCCAATGAACATCAGCGCCTCGCCTCCGAAGCCTTGGAGGTTGCGAACAAAGAGAGGGCTGAACTGAAAATGTTACCAGAGGCCCAGGCTGAAGAGATAGCCTCGTTGAAGGAGGAAGCGAAGCTAGCAGAAGAGGCGACGGTTCAGAAATACAAGGATAACTTCACTGAAACTTCTGAGTATGATGACTTCGCCAACTACTGGGCTTCGTGGAGTGCCAGAGAGATTATGTCTCGTCTGCGTGAGAAGCACCCCGAGCTGGATATTGGGTTCATTGAAGCAGAGTTCAGTGGGCCTACTGGGGGACGGCCTGAGGCGGAGGAGGAGGAGGAAGAAGTGCCCAAGGAGTAGGGACAGATCTGCTTTTGTATGGCTTCGTCCTGATTTTGTACTGGCTTCGGCCCTACTTCTAAATGGCTTCGGCCAAATTTGTACTTAATTAAATTTTTATTCTTCCACGTTGGCTCTTGATTTTATCACTTCCTTTTGTTTGTGTTAGCCCACTTCGGTATAAATATAACAACTAAGTTGGTTGACCTGCACGTCTTCGGTTCGGTAAAGACTTAACCATTTAAGAAAATAATAAGTTAATTGACTCCCGTGTAATCAGTTCGGCGAAGACTTAACCATTTAAGAAAATGATAAGTTAATTGACTCCCGTGTAATCATTCGTTTAGGTTCGATGTGCGGGAATGCTTGTGGCTTCGTCAAAGATGGCACCCGCACCACCTCTAACTAGGCTTTATTCTTGGAGGTGATCCCAGGTGGATTTGCACCTCGGCTAGGATGTCTGATGCGTGAGAACGCTTGTGACTTCGTCAAAGATGGCACCCGCACCACTTCTGACTAGGCTTTATCCTTGGAGGTGATCCCAGGTGGATTTGCACCTCGGCTAGGATGTCTGATGCGTGAGAACGCTTGTGGCTTCGTCAAAGATGGCACCCGCACCACTTCTGATTAGGCTTTTCCTTGGAGGTGATCCCAGGTGGATTTTCACCTCGGCTAGGATGTCTGATGCGTGAGAACGCTTGTGTGATGTGATACTAAGAGTGGAGTAATTGAAAACAGCTCTTTTATTGATAGAATTTACAGGGGTTCTATTGGAAATACTTCCTCAAATGTTCGATATTCCAGGGGATGGGGCATGACTTTTCCTTCAAGATCTTCAATCCGGTAAGTACCAGGTCGCACTTCCTCGAAGATCCGGTACGGACCTTCCCAGGTGGGGCCAAGAGTGCCAGTCCCTAGATCTTGGGATGAAGGGAAAACCTTGCGAAGTACCAGGTCATCGATGCGTAGGATTCTCTTCTTCACTTTGGCATTGTAGTATCGCATCATTTTTCATTGGTAAAAGGCGAGCTTGATCTGGGAGTCATCTCTCCTTTCTTCAAGGAGGTCCAGATCAAAGTTCCTCAGATCATCATTTGTTATCTCGTTGAAATGAATGCGACGAGGAGAGGGGACACCAACCTCTACGGGGCTCATAGCCTCAGTTCCGTATGCCATGGAGAACGGAGTCTCCCCAGTTGCCATTTTGCAGGTGGTTCTTATAGCCCAGAGCACTTGTAGGAGTTCGTCCACCCAGACCCCTTTGGAAGTTTCCAGCTTTCTCTTCAACGTGAGCTTGATGGTCTTATTGACAACTTCGACTTGGCCGTTTGCTTGTGGGTGATGGGGTGAGGAGAAGTGCTTCCTGATCCTGAGCTCATCACACAAGTCCCTGATCTTCTTGTTGTCGAACTGTTTGTCATTGTCTGAAACCAGAGAATGTGGTATTCCGAAGCGACAAATGATATTCTTCCACAAGAATTTAGACGTGTTTGCCTCGGTAATCCTTGACAGTGGTTCAGCTTCCACCCACTTAGTGAAATAATCGATTGCAACTATAGCGAAGCGAGCGTTTCCTCTTCCCTTGGGCAGGGGGCCAATGAAATCCACTCCCCACTTGGCGAACGGCCAGGGGCTTGATACAATAGTTAGTTCCTGGGAGGGTCCCCTCTGCACGTTGGCGAAACGTTGGCACTTATCACATCTGCGCACAAAATCAATTGCATCCCTTTTCTGGGTAGGCCAATAATATCCCTGCCCAAGTATTTTTTGGGCTAAGGCTGGACCGCCGGAGTGATTCCTACAAACTCCTTCGTGGACCTTTCTTAAAATGTAGCTCGCTTCTTCCCCTCCAGTGCATCTGAGGAGGGGGATGAGAATCCTCGCCTGTACAAAACATCATCTTGAAGGACGAAGCGAACAACTCTTCTTCTGAGTCGACTAGCCTCGGTCTCATTTTCTGGAAGAGTCTGTTCTTTCAAGTAGGCCAAAATGGGTTGCATCCAGGGTGGGGTTCCCTAAATCCACATCAGTTCATCACCTCTCTTGGTAGAGGGTTTGGCCAAGTGCTCAACTGGCACTATCTTGAGGAGTTCTGAATCCTTGCTGCTTGCAAGTTTGGATAGAGCGTCTGCCTGGGAGTTCTCCTGCCGTGGCACTTGTATCAGTTCAAACCTTTCGAAGATGGGGAGAAGATCCATGACCAACTTCAGGTATTCTGCCATGTTCTTGTCTCTGGTCATGAAAATTCCATTCACTTGATTCACCACAAGCTACGAATCACTGTTGATAATTAGCCTTCTGACCTGCAGTTCCTTGGCCAATCTTAGCCCGGCTAGGAGGGCTTCGTATTCAGCCACATTGTTGGTGGCTTTGAAGCCAAGTTTTAATGCATAATTCATTTTATACCCCTCTGGGCTCACCAAAATCACTCCAGCTCCGGAGCCGTTGTCCCCGGAAGAACCATCCACGAAGAGGCCCCAGGTGGGTGTTTCTGCTGGTTCCATGTTCAGTTCGACCTCCGGGGCCTTGGCAAATTCTGCCATAAAGTCAGTTAGGGCCTGGCCCTTGATTACCGTCCTGGGCATGTATGTTAAATCGAACTCAGTTAGCTCTACCGCCCACTTCAGTAGTGTCCCTGAGGCGTCTGACTTCTGAAGAACTTGCCTCAGTGGAAAATTTGTCAAAACGCGAATGCTGTGAGCCTGAAAGTATGGCCTCAGTTTCCTGGAAGCAATGATTAAAGCCAGGGCTAGCTTCTCCATGTCCGGATATCGCGCTTCGGCGGGAAGCAGTGATTTGCTCACATAGTAAATAGGCAATTGATGTGTTTCTTCTTCCTTTACCAACACTGAACTGATTGACTCTTCAGCCACCGCCAGATATAACAACAGAGGTTCTCCATCTTTGGGTTTGCTAAGGAGGGGAGTTTGTCCCAAGTAGTTTTTCAACTCTTGGAAAGCCTCTTCACACTCCGACGTCCACTAGAATCTCTTTCCCCCTTTGAGGAATTTGAAGAAGGGTAGACACTTTTCAGTAGCCCTTGAAATAAAGCGATTGAGTACGGCTACTCTGCCAGTTAGCCGTTGCACTTCCTTGGGCTTCTGTGGCGATCACATCTCCATCAAGGCCCTGATCTTCTTTGAGTTAGCTTCTATCCCTCTTTGATTTACGATGTAGCCTAAAAACTTGCCAGAGGCTACTCCGAAGGCACACTTCAGGGGGTTGAATTTCATTTGGAACCTCTTCAGTTTCTAAAACACTTCGTCCAAATGCTTGATATGTTCCCCCACCCTGAGGCTTTTACCAGCATGTCATCAACATATACCTCCATGGTGTTGCCGAGCTGATTGGCGAACATCTTGTTGACTAGTCTTTGGTAAGTGGCCCCTGCATTCTTGAGTCCGAAAGGCATTACCTTGTAACAATGCAATCCCCTATCAGTAATGAAGGACGTGTTCTCCTCATCGCCTGGGTGCATGGGGATCTGATTGTAGCCTGAGTAGGCGTCCATGAAGCTCAACAGCTCGTGACCCGCAGTTGCATCCACCAGTTGGTCTATTCGTGGGAGTGGAAAACTGTCTTTTGGGCAGGCCTGATTAAGGTTGGAGAAGTCAATGCAGACCCTCCACTTGCTATTGTGTTTCTTGACGAGCACGGGATTGGAAATCCATTTCAGATATATGGCCTCTCTGACGAAGCCGTTGTTTACTAGCCTCTCCACTTCCTCCTTGAGGGCTTCGTACATTTCATTGTTCAACGACCTCCTCTTTTGCCTGTGAGGGATGCAGTTCGGATCGACCTGCAGATGGTGGCAGCTGACGTTAGGGTCTATCCAAATCATGTCTTCGTGTTTCCAGGCAAAGATATCCACATTTCTCCGCAGGAAGTTTTTTAGTTCTTCTTTCATTCCGTGTTCCAGGTCTTTTCCGACCTGTAGAATCTTCGTGGCGTCCTGGGGGTCGACGGGGAAACATTCCAGTTCTTCCATTGGGGCGGTAAGTGATTCTGATTCAATAATCCTTGGGTCCAGCTCCACCAAGGACGTTTCAGGTCCGGCTTCTGCCATTTCGACATCTTCAATGGGGGGCTGCCCTTCTGCAGGGGCCTCTGCCATTTCAGCGTCGCAATGAAGCATGTTGACCCTTGGCTCTCCTTTTCTTAGAGAACTGAGGTAGCATTCTCTGGAGCCTCTTGATCACCTCTAACTGTGGTGATTCTCCGCTCAGTAGGGAATTTCATGCATAGGTGATGGATCGAGGTCACAGCAAACAGCTCCTTCAGGGCAGGTCGTCCAAGTACTCCATGGTAGGCAGATCGATGGTCTACGACCAAGAATTCCATGAAGTGATGTGCCACCTGGGGTGCTGTTCCCATCTCCACAGCCAATGCAATTTTTCCCCTTGAAATAATGCTATCTCCGGTGAACCCGTACAGTGGAGAAGTCATGGGGGTCAGCTCGTGATCTACTACCATTTTTTCAAATGTTGATCCGAACAAGATGTTCACAGAACTCCCGTTGTCTACCAACATTCGCTTCAGTCCGTTGCGGGCCACTACCGCCCTGACCACTAGGGCATCACAGTGCGGGTAATGTACACCAATCGTGTCCTCCGGGGAGAATGATATTGATTCTGCAGCCCTACCCCCTTGAGATTGGCTCACCACATAGCTAGCCATAGGTGGATCTTTTGCCTCCCTTGAGTAGTTCCTTTGAGCATTCCTTGTCTCGCCTCCCAGGTGAGGTCCTCCAATGATTGTGTCAATCTCGCGGATCGGATGATGCTCATCCGCCGCAGCGGGGCCTCTCCTGGGACTTTGCCCATTTCTGGGCCTTTTCCTCTCGTTGTTTCTTGCATTCCGAGGCGATAGTTGCCTCTCTTCTCTCCTTCTGGGGACCTTTGCCTTGCTTCGTTATCTTGACAACGGTTCTCTCTTGCATTTCTGGGATTGCTTCTAGGTCTGTTGGCATCCCTGCAGTCCCTTATGTCATGGCCATAGAAGTGATGAAAAGTGCAATAGGACGGTCCTTCCTCCTGGGGCCTATTCCTAGGCCCACCGCCTCTCCCCCTAATTCTAGAGGTTGAGGGTCTTCCAGCGTTCCTAACTAGGTTGTTGGCGTTGGGTTCAACATTCTCATAAGCCAGGGTTGGCACGACATTCAATGTGGCAGAGGCCAGTGCCTGCCCCGAAGTGGGAGCCACGGTGTGCCCAACTTGTGTCCGTTGATTCACCATTTGTGATGTTGGGCCTCTTCTGATCTACCTCTGGGGCGGAGGAAGCCCTTGTGCCGCCCTATTCCTGTGGTCAATCATCTCCTCATTCACAATCTCAACCTTCATCATTTCCACCAATTCATCGTAGGTTGATGGATTTTTGCTTCGGACGTCTCTCCATAATAAAGTGTTCATGTTCAATCCTCCCTTCAGAGCTGATAGGGCCTCTTTGTCAGTCACCTGCTCATAGTAGGTGATTTCATCAGTGAAGCGGGCGAGGTAATTTTTCAATGTCTCCCCCGCTGCTTGCCTCATGTCCTGCAAGCACTGGATTGGCACTTCTCCATCTCTTTTAGAAAGGTACTGGTTCAGAAAGGCTCTTTTCAGGTCTGGCCAGCTTCTTATGCTAGATGACGCTAATCTGTTGTACCACACTTCGGCTAAGCCGCTGAGTGTTAAGTGGAAAGCCCTGCATTTAGTGCAGGAGAAGCGCCTCTGAGGCTCATCTGTGTTTTGTACTTGTTAAGGTGGTTCTCCGGGTCGCCTTTCCCTTCATATTTTGGGATATTTGGAGGGACGAAATTCTGTGGCATGGGAAAACAGCGGAGCTCCCTGGAGAAGGGGAGATTGTCATCATCATCATCCAGCTCGTAGGAACGGCATGGTTCGTCCGTCTCCCCTATATTAACCACGGGGCGAGGTGCTTGTGGAGCGTTTTCGCCCCGGTTTTCCTAATCCACCAGGTTCCGCCTTTCCCGCCTATTTCTATGTGGAGGGGCTGGGTCTCTTTGGCTTTGCTACTGTTGTGGGCGAACTGTCTGACGGGGGGACTGATATCTGTTTCTAGGGGCTCGCTAATTCGGTCAAAAACACTTGTGGACCTTTGAGGTTCCTCGTATTTCGGGGAAAAGTTATTCTCTTCGGCAGCTCCATCATTAGCCGGAGTGACTGTATAGCTAGAGGCTTCCATTTCCACTTCTCTTTCGAGAGGGGCCTCTTGGGGGCTCAAATGGGTCCTTCTCCCTGATTCTGCTTCAGTTCGCCCATAAGTTTGTTACTGGTTCTGTTGAAATCCACCTTGGCTTTGCACCTGCATGAGGAGCTCTTGCATGGAGGCGATTTGAGCTGCTATATTCCTCATGTCTGCGGCCATGCGAGCCACTTCGGCCGTTAGCATTGTAGCGGTTCTCGCACCTCTACGATGCCGATGGTGGGGCCTTTGATGCGTCACATTGGTTCAGATGATCTCTTCTTCAGAGACATTCCTAGCCCTAGTAACTTCCACGTCATCTTCTGAGCTCATGATCCGAGGTTAAGGGGATAATGCACAGTTCTTAGTTCTTTTTCAAGAATTAAGTTCCTTTTCCAAAGGAGAATCAACCGGGTGTTCAAGCAAGTTTTTTGGTGGAAAACTCGTGGTTTAAGCAAGTTTCCCACAGACGGCGCCAATCTGTTGACCTCAAAAAATGGACTTTCGAGCCGCCAACAAATAAGTCTTCTAGTCACTCCTTCCTGCACTCAATAGCATGTCGTTAGTCACTCGTGGCCCTTTTTCCCGGCGGGGATGGTGGCGGCCGCGAGTACTCCGACGGTCAAGTCAGTTTTCAGTATGAAAGTATGGGTCACCAATGGGTAAGTGATCACCGGAGACGTGAAGGGATAATATGGAATGAAATAAAGTGTGCATATGAGGAGAGAATAACTTATGCTCTTTAAGTTGATAGAAAATTCAATCCTTCTTCTGGGACAAAGATGTTGTATTTATACTAAAGATGGGAGGAAGAGAGCCGTTGGATGATGAGACGTGTGGCCTCGGATCTTTTCACCCTATTCCATCCTAGACGTCAATCTGTCCATCAATAGGTTGGCGGATCTTTATTATTCTGACTTATGCGATTGATTTGACCGTTTGAACCCTGCCACACGTCCCATCAACCAATCAAAGATTTAATGTTGGAGACTTGTACAAAATGACTTCGGCTAGAGAGAGGAGGGGTAGTTCAGCGAGGCGTCGTTGCGGAGTACGGGTCTTTGTATCCGCTGAGAGGTGCGGATGAGTTCGGTTCTGCTTGTTAAGACACTTCAGTTCGGCCCTCACACCGAATCAGTTCGCTTATGCGTGAGGCTTTTCCTGCTTGACATGCGTCGGGTCCTTTTGGACCCGTAACACTGACTATGGAGAAACTCTTAAGATACAGGAAATTTGACAAAAGACAACCCAAATACAGTTTATAATTGGTTTAAGTATAAATGCGTGATTACACTAGACACCCAAATATTCACAAAAAAAGAAGTAAAGGAGACAAGTAAACAGCAACTTAATGGGAATTCCCTCCTTTTATAATATAATAAAGAATTGCATATAAGCCGTTCCGTCCAAATTGCGATTTGGACATTTCACACTCTAATCAATGTACATCTGAAATTGTAGCCAGGTTAGAAAATGACTTGTGACGGTGTGAGTTTCTTATGGATTTTTTATTTTTTCAACATATGTTCACATAGATAGACACTAGCTAGGTTTGCAGATGCATTCAAGAATGAATTATGCTGGTGACCTTCCTGTAAAAATTGTAATAATGTTCAAGTATTTTTTTTTAATCATGCACAGAAAATTAATTAATTTTGCCTAAACTTTCAAGAGTCGAGTTGATTTAAAAAGTTAAACTGTTTTTTTTTTTTTATTACTGGAAATTGTTGCGATTCTCTGATAATGTAAAAGGAGTTATAAGAGAAGAAATATTCCATTTTTTACTTCAATAGAATTACAAAGAGAATCTCTACAATAGTTCAAACAAAATGAAATCTCTCTGAATTTCCTCGATATATTTTTCCCTCTTCTTTCAATTTCTCTCTCAGTTCTGTGCCTCCTCTCTATCTCTTTTCCCTTTGCAGTAGCCTTCTTTTTGTAGGAGATTTTGCTGTCCCAAAAACTGCTATTAATTGATGGAAAGTCAAAACAGGTGGTTGTGTTCCTTCTTAGGTGGTTATGAGAGTATTAACAATAAAGCTCATTTACTAGAAGATGTTGATATCCACTCACATGCGCGTGGGTCGTACGTGAATAAAAAAGTTCAAAAAGAAGTGGAGGCTTCCCATTATGAGTATTCTGTCAACCTCTTCTGTATGAGTAGCAGGATTGAAGTTTCAAATCAAATTTTCCACTTGCACGTGGGAGACTTCTTCATTGAGCAAAAAATTGAGGCTAAAGCTCTAGGGGAGCGGAGGGGTTCAACCTTTAAAAAATTGAGGCTGGATGTCAAAAGTTGAGGCTGGAATTGCGGCTGAACATATCAGAAATGCCAATGACCCAAGTTTTCTTATAAGTTAAGAATCGAACTAAAGTAAAATATAATTATAAGTGTATGTAGCTGAAATTTACTAACGGAAAATACATATTTATGTGTAATTAGTCTTGAGATGTAAAATACATAAATGATCCAAACTCTTAAGATTTACTATTTCAAAGAAACGGTGCAAAGAAAATACATTCCTCCAGGCTTCAATAGTGCAATTGAAACATTGTGTGCTTCATAGTAGTCTGCACTATACGTTGATCTCAGAACTCAATTATAAAATTACCCTCATTTGCCCAGTATATTCTCCTAGTTAAATATTATAATAACATCAAAATGCATTGAAATATGGACTCTGCTTGGTGACCAGGCCCTATACAAGGTAGAGACAAACATGGATCTCACGCATTTTTTTTAATGCATGTGGCTCCCGCACAATGAGAGAGCCTGTAAAACATTGTAAAAATGCCCCTGTACACTGAGCATTTTCCTTGAAAGATATGCTCGTGCATGGAGCAATCAGTGTGTGCACTTAGAATAAATTTAATAAAAAAAAAAAATCATAGGAGCTAAGTTTTTTAGCCGTATGTTATGAATTTTGTAGCTATAGTTAAATATCCTCCATCCCTACTTTCCTTCTCCAAAACGAGTATAAAAATTAAGCCCCTATTTGATAGAGACTTATCGATAATAGATTTTATAAAAATATTTTTTTTTTGAAAAATATGTCGTTAAAAAGTAGGAGTAAATTATGAATTCACATGTAAAATTATTTTACTAGAAAAAAGTAAAGTTGAAATAGTTTGAGAAAAAATGAGTTTTAAAAAATAGGGATCAAAATGGAGCTTATAGATAAAGTCGATATAAGCAACTTTCTTAAAAAATTCTTCTACAAGAATTACAATTAAAAAGTTGATAAAATTATCGATTCCATGAAATGTGCGATTGAAAATGAATATGAGAAAAATGAATTTTAGAAAATGGAAACGAAACAATAACAACGGATTGGGGTTGAAATTAATATGGTGCTCGTGAAAAGGCACTTCTACTCGTCTAACCAAAAATATATCAATCATGCTAAGCTGTCATGGAGGGTTTGACACCCTCCTTGATAGCACACTCGCAAGGGGGAGGGAGAGCATCTATTTTTTGACATTTTTATTCACGCGGATTCCAAACGCACGTGGATGTATGTCAACCAAAGTGTCAATCATTTTTTGGCAAATGAGCTTTATTCAAAATTTATTCCAATCATTTGATCTTTCCATTCATTTAGGCTATGTTTGATAGCCATCAAAATAGGTGAAAAAGGAAAATCAATTCATTTTTCATGCTTAATTTTGGTGTTTGATTGCATAACTTTTTCATGGAATTTATTTCCACCCATTTTCTAGGTACAACCATTTAAATCACATTTTCACTTTTTATTTTCTCATGATTTTGGTGGGAAAGTGATTTTTCATTTTTTTTTTAACTTTGTGGCAATGAAATATTCTAAATCCAACGGTAAAAAAATTTATCTATTTAATTGACAATTTGCATGAAAAATAAAGTCAAACAAAAAAAAAATAAAAAAAATTCAAAAACCATTTTAAAATTTTTTTTTTTTATTTTTTTACTTTTTGGCAATTCAAACAAATTTTAATACAGATTGTAAAAAAAATTATCCTAAAAAGTAACAATTTGCATGAAAAACAAAGTCAAACGGATTATGTGAAAAATTATACCAATCAAACACCATTAATTACAATTCCCTCTAAAACAAATTCTAAACAATTCAATTATTTGTAATTCTTTTTCTTTCCACATAAATTCCACCCTTACAATCAAACACACCCTTCAAAAAAATAAAAAGATGAAAAAAAGGTAAAGCTTCACTTGATTGTTGACCCATGTTCCCTGGCAAGGAGTGAAGTAGAAAGAATGACAATGATCATATTCCTAAACCCTAAGCCTAATTAAATAGTATATTCATCCAATTGTAAAGTCCTCCTTTAAAATCTTGCTTGTGGATGATGACTTTGTTGGCCTATTAATATAATTCAAGGTATATGTATACAGAATATTTTGGATCGAGTAAGCACGCAAAATAACTTAATAATTTACAAATTTCCCTCATTTTCTTGAGTTAAATGATAAATAAAAAGGAAATCATAATACCACTCAGTTTGCCACTTGCAAAAGAGCCCTTTAAAGAATCAAATGGGCCTTTAGATTCTGGTATTCTTCTGCAGTCCTTAAAACAACAGAATGACAGAAGAGCATGAATAAGGAGGTGATAGAGTGGTCCTCTGATCCTTTAAATACAAATATTATATATGATTTCTAAAAGAAAAAGCCAGATTTTACAGTATATAGTTGTATACAAAGGTGACAACAGAAGGCGGTAATGGAGAAGAATGCAAGTGAAACCCATTAAACCTAGCCTCTATTCTATTCTATATATAAAAAGGTCAATCTACCTTATAAAAGGACACTTGTTAATTCTAGCCCATAGCAAATTGCCTTGACTTCAACTTTCTTGGAAAATGATTCATCCGTATTCTAACAGTTTAAACTTTCAAATTATACGGTTCAACAGGTCTAAGTGTGAAATGGACCAAAAAAAGTGGCGACCTTTTCCTTTTTATCGCGAGGAAGTATTAATTATTGTAAAGCATTTTGGTGGCGAAAATTGTATGATGAAGCAAGGCTGTAAGCAAAAATCGTCAAATCGAAAAATCAAATCGAAACCACATTTTGGAAATCGTCGGTTTGGTGCCACATGGACCCGTCAACGAAATGGTTTTAAACCTAGCCAAACAGGTCAAAAACTGTTTGGTTTAAGTTTGAGAAATTCTATTGCGGTTTAAAACCAAACCGGATCGGCGAAAAAATATATAAAAATTTAAAAATTTAAAAATTTAAAAAATGAAATTTTCTAAATTGTAACTTGTAAGACTTTTGTGTTGGGCTTTTTATTTATTTTGAAATGAAGCTCGTATATTCGATAGGCTCTTAAATTGAAAGTCTGAAATGATTAATCAAGCAATCTCACGTTATATTCCATATAAATTATTATCACCAAACAATCATCAACTTATATAAACTGTGTAGTACTCCAATGATTAAACAAATTTCAATCAAAATCAAAATCCTACATTGAATTGGACATCCTTTAAAAAAATTATTGCAACTTCTGGTTCTATCAATTATAATTTGTAGAAATCTAGATGAAATTTTTTGATCGGATCAACAACTATGTAATCAAAGTGAAAACAAAATAAAAATTTCAGATCTTAGAAATGAAATTATATATTGTAAATAAATTTATTTAGGTATAGATTTATCCAATATTCTAATTTGGTTTAAGAATTAGTTAATCAAATAATTATAAGAAGAGAGAAGAAAAGAATAAAAGAGAAGAAGGAAAGTGTTGGGGTATAAAATGAAGAAAAAACCCTATTTTTTTTATTATTTTTTTTATAAAAGTGATTTAAGATTGAATCATATATTTTACCAAAAAAATAATAAAAATCCTATGAGAATCGTTCGATTCTCATAGGTTCCCATGCTAAAATCGGGAACTGGACCGGAACCGATTAGTTCTTAATAATTTGTTCCAAAATCAAATTATTTTTTAAAGTTCCAGAATCGAATACCGGTTCTAAATGGTTCTGGTTCGGTGGTCCACCGATTTTGGAAAAAAATGTCCACTCCTAAATTAAAGGCATAAAAGTATATAGGCAAAAAAATATACGACGAAATTCGCGTTTTAAAATTGGACGACATGCAAAAAAATATATCGCGAAATCGGCCGTTTAAAATTGGACCAAACCGTTAGGTTTAGGTTTGAGTTTTTTTCAAACCGTTCAAAAGGGTTTGGTTTAGGTTTGAATTTTTCTCAAACCTGTGTAAATGATTTAATTTGAAAATCTGCCAAAAATCGATAAAATTGAACTGCTTACACCCCTATGATGGAGGAACTGTTGCTAGATAATCTCTTTAGTAGCTAGCCATGTTACAGGCTAATTGAGGCTAATTAGACAGACCATTAATGCTACAGATAGCATTAGCCATATTCAAACCAGGCTTTTTCTGTTTCATAAGATGCTCTAAGTTCAGGCATTAATAGAAAAGGATAGATACACAATTCTAGAAAATACAGAAGTTTTTAATTTCCTTTTTAAAGAGAAATATTGGAGCAAAAAACCAAAGTAGAAAAAGTTTAAATCATAGTTATTAAAAGTCTTAATTAATTAGCAACCCCACTATTAACTACATGTTATTGCTTTTTCTTTAGAGGAAATTTGACAATATGTCCACTTTTAACTAGTCACTTGTAAAAATGGTCACTTTCAAAAATTCTTGCAAAGATGTCCATTTTAACATTATTTAGATCAAAACACCCTTGTCAACAATTTATGATTCTACACAAGTCCAAAAAATGGACATTTTTGCAAAAAAATTATTGACCTATAAAATTTTGACACAACCTACTTCATTTATTTCAAATGTCAATATGTCAAATAACAATTAATG
This sequence comes from Osmanthus fragrans, assembly GCA_019395295.1. NCBI lineage: Eukaryota > Viridiplantae > Streptophyta > Magnoliopsida > Lamiales > Oleaceae > Osmanthus > Osmanthus fragrans. The sequence goes on from CM033357.1 coordinate 26,196,097, forward strand.
CTATTTTTCGCATGACACATAAATGTCTAGAACGATATTTTCAAGTGCAGAGAAATGTCATGTTTTGGAATGAAATGTCATTTAGACATTTAATATGTCAAGAATGACGTTTTGAAATGTCGAGAACATTTAATATTGTGATTTGACGTGTGCTTTTGAAATATAAAACGGGATTCAAATGTCGAGAACGACATTTGAAATGTCGAAAATATAAATTTGATGTAACTTCTTATGGAAGTTTCTTTTTTAATTAAAGGGTATAATAGACAGTTTAATATTAAATTTGAAAAAATGGACATTTTTCAACTCACATTTTTAAAAGTGGACATTCTTGAAAATGCATCTTTTCTTTATGATGTATTATACTTTTACTAGCGCAACACAAGACACCAAACTTCAAAAATAGTAACAAATTTACTTATATTGATCAATAAGCATAGACAAAAACAAATAAAAATCATTATCGTTGCATAATATTATACTCTAACCTATAATTGAAGGATACTCCTCTTAACAAAGTTAACATTTTAAATAGAATCCTAAGTTGTCATATGGTATCAGAGCTTACAATTTTCATTTGATAAATCATAAAGCAATATTGCAGTTTTTCCTCTTGTTTTGCCTATACTTGTTATGAAAATTGAGAACATCAATCTTGGACATTGTAGCAATTTTGTTTTCAACCTACTATTGTGACACGGCTATGCCTAACCATTCAATATTACTTTAAGATCACATAATTATATTTCCTTCACTAAGTTAGGGTGATCATAGAAATTCAGTCAAATGACATTATGAGTCTTAACTCCAATCTATGCCTAGCAAATTGGTTTCTTGATATCACGGTTCAGTTTCTCTTTTATTACAAGAACTAGGAATGCACAAAAATCTGCAGTAACCCGTCACTGTCTTTTAATCCCAGCCATGTAGGTAGCAATTTTACTTAGACATCAATACCAATATCATGTCGTCTCTGCGCCCCCCCCCCCCCCCCTTAAATTGCAGCTATGACTAGCAAGTGCATTATCTTTGGAGTTGTTCTTCACGTACAGGGGCGCAGGTGCCAGGCCCCTGTCAGGGCTCTCACATGTGGGGGGTCGTAGCAATTTTTTTTTTTATTCATTGGAGGGGGGGGGGGGGGGGCTACAGTGAGTACCCTGTAGCACCCATGTACCGCCCCCCTTGTACTTGTAGATAAAATCTTATCTTTGTGGGGGAGAAGTAGTTGGGATCACATCTAATAGATGGTCAACACCTAATTTTCACATGTTAGCCAAAATCACTCCAACACGCATAATTCATGAACATAATCAACACATCCAACTACATCTCTATCAATTCGATAACCCTCAAACTATTCTTGCATATACATTAAGTGATTGAAGTATTTCATTTATAGGATCTAGGATTATTTACAACCTAGTTTTGCCAACCTCAGACCATTAAAAATAGCTACGTGCTCAAGGATAGTCTCATATGGATAAGAAATATTTAAAAATAAGTATAAAGTAGCACCATTTGGTCACACATAATATATTAAATTAGCTTAGTTTCTAACATAAAAGCATCATTACTAATAAGGCTACACGGTTAATTAGTAACATAAAAACAAATATGTACAAATAATTTTGGATTTTTTTCCTTCAAAATTTTCAATTTTTTAAAAAAATTTCTCGCAATTTTTCATGGTTTTTGTGATTTTCTAAATGTTTAAAAACAATAAAAAATTAAAAAAAAAAAAGTTTACTCTGGCACTAGTCCCTTCATCCTCCCAAGAGCATGAAAGAATGTGGGAGTTTAGAAGCCGGCCGATAGATGTGATTTCCATAAGTACCAAACATATGCTTTAAACACTAAATCCTATATGATGCCATAGTACCAAACATATCAACAACTGATGTAATTTATTATCCAAATTAGCAAAAATCATTATTAAAAAACAAGAATAAGTTTACCATACGATTTAAGCACAAAAAGTGACCAAAACAAAAGGGACGTTATTTTTCCCAATCTGAATGTATTAAATCTCCGATCCCTAACTCCCTAATTTTTCTGATTGATGTAATAAGTAACGTCGCGCGATGATATATTGATATTAAATGTCCCCATATAGGATTTAAAATTAATATTTTTTTAGCGATTGATCTAATGTATACAATTAGAAGTTTGAATGACTATTATTTAAAAAAATAAAAATTTAATTTTAGTAATCATTTAGCCTCTGTTTGGTGGAGATTAAAAATCAAATTTTTAATAAATTTTTTATGGAAGTTGATGAAATTTGTGGTTTAAAAAATTGTGAATCTTATGAAATATGTGGTTAAAATTAATTACAAATTTTGACTTAAATTAAATTCTTGATTTTAAGTTTTTACCAAACGGGCTTCAAATTTCAGTGATAATTGATGTAATAAACCCGCAAGTTGACAATGAAATAGTGAAAAATTTGACCACTTTTTAGTTAGAAAGGGCAAGAATCACCCTGTTTTCTTTTTCAACATACATGCTAAGAAACAAGACAAAAATTAGTATGCAATGCTCCTCAAGTTCAACATCGTTTTCATCAAATTTGTTTCAAGATATCGTTCACAAAGCAGATTTTCATCTATTACAGAATTGTGTTGCACGAGAAATCCTTGGTAACACAGCATTATCTTTTTAATTCCACAAAATGTAGTTTCATTTTTAATGCACCTTTGATGTTTGACAATATTACTCGAGGAAAATATTTGGCTATGTGCTGCATTCATCCAGCTTGTTTCTTCCTACAATTACGTTTTACTTGTTTGTTCTAAAATTATTTTACCAAGCAAGTAGGAATATATGGTGTCCTTAAGTTAAATTTTTTTTTATCTGATTTATGGTGTTTCGTCGGCTTTCATTAGTCCAAAAGTTCAAACAATTTTAATAATCAAATTGAAGAAATATATCACATGAAGAATTAAAAACCAAGAACAAATTACAAATATATTGAAAACTAATTATTAAAGATTAAACAACAGTACTGAATACTTTACGTGCATCTTAATATCTTCCAATTGACATAACTAAATATTGGTTTACCTGGTACTGGTATGCATTTGACGAGCCAACCAATAGGCCAAGATGCGGCTGAAATTCCTATACAGAACCCCCATTGATTCCAATTCAACCTCTCTGTATCCGCAAACTTCTTCAGAAATTCCACCATTACTACTTGAAGAATTATAGTTATTCCAATGATCCCAAGAAACAGCTTGTTCCTGTGTATCCCTTCAAATACGTTCTTCTTCTCAAGCTTCCTCGCGTTGAACTCGTTAAACACTTGACAAAGCACGAAAGTATTAAAAATCAATGTGTTGTTTACCTTTTCGCTCACACCAAAGATTGATTCTCCCTTGAATTGTAATGTCAAAAGAACAACTATCTGATACAATGCTTGAGCTAATAAGTTCCTCCACATGATATTGGTGATAAGAGGCTCAGTCCGGCCAACGGGCGGCTTTCCCATAAGCTCCATGGTTGGTTTCTCTGTAGCAAGAGCTAGAGCCCCCAATGTGTCCATTATCAGATTCACCCATAATAACTGTACTGCTGTTAATGGCACCTCACCAGCTGAAACTGCTGCTACAAAGTTGATCGTAAGTGCTGCAACATTCACCGTGAGTTGAAATTGGATGAATTTCTGTATGTTGTTGTAAACACATCTTCCCCATCTCAAAACGGTGGCAAGAGAAGCAAAATTGTCGTCCAAAATGATGATATCTGAACTCTCTTTGGCCACTTCCGTGCCTTGAATTCCCATCGAAAGGCCTATATCAGCTTCCTTTAGTGCGGGTGCATCATTTGTGCCATCACCAGTAACTGCCACAACATGGCCTTTCTTTTTCAGACATTGCACCATTAGAAGTTTGTCGAAAGGAGATGATCTTGCCATCACACAGATTTTATCAACTTTTTCCATTCTTTCCTCTTCTGTATAGTTACGAAATTCAACTCCTTCGACCACTAATCCATCATCCATTTCTTCATTCAGCCTGAGTATTCCGCATTCGGTGGCTATTGCTTTTGCAGTGAAAATATTATCACCAGTGATCATTTTGACATTTACACCTGCATATTGACAATCTTCCACTGCTTTCTTCACACCTGGTCGACATGGATCTTTAAGGCCGACAAGGCCCAATAGGGTCAATCCATTATCTTGAATTTTTGGTTGTCCACTCGGAATGACATGCTCGACCTCTGAAACTTGCTTGTATGCAAATGCAATGCATCGAAGACTACTTGCAGCCATGCCTTGTATTATTTGGTCGAATTTCATCCTTTCGAAATTATTGAGATGATTCACGTTTCCTTCCAAATCATAGTAATGAGAGCACATTGCTAGGATCATTTCAGCAGCTCCTTTCCAGTGTGCGTGAATCGTGTCATCTTCATTCTTCTTCATTAAAATGCCACTTTTCTTTTTCTCTGAATTGAATGCTTCCACGCGCACAATGCTACAATTTCGCTTGACCTTCTCCAAATCCATATTCAATTCAAGCACAGCCCACGAAAGAATGGCCTTTTCAGTGGGACTGCCATAGAATTCAATCCCTGATGCAGTCGACACATAAACACTACCTGTCGTGTTGAGACCTACCCCTTGATGCAGCAATTCGAGAACACCGGTTGGAATTGACATAAAGCTTTTCCCTTCGACACATTCTTTCCCCAACCAGAATTTAGTTGTCTTCATTTGATTTAAAGTAAGGGTACCTGTTTTGTCAGTACATATGGTAGTGGCAGATCCCATAGTCTCACATGCAGAGAGCCTTCTCACCATAGCTTGGTCGGACATCATCCTTTTCATTGAATAAGCAAGAGTCAGAGTAACTGCCAATGGCAATCCTTCTGGAATTGCAACAACTACAATAGTTACTGCGGCAGCAATAATTCCCAGCACGCCATTGATCACATCATCAACCATAGTCTTACCAAATCCATTGAACTCTTTATTCCCATTTTCGTCTGTTGTATTGCCTGTAAAGAATCGGACCAATAGCACGACAAGTACTAGGAAAGCTACTGCTAAACCAACCTTACCTATTGATGAAGTCAGCTTGTTCAATCGAGATTGAAGAGGCGTTTCCTCATTTGAGTCTCTGTTAATTGTACTCATCATTTCTCCCCAAGTTGTGTTCATTCCTACAGATGTAATAAGCATTCTAGCATATCCATCAGTTACCTTTGTGCCAGAGAACAAGAAGGGATTTCGATCTTGATTGATTTTAACATGATCGCTTTCACCTGTCATGCTAGATTCATCAACTTGCAAAGAGTGCCCGTCTAGAAATAATCCGTCCGCAGGTACTTGATCGCCGATCTTCAGACAAACTATGTCTCCTACAACAATGTCAAATATCGATATTTTTTGCCTCCTTCCATTTCTCACAACTTCAATGAGGATATTATTGCTCACCTTCGAAAGCTTGTCAAATTGCCTGCTTTGCCTGAAGTTGCTGATAGCTGAGACAGAAATAACAAGAAATACAGCAACAAATATACTTCCACCATCATACCAACCTTCTTTTGGACCATTCTCTTTGATCCCGAATCCAAGAGAGAGGGCAGCGCAAGCCAATAGAATTAGGATTGTCGGATCCTTGAAAGCTTCAAATATAAAATGGAAGAAACCCATTGTAGGTGGCTTACTGTAAGTATTACTCCCAAACTCCTCCTGTCTGAGGAAAATGTCTTCTGTTGCTCCATCAATTCCACGATTAGCGTCAGTTTTGAGAGAAACGGCGATACCTTTAGCACCTCCAAGTTTAAAAAGCTCGTCAAGATTTTTCTCTTTGACAACCTTAGAGAGGATTGTCTGATTAACATTGGAGAAACAGCAGGTATCTTCGAGTGGTTGATCAATACAGATGAGAAAACTGGCAGATGCAGGCAAGATAGAATTAGAAATCTCGTTGTGTTTTGCAAGAATTTCATTGAAGAGAGAAAGCAAGGCCCTTGAACAATTGATTTTTACGAAGGCCAAATGCCATCTCTTTCTATTCAGCAAGCCGATAACAAGGTGGTTTGGAAGATTGTGAACAAGATCCGTGCAATGCATGATGTCTTGAAAATTATAGGCCACGATAGTAGTAAAACTCTAGAACTCAGTAAAATGGACAACAAACAATTGCAAATCGAAAGACAGAAATGGGATTAATCGATTCCTCCACCTCTACAAGTGTATAAACTCAACTTACAGTACTATGAATGAAATTGCAGTGTTTGCGATGGAGTTTGGCAATGAGCAATCTTATCTATAAATACTCCTGTTGCCGCGTAAAAGTTTGTTACCGGGATGTTTCCTTGAAGGTGTGTGAAATTTTCGAAGAATCTCTCAAGGAGTTTGTTCAACTGTAAATATCAAGTTTTGATTACAATTAAATTCTTCGAAAATAAGCTAATTAGAATTTCTTGATGATGAAGGAATATATTCATAATTGACTAGAGAAAGAAATATAAATTATAGTACGGACAGAGTGATTAAATGTAAATGGCGTGTCAGTGTCTTAACACGGAATATTTTTGAATAATGCTAGTTTGCCAGAAAGACGGTAGTGTAAACCTAAATTACCTGCTTACTCGTTTTCACAAGGACAAAATACGCAAAAATATTGCTGGCTTGATTTTAATAATATGCACGCTTAATAATATGCACACAAGATGGCTGCTGCGTGACTGTTAAGTTTTTGTGCCTATGATGAAATAATGCATTTCCACATTTCCAAGGTTCTTTTTTTTAATTTTTACCTTTTCTTTTGAGTCGGGTGCGTTCTGTTGCATAACTTTTGAAGTCGGGTGCGTTTTATTGTATAACTTTTAAAGCGCGTTCGATACACAACGTTAAATAGACTTGACAATATTTAAAATAATTTTAAAATCGTGCAATTAATCTTATTTAATAATGTGTATGTGTCCGTGGACATTTCAAGATTGGCATCATCAACATCCACACCAATTATGATATTTATTCAAAGTCTATAAATTATAAGGGTGGTTATATGGTCCTCCACATTTTTAGATATTAATTATATTTACTAACATGAGTCTAAGTAAAATGACATGAATAATAAATATTACTTTTTTGTCATTAAACATTTTTTATTTGTTCATACTTATTTGTATTTATCTTTTTTTTTTTTTTTTTTTGCCCTTTATTGTATAAACGGGTGAGTTAGTATTTTGAAACTTTATATAGTGAATAGATTCTTCCCTCTCCTGTAACATAAAAGAATTAGGATTTTGTTATTTGTACATAAAAAATGATAGAGTGTCATGTGACATTATATTATCTCTTATATAAATCTTGATGTACATGTAGGAAGGTTCGAAGAATTGATTACATAAGTTACGCGTATCATGTTTTCCATTTTTTTTTTTATATACTTAATTTCTCTTTTCACAAGGGTTCCTTGGCATACGTTGCAGCTTTTTTTTTTTTCCCCAACTATACGATAGACAATATAGTAGTTAGAGAATAAAGTTCCTTTGAAATTAAGTCAACAAAATTTAGCATTTAATATAGATTTGGTTTTTATTTATTATTCTTAACTCACTTTGACTGTTGTAATGTAATCGGGGTTCTAAATCAGCCTTTGTTTGATCTCATTATTTTTAAAAAATATTTTTGTCTTCTTTTTAACCATACATTTTTCAATAAAAAAATATTACACGCAAATTCAAAAAAATTTCTTATTTTTAAACGCACATTATTTATCAATCTATTATTTCAAAATGTATTTTTAGTCAAAAATAAATTCAAACAAGTGCTTAATGTTTTGACACGTTAGCAAGTCAAAACGATAAAATCGTTAGAATTTTGTCGGAAGGAATGTGATTCAGATTTCTCCAACATTTAATATTCTAAACTTTGCAGCAAATGATGCAGATAATCTATTGAATATTGCAAAGACTGCATTTCTGAGAAATCTCTCGAGCCAAAACAGGAGGAGAAGGAGGATGGGAGAAAATATAGAGAGTTAATTAGAATTGACTAATGACCCAAAAAGGAAAAATAAACAAAGACTCTGACTGTCAAGAAAATATACAGAGTTTTATGAAGTATACGTTGGGAGGTTGCATGGGAATTAATGAGCTATTCTTGCACTCGTATGTATTATTTCTATAAAAAAAATATTAATTAAAATAAATTCTAGACAATTGAACTAAGTTCTAGACAAATTCAATTGTTTAGAATTTATTTTCTTTCCATACAAATTTCATGTTCGCAATTAAACGCGCATTTACATTAACTTTTAATTAAAAGCAAGAGCATAATAATTCTTGTGTCCACACCACACACAAAAGAAATCTCTATGGTTTTGAGTTCTTGAAGAACACTCGAGAAGGCTAAAAGATTTGAAGGCGGGTAGCACAAACATTCATAATGATGTACAATTAAAATGATAGAAGTTTGAAATACATATTATTTTCCATTCTTAAATTGCTGTAAAAATGAAAAAATTATTAACTCGGAAACGCTCATCCGACCAATTACAGCAGTAAGCTGACAAACTGAAATCAGAACTACTTTTTAATTGTGTTAGACTGTTCGAAATCAAATTCAAATATGTAGACAAGAATTTCTATCCAATTTCGAGGTCTCAACCCATGCTACCAAACAGTTTCTTCAACAATTAGACGGATCTACTACAAGAGGTAAAAACACTTCGTTGCTACTGACAATTAACAACCTTAGAAAGAACCAAATATACAACTAAACCAGCAAAACGAACAAAAGAACAACACCTTAATATCAAAATAAATCACAACATTCAACAACTCTCTAAATTCAAATCTTAATTAACTAAAATTCATTTTCAAAGCCAGATTTCTGATTTTTCATCTAAATCTGTATTTATATCTAACATGTTATAATGAAAAATTACAGTATACTTTATAGATGTTATATCCCAAAATCTGTACTTATATCTAACATCTAACATGTTATATCCCAAAATTGTACAGTATTTTAAATAAAAAAAAAATTGAAAAAAAAAAAAAAAAAAAATTTTTTTTTTTTTTTTTGGTGGGTCATAGGACCCACTAGGTCCTAGGGTGGGTCCGCCCCTGCCTATGTATTTATCAATGTTCCATAATTATTTTATTCTTGTCGATACAGAACTTTGGAAAAATTAAATATATATCATAATCAATGTGGATGATCATGATATCAATCTAAAAGTCATCACATACGTTATGGGAATGCTCCATAACGTATGTCGACTCCGAAAAGCTGTACTGTCGGCAGCAGCTTAAAAACCTAATTACGATAGCAGAATTAAATTTGCATGCTAAGTCCCTGAACTCTTGATAAACTATTACATAAGCCCTATAAAAATAAGTAAAGTACTAAAACCGTCCATAACCTGTGTGCTCCTCATATTCTTGGGTTGCATCATGAACTAATACATTTTTCTGCTACCATATCATGTTAAGCAACTTTTTGGTTCAACTAAAATAGCTGACTAAAATCTAAATCAAAGTTAATAATTAATTTTAACCACACATTCAATGGGTCCTAAAACTTTTAGTCACACATTCCACGATCAGCTTTTATCTAAACTTATTAAAAATTTGATTTTTGTCTTACATAAAAGAGGGGCTAAACCTTTACTCTTTTGGGCGTTGACGTAAAGAGAGAGACCTTTGTAAGAACAGAAATTTGATTGTAGAAAAATACAGATGAAGTGTCCTTGTTTAAGGTAGAAGCTCTATTTTTTTTAAAGATGAAAAAAAAAAAAAAAAAAAAAAAAAAAAAAAAACCTTAACAGAAGCTAATTATCGGGTTGCGACTGCATTCTTATATCTGTTTTATTGCTTTCTGTAAATGTGACTTATCTCTTTCAGAATGGTTATATAATAAAATTTATTCACAAATTTAGAAATTTTGGAATCTTAATTTTGATAAAAATTATGTACAGTGAAATGTGATTTTCTTTCAGAATGATATAATAGTATTTAGTCGCAAATTTAGAGATTTTGAAATATTTCAAAATGATATAATAATTATTTATTCACAAATTTAGAGATTTTAGAATCTTAATTCTTGCCCCAGCATTGTGTTTTTCTTTCATTTTTGGTTCTTTTCTAAGATTTTCCTATCATATTCTCCAAGTTGCAAATGTCTTCGTCTCTTCCAGATTTTGATACATTACCACGTAAAGAAGAACTTATTGCCTTTGTTTGGCCCCCTTTTCCTATCATATATGTCATTCTCTCTCCTACTTTCAACCATACAATCTTCCATAAAATAATATTACACATAAATCGAAAACTTTTCTTTTTTTTTCAACCATACATTCTACAAAAAAAAAAACACTATTCCAAATATTTTTTTATTTTTTTTAAAAGGCTCAAACAAGTGCAGGAATCATCTCATTAATTCCCATGCAACCTCCCAACCTATACTTGATACAACTTTATCCAATTTTCTTGACAGTCGGAGTCTGTATTTGTTTTTCTTTTTTTGGGTCATTAGTCAATTCTAATTAACTTTGTATATTTTCTCCCATCCTCCTCCTCCTACTCTTTTGGCATCAAATTCTGATGGAAAAATGTTGTTCAAACCAATAAACAAGTGTGCGAAATGAAAGAGGAAATCGGAGCCAAAACATGTTGGCCTATGTGGCCACATGGACAAACTTGTCATGCGACCGCATGGCTATCCTAGGGCCTAAAGGCCCCGTTATTGAGTAACCTATGCGGTCGCATAAGTTTACTCTATGCGACCGCATAGAAGGAAAAAACAGTCGTTTGACAGTTTTCTTAGTTTCAGTTTTGATGACTTTTGGAGGGAACCTTGCATCTCTTCATGATTTTTTGGCATCAATTCGTGGGATATTGATCAAGGCCTATAAATAGGTGTTGAGATGATCAATACAATTAATAACAAACAAATGAAAAATATTAATTTATTCCACAAAGAAGAAATAAAAGTCTTCTTCATCCATATTCAAATTCTCTTTGTGTTCTTGAAGTTTTGGAGAATTCCACAAATGCTAAGTGATGAATTCTCTACAAGGCTTGATTAATCATTCTAACCATTTGCCGAAAAATCCTTTAAGCACCATTATTCAACCGAGAGGGGGCAAATATCGTTTGAGGACAACGATATAATGTCCTGTTTGAGTCTTCATGTTCACGATAATCTTCTTCTCAATTTCATCTTCTTGTGATTCTGTTTCTATAGTTTCTTCTCCAAACCCTTAGTGATGATATTTTTCCTAACAATCTCAAACGATATCCATGCGATGGAGAATGGAACTACTTTGGCGACAATCAAGTTGATGAAATCAAGATCTTGTTTGGATCAGTTGATGGGACAAATCTCGTAAAAGGATTTGGAAGGATTGATTTCAATTTGGTAAGTTGATTTTATATTCGATCTTCGCACATGCAAAAGATTATTCACGTGAGTTTTGACTGCATATTAAATATGATTTTTATATGCGTTAAAAGTCTGATTTTTTACTTGTGTTAATGGAAAAGAACAAAACTCACTAAATGATGTTAGTCTATATGGTGTGCGAATATATATAATTGTCATATTGTTGAATGGCAGCATTTGTTGTGAATTTGAATGACAAACATTGTACAAAAGACACATGTTTGTTTTATGGACATTACTTGTGAAACATCTATTATAAATTCTAGTGGAGGAAATCTGAAAATTATGTCTATAATTATAATCCATTTGTCAAATTGCATAGTTATATAAATTTTGTGCATGATATATTTAGTTGGAATATAGCATGAATTTATTTGTGTGAAAAGGGCATGAGTGTGTATGTCTTTATGATATGCTATATGTTTTAAAGTAAATTGAAAATAACGACGAGCGGTCGTATGCATTAATTCCTGTGTGAAAAGGGCATGAGATTTTGATTTGATTTTGGCTTGTTATTTGAGCAGTTACATTGTCATTTGCATGCTTGTCTTTTGGGGTCGTTGGGGTGAGACAGATAATTGGTTACTTATTCATATGCATGCTTTTGATATATGTCTGTTTGGGGTCGTTGGGGAGAGACATAGATACTATGTTTAAGACATTACTGTGCTTTCATTATATATATTTTTTCCATGTCTTTTGGGGTTGTTGGGGAGAGACATAGATACATTTACCTACTGTTTTAACTTCAAGTGAGTTTGCAGTAAGGGGAAGTTTGTGCGTTACTTGTGCATTGCATATCATGCACTGATATGGAGTATGTTATCATTGCATTTGTGTTGCACTTTATGCATAGCTGTTTGAGTCTTGATGTTTTGTGGTATTAATGCATATATGGTGTTTTGATTAGCATTAATATTGCATCTCAAACAAGCATGCTTATTTGATTGTTTATGTGTGTAAGCTTCTAAGTGTTTTATTGTTTATTTCCTGTATCACGTGCTTTTATACTGGGTGTGTGAGTTTTGATTTCAAGATACAGGTTGAACAAAATGGAAGCTGCATTCAGATGATAGTTGGACTTAGTTTTTTCTTTGATAGGTTTATTTTACCTTGTAATTGATTTTGTCACATAATGTCAGAAGGGGAGTTTGTTAGTATTAGATCATTGTAATTGGCTATTCAGTGAACAAAAGGACCAACTTGAACATTTTAGAAGTTTAGGGACTTAATTGTAAAGTTTCATAGTTGGTTGTATAGTGTAGGGTTTGGGATCCAAGTTTGGAATACGAAGGAAACTCGCTACATTTTCGCTAGCTGCTCGCGGGAGTCATGCTCGAGCGGATAAAGCAGAGCATTCAGCGCTCGACCTTCGCCCACCTGTTGCTCGATCGAGCATGCTCCTCTTTTGAGCGACCAATTTAAGGCCAGATCTAATTCGTTATTTCGCGAGATTTTTATTGTCCAAAATTTTCATATTCGTCCAACATATAAAAGGGGGTGCTGCGCATTCGGGAAAGGTGTGTTGAACATTATTCATTCAAGAGAAAACAATTATTCTCTCAAGAGCCAAACATTCAAACAGTTCAATCACCTCATCTATATGCGCCCTTCGGATTAAAAACATCAAAACTTTTAATCAATACACTGGTGATATTCTTCACTTTGATCTGTCAGGAAGATTGTGTTATCAACTTGGCTGGCTGTGAAGATCAAGGAAGGAATTTAAGAACGAGGAGTTCTTGGTGGATCTACAAGAGATAAACTGCGTGAAGAGTCAGGAGTGGAGTTCGTGTGTTCACTTCAAGAAGACTGCTTTACAACGAAGAGTTAGGATTGGTGTTCGTGTGCACATTCCAAGAGAGCTGCTTCAAACTTCAGACAGGAGATCATAAAACTTGTGTCGTCAACTTTGCTGGTGGTCTGTAAGTTTATAATACAATTTATAATAGATCTTTTACTGGCAAAGCATTCGAAATTTTTCCCACGTTGGGTTTCTCCGTGAATAATTTTTGTCTTGTTTACTGCTTTAGTTATTACTTTCATATTATTGCGGTAGTTCAAGATATGATAAATTGAATTGATTGATTAATTATCTAAAAACTAATTAGAGTGACTTCTTACTTTGGTTAGATTAATTTCGCACATAAGGTCAAACTAAAAACAGGTAATTAGTAACGGTCTAGCGCTATCCCGTAACTTTCAATATACACTAAGTGGATGAAATAAGATGAAACCCGATTATGGCATTTGTAAAACCAATTGAAATATTTGAAGAATATTCATAATATTGAAGATCATTGCAATTATTCAATGATTAGAATTAAATGTCCACGTAAGAAATCCACGTAGGATAAAATTGAATGCGTTTTAAACTGACAAATAGTAGAGTGTCATGTGGCATTAAATAATTCCTTATATAAATATTGATGTACATGTAACGGGGTTCAAAGAATTGATTACATAAGTTACGCATTTCATGTTTTCCATTTTTTTTTTAATATACTTAATTTGTCTTTTCGCCAGGGTTCCTCGGCTTACGTTGCGGCTGTTTATTTTTTTTATTTTTTTATTTTTTGTCAACTCTATGATAGACAATAGTTAGATAATAAAGTTCCTTTAAAATTAAGTCAACAAAATTTAGCAGTTACTATCGATTTGGTTTTTATTTATTATTCTTAACTCACTTTGACTGCTGTAATGTCATTGGGGTTCTAAATTAGCCTTTGTTTGAATTCATTATTTTTAAAATATATTTTTCTTTCTTCTTTTTAACCATACATTTTTCATAATATTACATACAAATTCAAAAAATTTCCTTATCTTTTAAACGCGAATTATTTATCAATCTATTATTTCAAAATACATTTTTAGTCAAAAATGAATTCAAACAAGCGCTTAATGTTTTGACACGTTAGCAAGTCAAAACGAGAAAATCGTTAGAATTTTGTCGGAAGGAATGTGATTCAGATTTCACATTTAATATTCCAAACTTTGCAGCAAATGGTGTAGTAATCTATTGAATATTGCAAAGACTGCATTTCTGAGAAATCTCTCGAGCCAAAACAGGAGGAGAAGGAGGATGGGAGAAAATATACAAAGTTAATTAGAATTGACTAATGACCCAAAAAAGAAAAACAAATATACAGACTCTGACTGTCAAGAAAAATGGATAAAGTTGTATCAAGTATACCTTGGGAGGTTGCATGGGAATTAATGAGATGATTCCTGCACTTATGTGTATTGCCTTATCTTATACTTTACATAAAGAAAAATAGATAGTACTCGTCAAGGTATACGTTCTTTTTTACGTGGTAATGTACCAAAATCTCAAAGAGACGAAGACATTTACAACTTGGAGAATATGGTAGGAAATTTACGTTCTTTGACTTCTCTCTGAGAATCTCAGAAAAGAACCAATAAACCAAATGGACTTAATTAAAGTAAACTCCAATAAATCAATCTTGTCCCGATTAACTCTTGATCGGTCTAAATAATTTATTAATTTCGATCTATTCCACTAAAAGAACCAGATTGCACTATTAACTTAATTGAAATTATAGAAACTACAATAATTATATCCTCTGACATATTGACCCGTTAATCATGTTGAAAATCTGGAATAAGGTGAAATGACCAAAATATAAATTATAGTATGGACAGAGTGATTAAATGTAAATGGCATGTCAGCGTGTTAACATGGAATATTTTTGAATAGTGCTAGTTTGTCAGAAAGACGGTAGTGTAAACCTAAATTACCTAATTCTATAGTGCTTACCCGTTTTCACAAGGACAAAATAAGCTAAAATATTGCTGGCATGATTTTAATAATGTGCACACATGATGGCTGCCGCATGACTGTTAAAATTTTTTTTGTTTATAATGACTAATGCATTTCCACATTTCAAAGGTTTTTTCTAATTTTTTTTTTCTTTTTTGAGTCGAGTGCATTTTGTTGCATAACTTTTATAGCTCGTTCGATACACAACGTCAAATAGATTTGACAATATTTAAAATAAGTTTAAAATTGTGCAATTAATCTTATTTAATAATGTGTATGTATTTCAAGATTGACATCATCAACATCCACACCAATTATGATATTTATTCAAAATCTATAATTATAAGGGTGGTTAGGGTTGGACATATCTCTCGAACCGAATCGAACCGAACCAAATCGAGCGGTTCTTCGTAAATTAAATACCTGAACGAGTATCTGAATCGAAAACCGATAGGTTCGGTTCGGGTCTCGATTTTAGATCAAGAACCGAATAAGAACCAAAGCTTTTTAAATTTTTATATATTGAATATATCAAATTATTTTAATTTTTTCTAAAAAAATTAGCAAATTAACTAATTAGATGATTAATGCTCCTACTCCCAAATCCATGCCTAACTAGCTCAGCCCAACCCAATTTTTTCTTGTAGAATTTCTTAGTACTAGTTACTAGTTAGTATGACAAGTCAAACAATTAATGGTTAAATCAAATAGTTGGTAAGTATTAGCAATATTTTAAAATATTTTATCTCTATGACTTTTAATTTATATTTCATTTTTTTATGTAGATTTGAAGGTTTGAAACAAATGAATTATTGATATGGATCACCAATATTTTAGTATTAGTATCTATTTTTTGATATTTGTATACATTAGTAAATTAATTTTATTAGACAACTTGTTATTTATATGTTATTAAATTGTATAACGTTAATTTGTAAAAAATTAAGATTGAACGTGTCAAACTGGTGGTAGTTGTATTTATGTAGTGTTGTTATAAATGTTAAAAAAATTAATTATAATATAGAACCGAACCGAACCGAACCGAACCGAACTGAATCGAATGAAATCGAACCCGAACGGTTCCATAATTATATTTGGACCCGACGATTCTGTTTACCAAATACCCAAAAAATTTCGATTCAGTTCTCTTCAGAACCAAATCGAACCGGACCGTGCCCAGGCCTAAGGGTGGTTCAATAAAATAATATTACATACAAATTCAAAAAAAATTCTTATTTTTTAAACACGCATTATTTATCAATTTATTATTTCAAAATGCATTTTTAGTAAAAAAAAAAAAGAGATTCAAACAAGTGCCGAATGTTTCGACACGTTAGCAAGTCAAAAAGATAAAATCGTTAGAATTTTGTCGGAGGGAATGTGATTCAGATTTTATCAACATTTAATCTTCCAAACTTTCTAGCAAAAGATGCAGACATTGCATTTCTGAGAAATCTCTCGAACCTAGAATTTGATGCCAAAACAGGAGGAGGGGAGAAAATATAGAGTTAATCAGAATTGACTAAGGACCCAAAATGGAAAAAATAAATAAAGACTCTGACTGTCAAGAAAAATAATGACTTCTCCTTCTCAATGTATACGTTGGGAGGTTGCCTTATCTTATACTTTACTTTACGTGGTAATCAGGTAATGTACCAAAATCTCAAAGAGACGAAGAGATTTGCAACTTGGAGAATATGGTAGGAAATTTACGTTCTTTCTGAGAATCTTAGAAAAGAACCAAAAAAGAAAGAAAAACACAATGCTGGGACAAGAATTAAGATTCCAAAATCTCTAAATTAGTGAATAAATAATTATTATATCATTCTGAAAGATTTCAAAATCTCTAAATTTATGAATTTTTTTTACTATATATATATAACAACCATTCTGAAAGAAAAAAGTCACATTTACAGAACATAATTGTATCAAAAGTTGACAACAAAAAGCAATAAAACAGAAGAATGCAGTTGCAACACAATAAGTAGCTTCTATTAAGTTTCTTTTATCTTTAAAATAAAATAAAATAGACCTTCTACCTTCAACAAGGACACTTCTTCTGTGTTTTTCTACAATCAAATTTCTGTTCTCACAAAGATCTCTCTCTTTACGTCAAGGCCCAAAAGATTAAAGGTTTATTCCCTCTTTTATTTAGACAAAAATCAAAATTTTAATAAGTTTTGATAAAAGTTGATCGTGGAATGTGTGACGAAAAGTTTTGGGACACATTGAATGTGTGGTTAAAATTAATTATTAACTTTGATTTAGATTTTAATCAGCTATTTTAGTTGAACCAAAAAGTTGCTTAACATGATATATATGGTAGCAGAAAAATTTATTAGTTCATGATGCAACACAAGAATATGAGGAGCACGCAGGCTATGGACGGTTTTAGTACTTTACTTATTTTACTAGGGCTTATGTAATAGTTATTCAAGAGTTCAGGGACTTAGCATGCAATTTTTATTCTGCTATCGTAATTAGGTCTTTAAGCTGCTGCCAACAGCACACCTTCTCGGAGTTTACTTTTATTTTTATTCCCGTTAACTTATTATTTTGATTAAATTGATGACATAATCCAATAAAGAAGCCGACATTAAAGGGTTGTTTGAGCCCCCTTTTTTTTGAAAATTCATTTTCAACCACATATTTTTTAATAAAATAATGTTATACGTAAATCAAAAAAAAATTTCTTAATTTTTAACCACACATTCTCCAAAAATCACTATTCAAAAATGCACATTTCTCTCAAAATGGGGCTCAAACAAGGGCTAAATGTGCACCCGAGATTGCTTAGGAGTTTACTTTAAGTTCGTTCAATGATTTAATGTCATCATCAACAAATTCACCTTTAGCATTAGTGGGGTTTTTATAGGAACGACGAGTACACAATATTAAATAAAAACTATCAGTATTCAAAGAAAAAGTAGAAATTAAAATGACTCAAACTTATGTGGCGACTTTTAGATTGATATCATGATCATCCACATTGATTACGATATATATTTAATTTTTCCAAAGTTGATTGTACTAATTTAACCATTCTTCTAAAAATATTAGTATTCCCCAAGAGAAAGAATATGTTAATTTTGTTGGAAAAATATAAGAATTTTATTAAATTGTGTATCGACAAGAATAAAATAATTATGGAACATGATAAATGTATAGGTGTTTTAGGAATTTTCCTTGTAGTGCACATTACAAAATTTCCTTTCATCTTTGATCTTCTTGATTCCACCCTCAAATTTTCTTGTTTGATCTTCTTGATTCACTTTCAAATCTTTTGGCCTTCTTAAGTCTTCAATAACTCAAAACCATAGAGATTTCTTTTGTGTGTAGACAAAAGAATTATTATGCTCTTGCTTTTAATTAAAATTTAATGTGAGGATGCATTAACTGATTGTGAGAATGGAATTTGTATATTTAATTTTTAATAAGTTTTGATAAAAGTTGATCGTAAAATGTGTGACGAAAAGTTTTAGGACCCATTGAATGTGTGGTTAAAATTAATCATTAACTTTGATTTAGATTTTAATAAGCTATTTTAGTTGAACCAAAAAGTTGCTTAACATGATATATATGGTAGCAGAAAAAATTATTAGTTCATGACGCAACACAAGAATATGAGGAGCACACAGGCTATGGACGGTTTTAGTACAAATCCAATTAATAATAGGATATGGATTGAATACTAAAATTCCTACTAGAGATTGATAGTAAGACAGAATATATCGAAAGTAATTAAAAAAATCCTGCACAATTTATGGAATCCACTTTGAAGTTGAGAATTACGTCCACCTATCACTGCGAAATTTCATTACAATGAAGGATAATATGGTGGTCTTACTTATGAAGGTGGTAGTGATTGTGGATTTGACCAGATGGTGACAATAGTGGTGGTGGTGGTGGATTTGAGGTGAAGTCAAGTGGAGGTGGTGGTGGATTAGAGGTGGTCGCGACGATCGGTTGTGGTTGAGTGGAAGGGGCCGAAGAGTGATTGTGACCGATTAGTTGGTAATTTGTGATTAACAAATAACTTGTGACCTAAAAAATATGCGATTTCAATTAAAATATATAATTATGACTCATAAATCATGTCTTTGTGACGATGACATTGTGTAATTTGTAACTATTATGTGATTGCGACCAATACATTTGTGTTATTGTAAACATGACATAATTAATTAAATTATGAGACAAAAATTTTTATTGTGAGTCACAAAATATAACCACTTGATTTTTGAAAAAAATTCTACAAATTTATTATTTTTGAAAATGTATTTTGAAAATTTTGTAATTATGTAATTTTCCTATAAAATAACAGGACAACATAATAAATGTGCTAATTACTCAAAATTCCAGTATTACACTAAGATTTGGATAATTATAGTTAGGGAAGATAATTCGAACTGTTAAAATCGAAAATCGCAGTTAACTGAACCGAACGGGACGAAAAAAATCGAGTCGATGGTGCAATGGGTTATAAATTGTTTTGATTTTAATGACCCGATTCGTGGTGGGACGGATATGGTATTTAGCGATGGTGCCTCGAACCGAACTGATTACCCGTTTAAAAAAAATTAATTGGACAATTGGACTTCTTTTAAAAATTATTTGTATAATTGTGTGCTCCTCATAAAAAGTACTTTTTGACTAGAAATTTGGGATTACCTGGAAAATAAAATTCATCAAGAAAATATTTTCCTTACTTTTTAGGTTTAAAGTCAAATTTCTACTTTTGCGGGGTTGATTGACGGTTTTTTTCATGAAAAATATTTTTCAACTTTTTGACCACGTGACCACATTTTCCTCTTAAATGAGGAAAATATTTTCTTTATGGAATGGTAATTTTTATTTTTCAAATAATTCACTCTCTCTTTCTATCTCTTATCTATCCACTCTCTCTTATGTACCATCAATCAAACACATTTAATTGCTAATTCACATACAACTAAGTTCTAGGCAATTGAATTGCTTAAGATTTATTTTCTATTCATACAAATTTCATATTTACAATCAAACGCACGATAAATGTCTTTATAATATGGATTTGATTAGGAAGTATCACAATCACAATCCAAAAGAAGTCTTTCTTTTGATTGGATAAAGATCATAAATAAAAAGGACTCTTTTAATTCTCATCCAAATCAAAGTCTTCCATATCTTAAATGGCACTTGTGTGACGACACGTTCCAGTTTAATTGATTTATCTTTCTACAGTTAATAATAATAAAATATAACTCTTATAATTTATTTCGGTTCTTATTTTGAAGCCACTGAAGGGACTAGGCGGACTTAATTAAATTAAACTCCAATAAATTAATCTTGTCACGATTAACTCTTGATCGGTCTAAATAATTTATTAATCACGTTCTTTCCACTAAAAGAACGAGATTGCACTATTAACTTAATTGAAATTACAGACACTACAATAATTATATCATTTGACATATTGTCCCCGTTAATCATGTTGAAAATCTGGAACAAGGTGAAATGACTAAAATACCCTTTTAAAATATATATTAAATCCTCAATCTTATTTTTCTATCTGACAGTTTCGTGTGATCACATCACAATATTAATTCAACAGTCAACGTCGAATTATTGAGCTTAGATTTAACTGTCCATTAAAAAATCTTTTGAGATCATGATTGTGCCGATTAAATATGTTACGGATTCCATATCGCGAATACATGTTCTACGATTATTTCACTTTAATTTCCAAGACACCGAGATATTGATTAACAATTTAATCTCACTCATTGATACCTCAAAGATTTTCAAGTTAGTAATCAAAGTTCATTACTCACTCGTGATTGAGGTACAACGTACAATAGTTAAGTGAAATTAAATTTATTTGATTATTTCCATAAACTAATTTCTCGTGTTCCAGTCCAATACATTTCAAAATTGTACAATCAATTTATTACCAAAGTCAATATTAACATTAATAAAATTGAGACAATCTTATCAAAATAAAGTATTCATCTTTATTTACCGATTGTGGATAATAAAATTTAGATCGAATTATAAATCGAATATTTCTGTGCTTAACGACTGAAACGCTCGATTTATAATATCAAGTCGATTCATGAACAAAATGTAAGCTCAAATTAATACAAATAATTTAATGAAAAATAAATTAATTTTTCTATTTCAAAATGTCACAAGTACAAATAAATTTACTCAAGGGATTAATATTAAACTAACAAATTTGTCACTGGTAAAGCACACAGAAACATCAATGAAAATCCACGAATTTTTTTAATGTAATTTTAAAATTACGTTAGAAAGTTCGGCTCTACCAATTTCTCCCAAAATAAAAATAAAACTAAAATAAATTCATTGAAGTTCCTATAAAGCAAAGTCGATAAAATTTAGCAATAATATAAGTTTATTATATTAGTTATTATTATCAACTTACTTTTACTCGTATAATATATTATCCCGTGGATAATAAACTAAATTATGACACATTAATAAGTCACAAGATAACAACGTTTGAATTTAGAGTAATATTATTTAGTCTCACAATCTAGGTAACGCTAATGTGATATTAAATTATAAGTGAAATTAAATTAATCATTTAATTTCACCTTTCATTTAGTCTATCATTTAACGTCATCCGAACAGTTAGATCTGTTCAGCATTTCTTGTATTTAGGAAGGAATGTGATTCTTGAACATTAAATATTCCAAACTTTTGCACCAAAATTTCTACTTTTTTCATCGAATATTGCAAAGTGCATTTGGGCGAAATTTCTCTCCCTAAAATTTGATGCACAAGAAGACAGGAGTGGCAGAAAATATGTTAAAAGTTTCCTGAGAAATTTCCATAAAACAAGATTCTAATAAATAGATAAGCTTGTTGAATAAAGTCTCCGGTTGTTGAAGTTTCACGAAAATGGATATGCCTAGTGGAGGATATTGTTCTAAAAGACGCGTTTTGACAGCGCCAATACGTCGTCTAGGCGTGATGCGCAGCGAAAACTCGTTGACCGCTAATGCGCGCTATTGTCTTTTCTTTTTTCTTTTTTTAAATACAATTCTTTTAAGTTAAAACTTAAAGGCTAATTTTTTTTTTTTTACTTTGTCTACCCTAGATTCAAAGAACTGCTTGAAGTATTGAACAAAGAAAAACTTTCGAAAATTCCTATCTATTTACTATTTAGTATTTACACTAGAAACTTGTCCTTTTGTTGGAAATTTTGAAAAAATGTATAAAATTCCTATAAATCTAGTTTAGATGTTTAGCATGTATTATTTTTAATTATTAAATACTTTTTTGATTGATTAAAAATTAAAATAAGAAAACGCATTTTTACGCTATTTTATGCATATTCCTCGCCTAACTCATAGTTTGACCTCCACGCATTGTCATGTATTACAACTTTTAGAACACTAGTGGAGGACAAGTTGATCTGCCAATAATTATCTATTAAACCTTTTACATTTAACACTTAATTTTATTACTTTTAAAAAATATTCATTATTTTTCTATATCTTTTATTTTAACTAATTTTTCTATAGATTATTATATTATTTTCTTACACTCAAAATTGAAACACTTGGAATACATTTAATTATAGTTGGAGAGCCAAACTCGCTCTCTAAATTAAAATGTTAGTTTAAGAAATCATTATGAGCATGATTTTAAAAGTTGACTATTTGAAATAGAGAACATCTCATATTTAAAGAGTCTTTTGAAAATGTTTATAAAAAGCATCTTACGCACTCCAACAAATTCTCTATTTTGACTCTTCATTTGTTTTTTCCAATATACATTCAATAATTTCTCCTCATATCTTATTTTAAATATTTTTTTCATATGTTAATGACCAATCAATTCAAATGTAATTTGAATAATTTAAATTTTAGAGCATTAAAATTTGCATTGTATTAAATGCAATCATTGAACATTAAAAAATAGAGAGTGGATTTGACTCTCTGAATTTGGTCATAGGTTTTCCATTGTGACAATGACGCTTTATTACTGCAATTTCAGCAAAAATATTTGTTACAATTACTAACTTTAATGCAAAATTACCGTCCACTAAGTCTTTTTCCAAGACATTCCGTCGCTAAATCCTAAAAAAAAATTCTACAAGATTTGTTGTTGCTAATATTTTGTTACTATTTCCGTTCATAATTTTTCTTTGCAATTTTCCAGTGTGAATAAATCCATTGGTAAGTTAAATTACATTAGTTTGAAAAGAAAAAAAGGCTACCATTTTATATATTTATCGAAATGTTACTAATTTCATTTTTTCTTGTTAATTTATATATATATATATATATATATATATATATTATGGGGTAACTTCACTTTACATGCCATATTTTACATATTTACATTTTACGTAGTATACATTTTGCATAATGATTACACAAAATACCCTTTGCTGAAAAATTTACAGATATATTATAAATAGTTAAATATATATAAATATTCTTAAATAAAATATTAAATCACGTCCTATATATTACATTATATAACATTTTGCAAGCTATATTTGCAATTATTGATTTTTCTTCAAAAAAAAATATTTTAATTATGTTTTCTTTTGTCAGCATGTTTGAAAGTATTTGTAAAAGTGATAGATAGAATTAGGTGGTGAATAGATGTGTAATACTTGTGAATTTCTTTAAACGCATTGATAAAAACTGAATTTAATATTTATAGACAATTTACAAAAATAAGCCAAACGTGGGCTTAGATTTTAAAAGTAACAACTATATTCCTTTTCTAAACTCTAACATCCACTGTTCTAAAAGGTGCGCCTAGACACAATGTGTGGTGAAAACGTCAAGCCATGTGACTTGATGCCTTATTTAGCGGTCAACGGCGCCTAGGCACGCATTATTATCTTTTTTTTTTTTTTTAAAAAAATTTACAATTTTTTTAAGTTAAAATTTAAAAACTGATTTATTTACTCCGTCTATCCTAAATTCAAAACAACTCCTTGAAACCTTTGAACAAATGAAAACTTTCAAAAAAATATAACTATTTACCATTTTGTATTTACATTTTCAACTTATCCTCTTGTTGAAAATTTTGAAAAAATGTATAAAGTTATTGATTACAAATTAAAATAATATTAAAATAAGAAAACGTCTTTTTATGCATTTGTCTCGCCTAAACTCGTCTAACTCATAGCTTGGTCTCCACACATCTCCACGCATTACGCCTTTTAGAACACTGCTAACATCAAACTAATAAAAATTTTAAAATATACTTCATTTTACTCTTTCAACATTGTAAAATTAAATAAAAATTCTTAATTATTATATTCTAATCAACAAAATTTGTTCGATGAATCAAATTAAAAACGGTGAATTCAAACTTTTTTTATATTAAATTCTATTTTGAAGCTCAAAATAAATTTTTTATTCAATATAAGTTGGGGTAATTTTGCAACTTAAAAGTTGTTAAGAATGTATGCATAATTTCATTGGTATCTGTTGCACACGAATTTTACTTTTCTAGGAGAAAAAAGAGAATAAAAATAACTAATAAAATTTATGATTTTGTGTGAAAAAATGAAAAAAAAAATAAAAAAGGTATATAATGCATTTAGTGGACTCTAGTAGTAAATATTAATTTGATCCACCATTCTTATATATCTATCTCACTATAAATTTATCAATATTCTATTCCAATATTATCTTTATTAATTTCATTCATATGAATACAAGAAATTCGTACCACTTTTAATTTGACAATTTATCAAACCCTTCATCTTCTCGAATCTCCACACTCTCTCATGCGAGATTGAATTGAACCCAAGAAAGTTTGAATCAAAGAATCAATACAATTGTCGACAATATGTTGACCCTGTAATCACAAGATTCGAGAATCTCATTTGAATTATTTGAACACCACAAGAAACAAATCTTGATAAGATCGTAAAATTAGTTCAATGAAAATCAATGAATTGAAAGCAAAAATTGCTCACAAAATAATCTCTCTATATTGAATTAATGAAAGTTCTTTATAATGTAAAATAATTAGTCATATTTATAGAAAAAAAAAACCCATAAAACCTTAGTCAAAACGAATTTAAAGTCTAAAGATTATAAAAGTTACCAAAAAAATGGAGTTTTAACATAAATAGAATATCTTGCGAAATTGAAAAATTTGCCTCCAAAATTTAAACTATTCGGCCACATAGTGTTACTACACGTGGTCACATAGACTAAGTAAAAACCGCAATGTTGGCCTCGGTATTGAGGCATGCGGTCGCATGCCTTGTTGTGCTATATGGTCGCATAGTAGACCTATTGGCCTCCAGATTTGAGTTCTTGAATCAAAGTTATTCCAACTCGTTCCCATTCTTATGCCCAAAATGAAACGTTTTCTTTGGCATATTAACGTCAATCTCTTGAACTCCGTAACTTGAACAAGTGATTGCATGGATTTATTAACTCTAATTAATCTTGAACTTGCCATTAGCCCCTCCTCAACATGCAGCAAGCCCTTGATTTCTTATAATCTTCCTTGGATCGCATCATCTCCTCCCATCTTCGAAAAGATTCGACTTCAAATTTGTATATGCATCAAAGAGAGAAATATCAAAAACATTGAAAATGTCAATTATCACAAGCTTACCTTGAAGATCCAAGTTGTAGCCATTGTTTTCAATCATTTCAATGAGGTGGAATGATCCATCTTCTCTAGGATGAAATCTTGAACTTCTTTGCATTCGGACACACCCTTTTTTGCTTAAGCATCTAAACCCAATTACATCGTTTGAATATTTAACGTTTTTTCCATTTGCTACTTTGGAACGCATATAATTTAATCCCGTGCTTTCCATCTAAACTACCACTCACAACAATAGTTAAAGGAATTAAATCAAATAAAGTTAGTAGATTTAAACCATAAACCATATCAAAACGTGTAGTAGAAGTCAGAGGAAACTAAATTAGTTTCCTAGATACTTCATAAATTCGGACCAAAACAGTTCAAGATTTCAAGATTGAAATATAATTCATATGCCTCAAATCACCAACAATTGTCTATCATGCTCAATTATTAAGTTTTTACAACATATTAGAATATCATAAACTAGTAAACGATTGCTTATGAATGCATGTAACAAGTGATTGATCATTTTCATAGAAGTTTTAGACACGTTAATATATGTCAAAGTACATGTCCCATGTGAAATACTATTCCTACATACTAGATCATCATCCAACCTATGTATGGGGTATTGATACTTTACTATGTCATCGTTGAATGCTCATCCTTCAATGCTTATCAAATTCTCCACTTACATCGAATTAATTGGATATTCAATGGGTGGTATCCCACTAATTAAGTCTTTCGGAACAAGTTTTTGAACTCCTGTAATAAAGAAATACCCAAATTGGGGAGAGCTTTGTTAATTCTTTCCAAAGCACAATCAATCTCATTCCTTTTTGCATATAAACTCACTTTGAATTTTTCTCTCCTCTTAGAAGATTCTATTTCTTTTCTCTCTTGCAGCTCTGCTCTTTTTATTTTTACACTTAACCACTTCACTATCTTCTCTCCTACTCTCATTTTGACTCTCTTTACTTTTCTTTTATTCCTCACCTCTCAACCTCAATTGTTCTCGCAGACCTGTCATGGTGTTAAGGGTACAAGAGTGACAACTCTCACATCTTTTACAAAGGTGTATCTATTCTTGAATCCATCATGGTTCATTTTCATGTCATACTGTCATGGCCTACTCAACAAAATGTACCCGGCATGCATAGGAACTACATCGACATCACTTCATCATGATACCTACCAATTGAGAAACTCACCAATATTATCATATTCACCTTAACATCTCCACACTCATCTAACCACTACATATTATAAGGTTTATGATAATTTGTCGTAGTCAATCCTAATTTCTCAACAAGTGTAGTACTATTAATATTAGTACAACTACTCCCATCAATAATCAAACTACATACCTTATTTTTGACATGACACATAATATGAAAGATGTATCACCACAAGTGCTTCCCACACAACCGAGTACTCTATTCTATCACCATCACTAGCACCCTCTAGTTTAGGCATCTCATCTCCATCACTATCACTCACTGCTTTCCCCTTGGCACGGAAGATCATTGTCCTTTTATTTGGACATTGAGAAGCGACGTGCCCCAATCCCAAGTATCTAAAGCATTTGATATTCCGATTCCTAGAAGGTGGGAATCCGCTTTGGGTGTAGTTTTGCTAGCAACTTTCTCATTTTCCCTTGGTGGTTCAGTGTTTCTACTTGAAACAGCCTCATTACCTCTATGATCATCCCACTTCATCTTCCAAGAAGAGTAAAACTCGAAGAACCTGATAGATACCTAGTTGTCACCTTCATCTTCAATTATCTCTCCACCTTCATAGCCACATGTAGCATATCTTTCAACTCCACATAATGTTGCAATTCCAGTACATTAGTTATTTTTCTATTCAAACCATTCAAAGATCGGGTCATGGTGGCCTCACTATCCTCCTTCACATTCGCTCTAATCATAGCAATCTCCATTTCCTCATAATAATCTTTCACAAGAAACAAATTTTGATAAGTTCATAAAATTAGTTCTACGAAGAACAATGATTTGAAAGCAAAAATTGCTCACAAAATAATCTCTATATTGAATGAATGAAAGTTCTTTAGAATTTAAAATAATGAGTCATATTTATAAGAAACTCATAAAACCCTAGTTTAAACAAATGTAAAGTCTAAAGATTATAAAAGTTACCAAAAAAATAGAGTTTTAACATAATTAGATTATCTTACGAAATTGAAAAATCCGCCTCCGAAATTTGAACTATGACGCCGCATAGCAGACCTATTGGTCTCCAGGTTTAAGTTATTCAATCAAAGGCATTCCAACTCGTTCCCGCTCTTATGCCTAGCATGAAATGCGTTCTTTAACATCTTAAAGTCAACGGTTGGACTCTGTTACTTAAACAATTGGTTGCATGGCTTTATTGACTCTAATTAATCTCGAACTTACCATTAGCCTCTCATCAATATACATCAAGCCCTTGATAGCTCGTTGCCTTCCTTGGATCACATCACTCTTTGCTCTAGGTTTGAATGTTGCTACACTAAATGTTTTGGCAGTAGTGGCACTAAAATTTGATAAAAATATATGCAATTATTCCAAGTAATTGTAGAACGGGCTTCCTTCATTCAAAATTAGAATTGAATGACTAAAGAATGAAGCTTATTGTAGGGGTGAACACGGTTCGATTTGGATAGTTCGAGACAGATTTTCAAACCAAATCATTTAAAGCAGTTTGGAATTTTTTCAAACCAAACTAATGCAAATCATTTTTTTCCAATTTGGTTCGGTTTAAACCAATTATAATGCAACAACGTGATATAAATATTTTAAACTCTTAGTCGATACTAATGGTGTTCATTTGCAATTGTAATACACGATTCATTCTCTCCATAAATATAAAAATATAGTACATTGATTAATCAATTATAGCTAAATGATATAATATAACTAATAAAATAAAATGAATAAAAAAATTCAAATACAATAATACCTAGTTACTATGATTTTTGTGTATTATCGAATGTTTCTACTCCATCCAAATATTAGCAAATTACTTTAAGGGAGCCCGACACTTATTAGATCAAAAAAAATATAACTACCAATAAAAATATAGAAAAAAAATTAACAAAAATAAAAGAATCTGAAGAATCTGACTTGAATTTAGACAAAAACTGAGAAAACTTTTAGTAGAAGAAAATTTAATGTGCAAGTTTGAATTAAAATTTAGATTTAATTGTCTGCTCAATTATAATGAAGAGTCGATGAATATGATTTAGCAGCAGTTGTTTAACACTTTACTCAATTTAAAGGTTTTGCATTCATAATTGTGATGATTGATAGGTATTTGGATATGATTAAGTTAATAAATTGAGATGTATAATTGTCGAATTGAGTTTAATCGAATTATATCTGATATGGATGTATATATTTTTTTAACTGAAATGTGTTAAGTTTTTAATTGAGATAAATAAAATTTAAACTATTTATTTGATTTTTATTATTGTCTATTTAAATAAATTTACATAAAGTTAAAAATGTAATATAGGTTTTTTAAAAATGTGGATGATATATAAGAATGATATATGAAAATAGGGTCTTCCAAAATATTAAAAAAAAAAAAAAAAAAAGTATTCAAAAGAAACGACATCACTAATTTAATGTTCTAATTGAATTCTCGCGTAATCTCGTCGATTTTCGTGCTTCTCCCCGTAATTTTGGCTCAAATCCCTTGAAAGTATGTTATAATCTTGTCCCCTAGGTTTTGACGGCTCTAGGGTTTTTAAACAGGTCCGCTGCATTGTTTTCATAAGAAGTTGAAGTAAACAAAGAAACTGAAAATCTCGCATCGGAATTGTACCATGCTACCGCATGGTTCACTTGATTCTGCCTCAGGATTCTCTGAACATGAGTATGCAACCGCATGATAGTTTCTACCATGCGCTACCATGCGACCGCATAATAGATTAAATTTCCAAATTGTATCATTTTAGTCCTTGAACGTTTTTTCCTCACATTTTGGCATTTGTTCTTCATTTTCATCCTGATAGCATCTCATGTCTTCACCAAATTGGTACTTAGCTCGTTCACATTCTCGTTTCTTCCTTCAAGGCATCTTTTTGCTATTTGTATTTTGGTCCCTGAATTTTCATTTTCTTCCATTTTGTTTTTTTTTTTTTTTTTTTGTTTCTTTTATCTTGAATTCCGCTACATTCATCAATATTGTCCTACAAAATGAAATTGTATAGAATTAAGTCATATTTCAACATATTTACTACCATTTATCCATATTTTATAGCCTAAATAAGTGCGTAAAATGCACTTTTCACTTTGCTTAGGAGTTTACGTTAAAATCATTCAATGGTTTAATGTGTCATCATCAACAGATTCACCTTAGCATTAGTGGGGTTATTATAGGAACGAAGAGTACACAATATTAAATAAAAACTAGTAGTATTCACAGAAAAAGTAGAAATTAAAATGACTCAAATTATGTGGCAACTTTTAGATTGATATCATGATCATCCACATTGATTACAATATATATTTAATTTTCCAAAGTCGATTGTACTAATTTAAGTATTTAACTATTCTTCTAAAAAATATTTAGTATTCCCCTAGAGAAGGAATA
This sequence comes from Osmanthus fragrans, assembly GCA_019395295.1. Lineage (NCBI taxonomy): Eukaryota > Viridiplantae > Streptophyta > Magnoliopsida > Lamiales > Oleaceae > Osmanthus > Osmanthus fragrans. The sequence continues at coordinate 26,226,474 of CM033357.1, forward strand.
TGTTAATTTTGTTGGAAAAATATAAGGATTTTATTAAATTGTGTATCGACAAGAATAAAATAATTATGGAACACAATAAATACATAGGTGTTTTAGGAATTTTCCTTGTAGCGTGCATTACAAAAATTCCTTTCATCTTTGATCTTCTTGATTTCACCCTCAAGTTTTCTTGTTTGATCTTCTTGGTTCACGTTCAAATCTTTTTGCCTTCTCCAGTGTTTTTTTTCAAGAACTCAAAACTGTAGAGATTTCTTTTTTGTGTGGGCACAAAAATTATTATGCTCTTACTTTTAATTAAAAGCTAATGTAAGTGTCTTTATAATATAGATTTGATTAGGAAGTATCACAATCCAGAAGAAGTCTTTCTTTTGATTGGATAAAGATCCTAAATGAAAAGGACTCTTTTAATTCTCATCCAAATCAAAGTCTTCCGTATCTTAAATGGCACATGTGTGACGACACATTCCAGTTTTATTAATTTATCTTTCTACAGTTAATAATAAAAAAATATAATTCTTATAATTTATTCCGGTTCGTATTTTGAAGCTACTGAAGGGACTAAACGGACTTAATTAAAGTAAACTCCAATAAATAAATCTTGTCCCGATTAACTCTTGATCGGTCTAAATAATTTATTAGTTTCTATCTATTCCACTAAAAGAACGAGATTTCACTATTAACTTAATTGAAATTACAGAAACTACAATAATTATATCCTTTGACATATTGTTCTTACATATTATCCCCGTTAATCATGTTGAAAATCTGGAATAAAGTAAAATGACCAAAATACCCTTTTCAAATAAAAATTATGTCCTCAATCTTATTTTTCTTTCATGTAATCACATCACAATATTAATTCAACATTCAACGTCGAATTACTGAGCTTAGATTTATCTGTCCATTAGAAAATCTTTTGAGGTCATGATCGTGCCTATTTAATAGGTTACGAATTCCGTATCGCGAATATATGTCATACAAATATTTCACTTTAATTGTGAAGACACCGAGATATTGATTAGAAATTTAATCTCACTCATTGATACCTCAAAGATTTTTAAGTCAGTAATCAAAGTTCATTACTCACTCGGGATTGATGTATTACATACAATAGTCAAGTGAAATTAAATTTATGTGGTCAATTCCATAAACTAATTTCACGTGTTCCGGTCCAATACATTTCAAAAATATACAATCAATTTATTACCAAAGTCAAGATTAACATTAATAAAATTGATACAATCTCATCAAAATAAAGTATTCATCTTTATTTACCGATTGTGGATAATAAATTTTAGATCGAATTATAAATCGAATATTTCCGTACTTACAACTTAAAACCACGATTTATAATATCAAGGCGATCCATGAACAAAATGCAAGCTCAAATTAATACAAATAATTTATTGAAAAATAATCTAATATTTCTATTTCAAAATGCCACGAGTACATAAATTTACTCGAAGGATTAATATTAAACTAACAAATTTGCCACTGGTAAAACACACAGAAACAATAATGAATATATTTGGATCATATTGTATGTATAAAAGATTATTGAGATGATTCAATGAAATTCCTTTAAAGCAAAGTCCATAAAATTTAGCAATAATATAAGTTTATTATTTTAGTTATTATTATCAACTTACTTTTACTAGTATAATATATTATCCTGTGGATAATAAACTAAATTATGACACATTAATAAGTCACAAGATAACAGCATTTGAATTTAGAGTAATGTTATTTAGTTTCACTGGGGTTGGTGACGTTAATGTGACATTAAATTATAAATGAAATTAATCATTTAATTTCACATTTCATTTAATCTATCATCTAACGTTATCCAAACGGGGGTTCCAAATCCAGTGGGGTTTGTTCAGCATTTCTTGAATTTAGGAAGGAATGTGATTCTTGAACATTAAATATTCCAAACTTTTGCACCAAAATCTCTACTTTTTTCATCGAATATTGCAAAGTGCATTTGGGCGAAATTTCTCTCCCTAAAATTTGATGCACAAGAAGACAGGAGTGGCAGAAAATATGCTAAAGTTTCCTGAGAAATTTCCATAAAACAAGATTCTAATAAATAGATAAGCTTGTTGAATAAAGTCTCCGGTTGTTGAAGTTTCACGAAAATGGATATGCCTGTTGACTGAAAAGTTTGACATTGGAACCCGGTTGTTAACGTTTCAGGACTCACCTTTACCAACGATTTTTATTTTTTTTAATTTTTTTTGAAATCTGCATTAGTGGAGGACATTGTTCTAAAAGGCGCGCATAGACAGCACCAATGCGTTGTCTATGCGTGATGCGCAGCGAAAATGCCAAGCCAAGTGGTTTGACGCCTTATTTAGTGGTCAATGACAATTGTTAACCACTAATGAGTGCTATTGCCTTTTTTTTTTCTTTTAAATTAAAACATAAAGGCATTCACTTTGTCTGCCATAGATTCAAAACAGCCGCTTGAAGTATTGAACAAAGGAAAACTCCTATCTATTTACTATTTAGTATTTACATTAGAAACTTGTCGTTTTGTTGGAAATTTTGAAAAAAAAATGTATAAAGTTCTTATAAATCTAGTTTATATGTTTAGCAACAATAATGTTCAATATATTACATTATATAACATTTTGCAAGCTATATTTGAAATTATCGATTTTTCTTACAAAAAAATTCTTTAAATTATGTTTTCTTTTGTCAGCATGTTCAGAAAGTGTTTGTAAAAGTGTTAAACAATAAATAGATAGAATTAGGTGGTGAATAGGTGCATAGTACTTATAAATTTCTTAAAACGCGTTAATAAAAACTGACTTCAGTATTCATAGGCAATTTATAAAAAGAAGCCAAATATGGCTTAGATTTAAAAAGTAACAACTATATTCCGTTTCTAAACTCTAACATCAAATTAACAAAAAAATTTAAACTATACTTCATCTTACTCTTTCAACATTGTAAAATTAAATAAAAATTCTTAATTATTATATTCTAATTAACAAAATTTGTTCAATGAATAAAATTAAAAACAGTGAATTCAAACATTTTTTTATATTAAATTCTATTTTGAAGCTCAAAATAACTTTTTTATTCAATTTAAGTTGGGGTAATTTTGCAGCTTAAAAGTTGTTAAGAATGTATGCATAATTTCATTGGTATCTGTTGCAGACGAGTTTTAGTTTCTACGAGAAAAAAATAGAATAACATATAAAAATACACTACAAAAAATAACTGATTTTGCAACAAAAAATGTTGTCGCAAAAATTTAGATTTTGTTACAAAAGTAATTTAGGGACGACAATACATTTGTCGCTGGTATCATCGCTTTATATGAGTCACGGAATGTGTTATCCGACGACTTTCGACCATTCATCGCATTAAAAAAATTGCGACACTATTTGTTTGACGCAAATAAGAAATGGCAACACAATATCTACAGCCATGATGTTGTCGAAATGTATATATGTTGTGAAAAATTTAAAGGGCAACAAGTCAATTTGTTGCAACAAATATTCCAATATAGTTTTTATGAGAAATATGTTTGTTGCGAATGTTGAATCACCGTATGCATTTTGCGACAACTTTCAACTTTTCATCGTATTAACAAAATTACAACACTACTTATTTGCCGCTGAAAGTACGAAATAGTAACATGATATTTGTAGCTGTAATGTCGTCGCAATGCATATATGTTCTCAAAATTTTTAGTAACGAGTAAAGTTTGTCATGAAATATATTTTACAATGTGTTTGATATGTCGCATAATGTATTTTAATATATTATCATGTAACAAATGATGTTTGTATTCAAATTTATTTTGCAACACAAAGAGTCTATCGCGCCATCATTTGTGCAATGAGTATAGTTGTTGCCTAATTAATTTTATGAAAAGAATGTTTTAACGTACAATTATCAAAATATAATTGATATCAAAATAGATTAAAAAATCATATCACTATCAACCAAATAAATATAGATCAAGTATTTTCTACAAACTTGGTTACCTCCAAAAATAAAATAAAAAATACAAATAAACTATAATATTAGTAATTTTAAGGTCGAACTACTTAGAATGATTCACTAAACTTGAAAAGTAGAAAATAAAACTAGAAATATGGAAGAACTAACAAAAAACTCATGGGACACCCAAATAACATTCTTGACTCCAAGATACGTTTCCAACTCACCATTAATAAGTTCTTTGGTTAAATGAGAATTCATGTAAAGAAAAGCTCCACAACCTTAATCAAACATGTACATATAGAAGGTAATGAAATATTAGTTTAAAGAAAATATTTCAAATATCTCATATTAACAGGGTAGCTGTTGCAAAAAGATCCAAGCAATTCAACTGTCACCAGTTACGCGACTACAAATTTATGGCAAAGTTTAGATGTAGCAAGATTAAAGGGGAAACAAACACACCTCAATAAGGTTTCTTATATGTGCAACTCACTTATTTACTGCTTCTTGAATGCTTCCATCACCAACAATGGTAGTAAAGTCCTTGGTTACCACCACCTTTGCAGCAGTGCCCAATACTACTTTGTCAGCCTTGTCTAAGGTAAGCCCAACTTCTTTCCTAATTACAGTTGCTATACGCCAAGGAGAAAAGATTAAATTAACTCAAAATGATTCTATGATTAACTAGAATAGTGTAGGCCAAACAAGGTATAGAAGAGGATAAATGCATAAGCTCTGACATCATCAAACGTAATAGCTAGTGAGCAACACACACAAGGAAATTAATAATTTCATCAATATCAAAAAATAAAGACATTTCAATCTTTCACGCATCTAGTAAATGAGTTCGTGTAAAAATATACATTTTTCACTAGTATCCATCGGAACCTTGATCATCTCCTCATCACTGCTCTCCACGAACCACTTCACCATCCAAGTTATCGAGTGTATAAGACAGTTGTGCAATACTGCTATTTGAAAATAAAGTTAGAGGGTGTTTGGAAGTGATTTTTGGGGAAAGAATTGATTTTTGAATAGTGATATGATGGGAAATGTGTGGTTGAAAAAGAAGGAAAAGTTATTGATGTAATGAAAAATATTATTTTATTAAAGAATGTATGGCTGAAAATGAGAATTGATTTTGAGAATCTGTAATATCTCTGGCCAATTATATAAAAAAAGCAAATTGGCACAAAAGGTTAACACACAATATTTCACGTGAAACTGAAAGTCGAGCAAATTAAAATTCTTTATCAATCTAAGCTTTAACCACTACATATAATATGACGAGATAAGTGCAAACTTCAGCACAATGAATGTAGCCAAAAGATCATGTTAATACCAAAGAGTTTTGAAAAGAGATACCTAAATCAATTATAAGCTTTAACATAACTGTATTTGGATAATATATAAGCAAAAGTTCATAAGTTTTACTAAATGTTGCATTTGTCAATGTTTCTGAATTGATTCATTTCCTTTGGACACTGGAAACTAGCCAGACCAAATTGAATTTTTGGGTCAGTTTTGGTGTAATTATCATTGAACCAATATACATGGTTTCACTTTTCATTCAGCCTACTAAAGCCTAGCAAATATCATTCAGACATCAACAGTTCAACTAAAAATGAAAAAAGATCGCCGAATCATATCAAAGACAAGTCTATTTATATTTCAAGGCTTAATTTGGATACATAGAATCAACCAGGACCTATTAGCATTTAGCACAAAAATTGGTCATAGAGATACATGTGCTTCTTATATTTCTGGCTTCCAGGCCTTAAATTCCCGGCTAAACTGACTATGGAGACTCTCTTAAGATACAGGAAATTTGACAAAAGACAACCCAAATACAGTTTATAATTGGTTTAAGTATAAATGCGTGATTACACCAGACACCCAAACATTCACAAAAAAGAAGTAAAGGAGACAATTAAACTAAACAACTTAATGGGAATTCCCTATTTTTATAATAAAAAGACTTGCATATAAGCCGTTCCGTCCAAATTTCGATTTGGACATTTCACACTCTAATCAATGTACATCTGAAATTGTAGCCAGGTTAGAAAATGACTTGTGACGGTGAGTCTTGTTTCTTATGGATTTTTTATTTTTTCAACTTTTAATACGTTCACATAGATAGACACTAGCTAGGTTTGCAGATGCATTCAAGAATTATGCTGGTGACCTTCCCGTAAAAATTGTAATAATGTTCAAATATTTTTTTTTAAATCATGCACAGAAAATTAATTAATTTTGCCTAAACTTTCAAGGATCGAGTTGATTTAAAAAGTTAAACTGTTTTTTTTTTTTTTTAATTACTGGACATTGTTGCGATTCTCTGATCATGTAAAAAGAGTTATAAGAGAAGAAATATTTTATTTTTTACTTGAATAGAATTACAAAGAGTATCTCTACAATATCTCAAACAAAATGAAATCTCTCTGAATTTCCTCGATATATTTTTCCTTCTTCTTTCAATTTCTCTCTCTCAATTCTGTGCCTCCTCTCTATCTCTTTTCCCTTTGCAGCAGCCTTCTTTATATAGGAGATTTTGCTGTCAAAAAACTGCTATTTATTGATGGAAAGTCAAAACAGTTGGTTGTCTTCCTTCTTAGGTGGTTATGAGAGTATTAACAATAAAACTCCTTTACTAGAAGATGTTTATATCCACTCACATGCGCGTGGGTCTTACGTGAATAAAAAAGTCCAAAAGAAGTGGAACTTTCCATTGTGAGTATTGTGTCAACCTCTTTTGTATGAGTAGAATGGTTGAAGTTTTAAATCAAGTTTTCCACTTCTTCATTAAGCAAAAAATTGAGGCTAAAGCCCCCATGGCACATCTTCAAGTGGTAAAAGGGGAAGGTGGAGAAATTCAGCTTTGCTTGAGGTTGTCGCGTTAAGAGTTCGAATCCTGAAATATGAATTTAGCTCTTGGGTAAGTACAAGTGTACAAGCAGCCTTTCACCATGTACTCTTGGAGGCATAACCTGCGATTTACCTCCTTCACCAAGGCCCAGGGCAGGACAGGTGGGGGCGTCAGTAATGAAGCGTAATCCAAAAAAAAAAAAAAAAATTGAGGCTAAAGCTTGAGGGGCGGGGCCCTCAAGATTGGGGTTCAATCTTTAAAAAATTGAGGCTGAAAGTCAAAAGTTGAGGCTGAAATTCCGGCTGAACATATCAAAAACGCCAATGACCCAAGTTTTCTTATAAGTTAAGAATCGAACTAAAGTAAAATATAATTATAAGTGTATGTAGCTGAAATTTACTAACGGAAAATACATATTTATATGTAATTAGTCTTGAGATGTAAAATACATAAATGATCCAAACTCTTAAGATTTACTATTTCAAAGACGGTGCAAAGAAAATACATGACCTGTTCCTCCAGGCTTCAATAGTGCAATTGAAACATTGTGTGCTTCATAGTAGTCTGCACTATACGTTGATCTCAGAACTCAATTATAAAATTACCCTTATTTGCCCAGTATATTCTCCTAGTTAAATATTATAATAAAATCAAAATGCATTGAAAGATATGCTCGTGCATGTAGTAATCAGTGTGTGTAATAAGAATAAATTTAATAAAAAAATCATAGGAGCTAAGTTTTTTAGCCGTATGTTATGAATTTTGTAGCTATAGTTAAATATCCTCCATCCCTACTTTCCTTCTCCAAAACGAATATAAAAATTAAGTCTCTATTTGATAGAGAATTTTCGATAATAGATTTTATAAATTTTTTTTTTTGAAGAATATATCGTTAAAAAGTAGGAGTAAATTATGAATTCACATGTAAAATTATTTTATTAGAAAAAAGTAAAGTTGAAATAGTTTGAGAAAAAATGAGTTTTAAAAATCAGGGATCAAAACGGAGCTTATAGATAAAGTCGATATAAGTGATTTTCTTAAAAAATTCTTCTACAAGAATTACAATTAAAAAGTTGATAAAATTATCGATTCCATAAAATGTGTGATTGAAAATGAATATGAGAAAAATGAATGTTAGAAAATGGAAACGAAACAACAACAACGGATTGGGGTTGAAATTAATATGGTGCTCATGAAAATGCCCTTCTACTCGTCTAACCAAAAATTTATCAATCATGCTAAGCTATCATGGAGGGTTTGACACCCTCCTTGACATCACACTCACAAGGGGGAGGAAGAGCACCTGTTTTTTGGCACTTTTTATTCACGCGGACCCCAAACGCATGTGGATGTATGTCAACCAAAGAGTCAATCATTTTTTGGCAAATGAGCTTTATTCAAAATTTATTCCAACCATTTGATCTTTCCATTCATTTAGGCTATGTTTGATAGCTATCCAAATAGGTGGAAAAGGAAAATCAATTCCTTTTTCATGCTTAATTTTGGTGTTTGATTGCATAACTTTTCTATGGAATTCATTTCCACCCATTTTTTAGGTACAACCATTTAAAACACATTTTTCACCTTTTAATTTCCCATGATTTTGGTGGGAAAGTGATTTTTTATTTTATTTTTTTTTACTTTTTGACAATGAAAATATATTCTAAATTCAATGGTAAAACAATTTATCCATTTAATTGATAATTTGCATGAAAAATAAAGCCAAACGAATACAAAAATTTCAAAAATCATTTTTTTAATTTTTTTTTAAAAACTTTTTGGCAATCCAAACAAATTTTAATATAGATTGTAAAAAAAATTATCCCAAAAAGTAACAATTTGCATGAAAAACAAAGTCAAACGGATTAGGTGGAAAATTATACCAATCAGATACCATCAATTACAATTCTCTCTAAAACAAATTTTAGACAATTCAATTTTCTGTAATTCTTTTTCTTTTTACCTAAATTTCACCATTGCAATCAAACGCACCCTTAAAAAAAAAAAAAAAAAAAAAAAAAAAAAAAAAAAAAAAAAAAAAAGATGAAAAAAAGGTAAAACTTCACTTGATTGTTGACCCATGTTCCCTGGCAAGGAGTGAAGTAGAAAGACTGACAATGATCATATTCCTAAACCCTAAGCCTAATTAAATAATATATTCATCCAATTATAAAGTCCTCCTTTAAAATCTTGCTTGTGGATGACGACTTAGTTGGCCTATTAATATAAGCACGCAAAATAGCTTAATAATTTACAAATTTCACTCATTTTCTTGAGTTAAATGATAAGTAAAAAGGAAATCATAATACCACTCAGTTTGCCACTTGCAAAAGAGCCCTTTAAAGAATCAAATGGGCCTTTAGATTCTGGTATTCTTCTGCAGTCCTTAAAACAACAGAATGACAGAAGAGCATGAATAAGGAGGAGATAGAGTGGTCCTCTGATCCTTTAAATACAAATATTATATATGATTTCTAAAAGAAAAAGCCAGATTTTACAGTATATAGTTGTATACAAAGGTGACAACAGAAGGCGGTAATGGAGAAGAATGCAAGTGAAACCCATTAAACCTAGCCTCTATTCTATTCTATATATAAAAAGGTAAATCTACCTTACAAAAGGACACTTGTTAATTCTAGCCCATAGCAAATTGCCTTGACATCAACTTTCTTGGAAAATGATTCATCCGTATTCTAACAGTTTAAACTTTCAAATGAGACGGTTCAACAGGTCTAAGTGTGAAATGGACCAAAAAAAGTGACGACTTTTTCCTTGTTGTCGCGAGGAAATATTAATTATTGTAAAGCATTTTGGCGGCGAAAATTGTATGATGAAGGAACTGTTGCTAGATAATCTCTTTAGTAGCTAGCCATGTTACAGGCTTATTGAGGCTAATTAGACAGACCATTAATGCTACAGATTGCATTAGCCATATTCCAGCCAGGCTTTTTCTGTTCCATAAGATGCTCTAAGTTCAGGCATTAATAGAAAAGGATAGATACACAATTCTAGAAAATACAGCAGTTTTTAATTTCCTTTTTAAAGAGAAATATTGGAGCCAAAAACAAAGTAGAAAAAGTTTAAATCATAGTTATTAAAAGTCTTAATTAATTAGCAACCCCACTGCTTTTTCTTTATTATGTATTATACTTTTACTAGTGCAGCACAAGACACCAAACTTCAAAAATAGTAGCAAATTTACTTATATTGATCAATAAGCAGAGACAGAAACAAATAAAAATTGTTACCGCTGCATAATGATAATATTATACTCTAGCCTATAATTTTAGGTTACTCCTCTTAACAAAGTTAACCTTTTAAATAGAATCCTAAGTTGCCATATGGTATCAGAGCTTACAATTTTCATTTGATGAATCATAAAGCAATCTTGCAGTTTTCCCTCTTGTTTTCCCCATACTTGTTAATGAATATAAGCAAATTTGTTATGAAAATTGAGAACATCAATCTTGGACCTTGTAGCAATTTTGTTTTCAACCTACTATTGTGACACGGCTATGCCTAACCATTCAATATTACTTTAAGATCACATAATTATATTTCCTTCACTAAGTTAGGGTGATCATAGAAATTCAGTCAAATCACATTATGAGTCTTAACTCCAATCTATGCCTAGCAAATTGTTTTCTTGATATCACGGTTCAGTTTCTCTTTTATTACAAGAACTAGGGATGCACAAAAATATGCAGTAACCCATTATTCTCTTTTAATCCCAGACATGTAGGTAGCTATTTTACTTAGACATCAATACCAATATCATGTCGTCTCCTCCTTAAATTGCAGCTATGACTAGCAAGTGCATTATCTTTGTGGGGGAGAAGTAGTTGGGATCACATCTAATAGATGGTCAATACCTAATTTTCACATGTAGGTAGCTGTTTTACTTAGACATCAATACCAATATCATGTCGCCTCCCCCCCCCCCCCCCTTACCTTAAATTGCAGCTATGACTAGCAAGTGCATTATCTTTGTGGGGGGGGGGGGGGAGAAGTAGTTGGGATCACATCTAATCGATGGTCAATACCTAATTTTCACATGTTAGCCAAAATCACTCAACACGTATAATTCGTGAACATAATCAACACATATCCAACTACATCTCTATCCATTCGATCATCCTTAAACTATTCTTGCATATACATTAAGTGATCGAAGTATTTCATTTATAGGATCTAGGATTATTTACAACCCAGTTTTGCCAACCCAAAAATCCATCATGATATACAATAATTTTCAAACCTCAGACCATTAAAAATAGCTACGTGCTCTAGGATAGTCTCATATGGATAAGAAATATATAAAAATAAGTATAAATTAGCACCATTTGGTCACACATAATACATTAAATTAGCTTTATTTCTAACATAAGATCGTCATTACTAAAAAGGCTACCGAATTAATTAGTAACATAAAAACAAATATGTAAAAATAATTTCGGATTTTTTTTCCAAAATTTTTAATTTTTTTTTTAATTTCTCGCATATTTTCTTGGTTTTTGTGAATTTTCTAAATGTTTAAAAACAATTAAAAAAAATACAAAAACAAATAAAAAGTTTACTCTCTAGCCTTTATAATGCCTAGTGTTCTAAAAAGCTCGTCTAGGCGCAAAGCGTGACTAAGGTGCTTCGTCTTGAGCCAAAGTGAGAATTAGAATGTTGACCGCTTAATTTTATTTTTTATTTTTTAAACTTTTCATCTTCATTAAATGTACATTTTCTTTTTTTTTCTTTTTTTTTGGTAGATGAAGAAGAATATATTAAATTGGAGTCCGATAAAGAGTTAGATGAGATTTAAGCTACATGCTATCTATGTTATGTAATTATGATTTTTAAACTTATATTTTTTTGTAGGAATTATTAAGTACATACAATATTTTATACTTTTAGATGTTTAGTATATATTATATGAATTATTGAATGTTTTTTTACAATGATTAAAAATTTAAAATTAAAAAACGTTTTTTTATGCCTAAGTTTCACCTAGGCTCGTAAAACTTGAAACTTGGCCTCCACGCTTAGCCACGCTTTACGCTTTTTAGAACACTGATAATGTCTTTCCTCTGGCACTGATAATGTCTCTCCGCTAACAATCGGTGCGAGATAATCCCACGGTCAAGTCAACCTCATCAATTTCCAGTTTTTAGAAAAAGAATCCCACAAACAAGTCACACTTGATTACAAAATATTAACACTAAATCCTATATGATGCCATAGCACCAACATATCAACTAACAATGTTATTTGTTACTCCAAATTAGCAAAATTCATTATTAAAAAACAAGAATAAGTTTACCATACGATTTAAGCACAAAAAGTGACCAAAACAAAAGGGACGTTATTTTTCCCAATCTGAATGTATTAAATCTCTGATCCCTAACTCCCTAATTTTTCTGACTGACGTAATAAGTAACGTCGCGCGATGATATATTGATATTAAATGTCGCCATATAGGATTTAAAATTAATATTTTTTAGCGATTGATCTAATGTATACAATTAGAAGTTTGAATGACTATTTTTTAAAAAAATAAAAATTTAATTTTAGTAATCATTTAGCCTCTGTTTGGTGGAGATTAAAAATCAAATTTTTAATAAATTTTTTATGGAAGTTGATGAAATTTGTGGTTTAAAAAATTGTGAATCTTATGAAATATGTGGTTAAAATTAATTACAAATTTTGACTTAAATTAAATTCTTGATTTTAAGTTTTTACCAAACGGGCTTCAAATTTCAGTGATAATTGATGTAATAAACCCGCAAGTTGACAATGAAATAGTGAAAAATTTGACCACTTTTTAGTTAGAAAGGGCAAGAATCACCCTGTTTTCTTTTTCAACATACATGCTAAGAAACAAGACAAAAATAGTTTGCAATGCTCCTCAAGTTCAACATCGTTTTCATCAAATTTGTTTCAAGATATCGTTCACAAAGCAGATTTTCATCTATTACAGAATTGTGTTGCACGAGAAATCCTTGGTAACACAGCATTATCTTTTTAATTCCACAAAATGTAGTTTCATTTTTAATGCACCTTTGATGTTTGACAATATTACTCGAGGAAAATATTTGGCTATGTGCTGCATTCATCCAGCTTGTTTCTTCCTACAATTACGTTTTACTTGTTTGTTCTAAAATTATTTTACCAAGCAAGTAGGAATATATGGTGTCCTTATGTTAAATTTTTTTTATCTGATTTATGGTGTTTCGTCGGCTTTCATTAGTCCAAAAGTTCAAACAATTTTAATAATCAAATTGAAGAAATATATCACATGAAGAATTAAAAACCAAGAACAAATTACAAATATATTGAAAACTAATTATTAAAGATTAAACAACAGTACTGAATACTTTACGTGCATCTTAATATCTTCCAATTGACATAACTAAATATTGGTTTACCTGGTACTGGTATGCATTTGACGAGCCAACCAATAGGCCAAGATGCGGCTGAAATTCCTATACAGAACCCCCATTGATTCCAATTCAACCTCTCTGTATCCGCAAACTTCTTCAGAAATTCCACCATTACTACTTGAAGAATTATAGTTATTCCAATGATCCCAAGAAACAGCTTGTTCCTGTGTATCCCTTCAAATACGTTCTTCTTCTCAAGCTTCCTCGCGTTGAACTCGTTAAACACTTGACAAAGCACGAAAGTATTAAAAATCAATGTGTTGTTTACCTTTTCGCTCACACCAAAGATTGATTCTCCCTTGAATTGTAATGTCAAAAGAACAACTATCTGATACAATGCTTGAGCTAATAAGTTCCTCCACATGATATTGGTGATAAGAGGCTCAGTCCGGCCAACGGGCGGCTTTCCCATAAGCTCCATGGTTGGTTTCTCTGTAGCAAGAGCTAGAGCCCCCAATGTGTCCATTATCAGATTCACCCATAATAACTGTACTGCTGTTAATGGCACCTCACCAGCTGAAACTGCTGCTACAAAGTTGATCGTAAGTGCTGCAACATTCACCGTGAGTTGAAATTGGATGAATTTCTGTATGTTGTTGTAAACACATCTTCCCCATCTCAAAACGGTGGCAAGAGAAGCAAAATTGTCGTCCAAAATGATGATATCTGAACTCTCTTTGGCCACTTCCGTGCCTTGAATTCCCATCGAAAGGCCTATATCAGCTTCCTTCAGTGCGGGTGCATCATTTGTGCCATCACCAGTAACTGCCACAACATGGCCTTTCTTTTTCAGACATTGCACCATTAGAAGTTTGTCGAAAGGAGATGATCTTGCCATCACACAGATTTTATCAACTTTTTCCATTCTTTCCTTTTCTGTATAGTTACGAAATTCAACTCCTTCGACCACTAATCGATCATCCATTTCTTCATTCAGCCTGAGTATTCCGCATTCGGTGGCTATTGCTTTTGCAGTGAAAATATTATCACCAGTGATCATTTTGACATTTACACCTGCATATTGACAATCTTCCACTGCTTTCTTCACACCTGGTCGACATGGATCTTTAAGGCCGACAAGGCCCAATAGGGTCAATCCATTATCTTGAATTTTTGGTTGTCCACTCGGAATGACATGCTCGACCTCTGAAACTTGCTTATATGCAAATGCAATGCATCGAAGACTACTTGCAGCCATGCCTTGTATTATTTGGTCGAATTTCATCCTTTCGAAATTATTGAGATGATTCACATTTCCTTCCAAATCATAGTAATGAGAGCACATTGCTAGGATCATTTCAGCAGCTCCTTTCCAGTGGGCGTGAATCGTGTCATCTTCATTCTTCTTCATTAAAATGCCACTTTTCTTTTTCTCTGAATTGAATGCTTCCACGCGCACAATGCTACAATTTCGCTTGACCTTCTCCAAATCCATATTCAATTCAAGCACAGCCCACGAAAGAATGGCCTTTTCAGTGGGACTACCATAGAATTCAATCCCTGATGCAGTCGACACATAAACACTGCCTGTCGTGTTGAGACCAACCCCTTGATGCAGCAATTCGAGAACACCGGTTGGAATTGACATAAAGCTTTTCCCTTCGACACATTCTTTCCCCAACCAGAATTTAGTTGTCTTCATTTGATTTAAAGTAAGGGTACCTGTTTTGTCAGTACATATGGTAGTGGCAGATCCCATAGTCTCACATGCAGAGAGCCTTCTCACCATAGCTTGGTCGGACATCATCCTTTTCATTGAATAAGCAAGAGTCAGAGTAACTGCCAATGGCAATCCTTCTGGAATTGCAACAACTACAATAGTTACTGCGGCAGCAATAATTCCCAGCACGCCATTGATCACGTCATCGACCATAGTCTTACCAAATCCATTGAACTCTTTATTCCCATTTTCGTCTGTTGTATTGCCTGTAAAGAATCGGACCAATAGCACGACAAGTACTAGGAAAGCTACTGCTAAACCAACCTTACCTATTGATGAAGTCAGCTTGTTCAATCGAGATTGAAGAGGCGTTTCCTCATTTGAGTCTCTGTTAATTGTACTCATCATTTCTCCCCAAGTTGTGTTCATTCCTACAGATGTAATAAGCATTCTAGCATATCCATCAGTTACCTTTGTGCCAGAGAACAAGAAGGGATTTCGATCTTGATTGATTTCAACATGATCGCTTTCACCTGTCATGCTAGATTCATCAACTTGCAAAGAGTGCCCGTCTAGAAATAATCCGTCCGCAGGTACTTGATCGCCGATCTTCAGACAAACTATGTCTCCAACAACAATGTCAAATATCGATGTTTTTTGCCTCCTTCCATTTCTCACAACTTCAATGAGGATATTATTGCTCACCTTCGAAAGCTTGTCAAATTGCCTGCTTTGCCTGAAGTTGCTGATAGCTGAGACAGAAATAACAAGAAATACAGCAACAAATATACTTCCACCATCATACCAACCTTCTTTTGGACCATTCTCTTTGATCCCGAATCCAAGAGAGAGGGCAGCGCAAGCCAATAGAATTAGGATTGTCGGATCCTTGAAAGCTTCAAATATAAAATGGAAGAAACCCATTGTAGGTGGCTTACTGTAAGTATTACTCCCAAACTCCTCCTGTCTGAGGAAAATGTCTTCTGTTGCTCCATCAATTCCACGATTAGCGTCAGTTTTGAGAGAAACGGCGATACCTTTAGCACCTCCAAGTTTAAAAAGCTCGTCAAGATTTTTCTCTTTGACAACCTTAGAGAGGATTGCCTGATTAACATTGGAGAAACAGCAGGTATCTTCGAGTGGTTGATCAATACAGATGAGAAAACTGGCAGATGCAGGCAAGATAGAATTAGAAATCTCGTTGTGTTTTGCAAGAATTTCATTGAAGAGAGAAAGCAAGGCCCTTGAACAATTGATTTTTACGAAGGCCAAATGCCATCTCTTTCTATTCAGCAAGCTGATAACAAGGTGGTTTGGAAGATTGTGAACAAGATCCGTGCAATGCATGATGTCTTGAAATTTTTTAGCCATGATAGTAGTAAAACTCTAGAACTCAGTAAAATGGACAACAAACAATTGCAAATCGAAAGAAAGAAATGGGATTAATCGATTCCTCCACCTCTACAAGTGTATGAACTCAACTTACAGTAATATGAATGAAATTGCAATGTTTGCGATGGAGTTTGGCAATGAGCAATCTTACCATAAATACTCCTGTTGCCGCGTAAAAGTTTGTTTCCAGGATGTTTCCTTGAAGGTGTGTGAAATTTACGAAGAACAAATCAAGTTTTTAATGACAATTTGATTCTTGGAAAATAAGCAAAGTATAATTTCTTGAAGATGAAGGAATATATTCGTATTGGCTTGAGAAAGAAATATAAATTATAGTATCGACAGGGTGATTAAATGTACACGGCATGTTAGTGTCTTAACACGGAATATTTTTGAATAATTCTACTTTGCCAGAAAGACAGTAGTGTAAACCTAAATTACCTGCTTACTCGTTTTCACAAGGACAAAATACGCTAAAATATTTCTGGCTTGATTTTAATAATATGCACGCTTAATAATATGCACACAAGATGGCTGCTGCGTGACTGTCAAGTTTTTGTGCCTATGATGAAATAATGCATTTCCACATTTCTTTTGAGTCGGGTGCGTTCTGTTGCATAACTTTTGAAGTCTGGTGCGTTTTATTGTATAACTTTTAAAGCTCGTTCGATACACAACGTTAAATAGACTTGACAATAATTAAAATAATTTTAAAATCGTGCAATGAATCTTATTTAATAATGTGTATGTGTCCGTGGACATTTCAAGATTGGCATCATCAACATCCACACCAATTATGATATTTATTCAAAGTCTATAAATTATAAGGGTGGTTATATGGTCCTCCACATTTTTAGATATTAATTATATTTACTAACATGAGTCTAAGTAAAATGACATGAATAATAAATATTACTTTTTTGTCATTAAACATTTTTTATTTGTTCATACTTATTTGTATTTATCTTTTTTTTTTTTTTTTTTTTTTTTTTGCCCCTTATTGTATAAACGGGTGAGTTAGTATTTTCAAACTTTATATAGTGAATAGATTCTTCCCTCTCCTGTAACATAAAAGAGTTAGGATTTTGTTATTTATACATAAAAAATGATAGAGTGTCATGTGACATTATATAATCTCTTATATAAATCTTGATGTACATGTAGGAAGGTTCAAAGAATTGATTACATAAGTTACGCGTTTCATGTTTTCCATTTTTTTTTTTTTTTATATACTTAATTTGTCTTTTCACAAGGGTTCCTTGGCATACGTTGCGGCTTTTTTTTTTTTTTTTCCCCAACTATACGATAGACAATATAGTAGTTAGATAATAAAGTTCCTTTGAAATTAAGTCAACAAAATTTAGCATTTAATATAGATTTGGTTTTTATTTATTATTCTTAACTCACTTTGACTGTTGTAATGTAATCGGGGTTCTAAATTAGCCTTTGTTTGATCTCATTATTTTTAAAAAATATTTTTGTCTTTTTTTTAACCATACATTTTTCAATAAAATAATATTACACGCAAATTCAAAAAAAATTCTTATTTTTTAAACGCACATTATTTATCAATCTATTATTTCAAAATGTATTTTTAGTCAAAAATGAATTCAAACAAGCGCTTAATGTTTTGACACGTTAGCAAGTCAAAACGATAAAATCGTTAGAATTTTGTCGGAAGGAATGTGATTCAGATTTCTCCAACATTTAATATTCTAAACTTTGCAGCAAATGATGCAGATAATCTATTGAATATTGCAAAGATTGCATTTCTGAGAAATCTCTCGAGCCAAAACAGGAGGAGAAGGAGGATGGGAGAAAATATACAGAGTTAATTAGAATTGACTAATGACCCAAAAAGGAAAAATAAACAAAGACTCTGACTGTCAAGAAAATATACAGAGTTTTATGAAGTATACGTTGGGAGGTTGCATGGGAATTAATGAGATATTCTTGCACTCGTATGTATTGCCTTATCTTATACTTTACATAAAGAAAAATAGATAGTACTCGTCATCGTTCAAGTTCTTTTTTACCAAAATCTCGAAGAGACGAAGACATTTGCAACTTGGAGAATATGGCAGGAGATTTACGTTCTTTCTGAGAATCTTAGAAAATAACCAAAAAAGAAAGAAAAACACAATGCTGGGGCAAGAATTAAGATTCCAAAATCTCTAATATGGCAGGAGATTTTTTTTTTTTGGGGCAATTGAAACAAATTCAAGACACAATGGTAAAAAAAAATTATCATTTTAATAAAAAAATTTCATGCAAAACAAAGTTAAACGGACATCAAACTTTCAAAAATTTTCAGGTGAAAATTTATATCAATCAAATACAATTAATTACAATTCCCAGTAAAACAAATTCTAAGCAATTCAATTCCCTATAATTCATTTTTTTTCCACTCAAATTTCATCTTTGCAATCAAACAGACTATTATATCATTCTGAAAGAAAATCACATTTCACTGTACATAAATTTTTTTTTTAATCAAAATTAAGATTTCAAAATCTCTAAATTTGTGAATAAATTTTATTATATAACCATATTGAAAGAAATAAGTCACATTTACAGTACGCATTGTTTGAGCTCCATTCTTTGAAAAAAAATACATTTTTAAAAAATGTTTTGACATAAATTTGACAAATAATCGTGAGCTTTAATTTAAGTTAATCCAACGCTCAATATATTATGAATCTCAAGTAATTATAACTAACTCTCCCATGATCTTAGTGAAATATATATTGAGTGTTGGATTGAGTTAAATTAAAGGTTTATTTACGATTTATTTATAATATTATACGCAAATCTAATTTTTTTTTTTTTTAAAAAAAAATTTTAATCACATATTTTTCATCAATACACTATTTAAAATACATTTTTATGAAAAGAATGGAGCTGCGTAACATAATTGTATCAAAAGGTGACAACAAAAAGCAATAAAACGGAAGAATGCAGCTGCGGCACAATAATTAGCTTCTATTAAGTCTTTTTTATCTTTAAAATAAAATAATATAGACCTTCTACCAAAACAAGGACACTTCTTCTGTGTTTTTCTACAATCAAATTTCTGTTCTTGCAAAGATCCCTCTTTTAATAAATTTTGATAAAAGTTTATCGTGGAATGTGTGACGAAAAGTTTTAGGACCCATTGAATGTGTGATTAAAATTAATTATCAACTTTGATTTAGATTTTAATCAGCTATTTTAGTTGAACGTTTCTGTTGCCGCGTAAAAGTTTGTTCCACATAAAAGTTTGTTCCAGGAAATTTGCGAAGAACAGATCTCAAGGAGTTTGTTCAACTGTAAATATCAAGTTTTGATTACAATTTAATTCTTCGAAAATAAGCTAGTTAGAATTTCTTGAAGATGAAGGAATATATTCGTAATTGACTTGAGAAAGAAATATAAATTATAGTATCGACATGATTAAATGTACATGGCATGTCAACGTTTTAACACGAAATATTTTTGAATAATGCTACTTTACTAGAAAGACGGTAGTGTAAACCTAAATTACCTAATTCTATAGTGCTTACCCGTTTTCACAAGGACAAAATAGGCTAAAATATTGCTGGCTTGATTTTAATAATGTGCACACAAGATGGCTGCCGCGTGACTGTTAAGTTTTTGTGTTTATAATGAACTAATGCATTTCCATATTTCAAAGGTTTTTTTTTTTTTTTTTTCTTTTGAGTTGAGTGCGTTTTGTTGCATAACTTTTATATAGCTCGTTCGATACACAACGTCAAATAGACTTGACAATATTTAAAATAATTTTAAAATCGTGCAATTAATCTTATTTAATAATGTGTATGTATCCGTGGACATTTTGACATCATCGACATCCACACCAATTATGGTATTTATTCAAAGTCTATAAATTATAAGGGTGGTTATATTACAAACATGATTTTTATTTGGTCCTCCACATTTTTAGATATTAATTATATTTACTAACATGAGTCTAAGTAAAATGACATGAATAATAAATATTACGTTGTTTACATTAAACATATTTGATTTGTTCTTACTTATTTGTATTTATCCTTTTTTTTTTTTCCTTATTGCATAAAGGGGTGAGTTAGTATTTTGAAACTTTATATAGTGAATAGAGTCTTCCCTCTTCTGTAACATAAAAGAATTAGAATTTTGCTACTTGTACTTAAAAATTGGTAATGTACCAAAAGCTCGAAGAGACGAAGACATTTGTAATTTGGAGAATAAGGTAGGAAATTTACGATCTTTCTGAGAATCTTAGGGTCCGTTTGATTCGCCAAAATTTTTCCTGAAAGTTGGAATCGAATTCCAACTTCCACCTTTTGTTCATTTGATAGCGTTTTTCTTTACATGGAATTGATTTCCACCCATTTTTCAAGGTACAACTACTTGAAGCGTGATTCCGTGGAATTCAGTTCCTTGCTATATGGTGAGAATTGGTTTCCACCTATTTATTTTTTATTTTTTTTTATTTTTTAGCAATAGAAACAAATTCTACGATAAAATGTAAAAAAAAAATTATCTATTTAATTGACAAATTTCATGCAAAACAGAGCCAAACGTAAAAATAAAAAATAATTTTTTTTTTTGACAATCTAAACATATTTTGTCCCCAATGGTAAAAAAATTTATCCATTTAATTGACAATTTGCATAAAAAACAAAGTCAAACGTATTATAATAGAAATGTGAAAAATTATACCAATCAAACACTTTTAATTCAATTCCCGGTAAAACAATTCCAAACAATTCAATTCACTGAAATTCATTTCCTTTCTACCCAATTTTCACCCTTACAATCAAACGGATCTTTAGAAAAGAACCAAAAAAAGAAAGAAAAATACAATGGGGCAAGAATTAAGATTCCAAAACCTCTAAATTAGTGAATAAATAATTATTATATCATTCTGGAAGATTTCAAAATCTCTAAATTTGGAAGTAAATACTATTATATCATTCTGAAAGAAAATCGCATTTCACTGTACATAATCTTTATCAAAATTAAGATTCCAAAAAATCTAAATTTGTGAATAAAATTTATTATATAACCATTCTGAAAGAAATAAGTCATGTTTACAATACGCCCAGTTTGAGCCACATTTTTTGAAAAAATACATTTTTAAATAGTGTTTTGACATAATTTTCAATCACATTTTTCATAATACACTACTAAAAAACAATTTTTTACCTACGAAAAATTACTATCCGTTGGTAATTAGAAACGGATTATTCGTTACTACAAGTAATTCACTTTCAACTACGATAATTAGCAACGAGTTTTTCGTTGGTAATGACAATATCTCTTTACCAACGAATATTATGTTCATCATGTAACCATTTAACATTTGGATCTTTCACCTACGGATATTTCGTAGGTAACGTACCAAATATTACCAACGGATGCAATCCGTTGGTAATTAGAAATGGATTATCCGTTGGTAAAAGTAATTTACTTTCAATTACGATAATTAGCAAAGAAATATCCATTGTAACGATGATATTTTTTTTGCGGTCGCATAGGTTTACTCTATGCGACCGCATAGAAGGAAAAAACAGTCGTTGGACAGTTTTCTTAGTTTCAGTTTTGATGACTTTTGGAGGGAACCTTGCATCTCTTCATGATTTTTTGGCACCAATTCGTGGGGTATTGATCAAGGCCTATAAATAGGTGTTGAGATGATCAATACAATTAATAACAAACAAATGAAAAATATTAATTTATTCCACAAAGAAGAAATAAAAGTCTTCTTCATCCATATTCAAATTCTCTTTGTGTTCTTGAAGTTTTGGAGAATTCCACAAATGCTAAGTGATGAATTCTCTGCCAGGCTTGATTAATCATTCGAACCATTTGCCGGAAAATCCTTTAAGCACCATTATTAAACCGAGAGGGGGCAAATATCGTTTGAGGACAACGATATAATGTCCTGTTTGAGCCTTCATGTTCACGATAATCTTCTTCTCAATTTCATCTTCTTGTGATTCTGTTTCTATAGTTTCTTCTCCAAACCCTTGGTGATGATATTTTTCCTAACAATCTCAAACGATATCCATGCGATGGAGAATGGAACTACTTTGGCGACAATCAAGTTGATGAAATCAAGATCTTGTTTGGATCGGTTGATGGGACAAATCTCGTAAAAGGATTTGGAAGGATTGATTTCAATTTGGTAAGTTGATTTTATATTCGATCTTCACACATGCAAAAGATTATTCACGTGAGTTTTGACTGCATATTAAATATGATTTTTATATGCGTTAAAAGTCTGATTTTTTACTTGTGTTAATGGAAAAGAACAAAACTCACTAAATGATGTTAATCTATATGGTGTGCGAATATATATAATTGTCATATTGTTGAATGGCAGCATTTTTGTTGTGAATTTGAATGACAATCATTGTACAAAAGACACATGTTTGTTTTATGGACATTATTTGTGAAACATTTATTATAAATTCTAGTGGAAGAAATCTGAAAATTATGTCTATAATTATAATCCATTTGTCAAATTGCATAGTTGTATAAATTTTGTGCATGATATATTTAGTTGGAATATAGCATGAATTTATTTGTGTGAAAAGGGCATGAGTGTGTATGTCTTTATGATATGCTATATGTTTTGAAGTAAATTGAAAATAACGACGAACGGTCGTGTGCTTTAATTCCTGTGTGAAAAGGGCATGAGATTTTGATTTGATTTTGGCTTGTTATTTGAGCAGTTACATTGTCATTTGCATGCTTGTCTTTTGGGGTCGTTGGGTGAGACATAGATAATTGGTTACTTATTCATATGCATGCTTTTGATATATGTCTGTTTGGGGTCGTTGGAGAGAGACATAGATACTATATTTAAGACATTAATGTGCTTTCATTATATATATTTTTCCATGTCTTTTGGGGTTGTTGGTGAGAGACATAGATACATTTACCTACTGTTTTAACTTCAAGTGAGTTTGCAGTAAGGGGAAGTTTGTGCGTTACTTGTGCATTGCATATCATGCACTGATATGGAGCATATTATCATTGCATTTATGTTGCACTTTATGCATAGCTGTTTGAGTCTTGATGTTTTGTGGTATTAATGCATATATGGTGTTTTGATTAGCATTAATATTGCATCTCAAACAAGCATGCTTATTTGATTGTTTATGTGTGTAAGCTTCTAAGTGTTTTATTGCTTATTTCCTGTATCACGTGCTTTTATACTGGGTGTGTGAGTTTTGATTTCAAGATACAGGTTGAACAAAATGGAAGCTGCATTCAGATGATAGTTGGACTTAGTTTTTTCTTTGATAGGTTTATTTTACCTTGTAATTGATTTTGTCACATAATGTCAAAAGGGGAGTTTGTTAGTATTAGATCATTGTAATTGGCTATTCAGTGAACAAAATGACCAACTTGAACATTTTAGAAGTTTAGAGACTTAATTGTAAAGTTTCATAGTTGGTTGTATAGTGTAGGGTTTGGGATCCAAGTTTGGAACACGAAGGAAACTCGCCGCATTTTCGCTAGCTGCTCGCGAGAGTCATGCTCGAGCGGATGAAGCAGAGCATTCAGCGCTCGACCTTCGCCCACTTGTCGCTCGAGCGAGCATGCTCCTCTCTCGAGCGACCAATTTAAGGCCAGACCTAAATCGCTATTTCGCGAGATTTTTATTGTCCAAAATTTTCATATTCGTCCAACATATAAAAGGGGGCGCTGCGCATTAGGGAAAGGTGTGTTGAACATTATTCATTCAAGAGAAAACAATTATTCTCTCAAGAGCCAAACATTCAAACAGTTCAATCACCTCATCTATATGCGCCCTTCGGATTGAAAACATCAAAACTTTCAATCAATACACTGGTGCTATTCTTCACTTGGATCTGTCAGGAAGATTGTGTCGTCAACTTGGCTGGCTGTGAAGATCAAGGAAGGAATTTAAGAACGAGGAGTTCTTGGTGGATCTACAAGAGATAAACTGCGTGAAGAGTCAGGAGTGGAGTTCGTGTGTTCACTTCAGGAATACTGCTTTACAACGAAGAGTTAGGATTGGTGTTCGTGTGCACATTCCAAGAGAGCTACTTCAAACTTCAGACAGGAGATCAGAAAACTTGTGTCGTCAACTTTGCTGGTGGTCTGTAAGTTTATAATACAATTTATAATGGATCTTTTACTGGCAAAGCATTCGGAGTTTTTCCCACGTTGGGTTTCTCCGTGAACAATTTTTGTGTTGTTTACTGCTTTAGTTATTACTTTCATATTATTGCGGTAGTTCAAGATAGGATAAATTGAATTGATTAATTAATTATCTAAAAACTAATTAAAGTGACTTGTTGCTTTGATTAGATTAGTTTCGCACATAAGGTCAAACTAAAAATAGGTAATTAGTAACGGTCTAGCGCTATCCCGTAACTTTAAATATACACTAAGTGGATGAAATAGGATGAAACCCGATTATGGCATTTGTAAAACCAATTGGAATATTTGAAGAATATTCATAATATTGAAGATCATTGCAATTATTCAATGATGAGAATTAAATGTCCACGTAAGAAATCCACGTAGGATAAAATTGAATGCGTTTTAAACTAACAAATAGTAGAGTGTCATGTGGCATTAAATAATTCCTTATGTAAATATTGATGTACATGTAGCAGGGTTCAAAGAATTGATAACATAAGTTACGCATTTCATGTTTTCCATTTTTTTTTAATATACTTAATTTGTCTTTTCGCCAGGGTTCCTCCGCTTACGTTGCGGCTGTTTATTTTTTTATTTTTTGTCAACTATATGATAGACAATAGTTAGATAATAAAGTTCCTTTAAAATTAAGTCAACAAAATTTAGCAGTTACTATAGATTTGGTTTTTATTTATTATTCTTAACTCACTTTGACTGCTGTAATGTCATTGGGGTTCTAAATTAGCCTTTGTTTGAATTCATTATTTTTAAAATATATTTTTCTTTCTTCTTTTTAACCATACATTTTTCATAATATTACATACAAATTCAAAAAATTTCCTTATCTTTTAAACGCGAATTATTTATCAATCTATTATTTCAAAATACATTTTTAGTCAAAAATGAATTCAAACAAGCGCTTAATGTTTTGACACGTTAGCAAGTCAAAACGAGAAAATCGTTAGAATTTTGTCGGAAGGAATGTGATTCAGATTTCACATTTAATATTCCAAACTTTGCAGCAAATGGTGTAGTAATCTATTGAATATTGCAAAGACTGCATTTCTGAGAAATCTCTCGAACCTAGAATTTGATGCCAAAACAGGAGGATGGGAGAAAATATACAGAGTTAATTAGAATTGACTAATGACCCAAAAAAGAAAAACAAATACAGACTCTGACCGTCAAGAAAAATGGATAAAGTTGTATCAAGTATACGTTGGGAGGTTGCATGGGAATTAATGAGATGATTCCTGCACTTATGTGTATTGCCTTATCTTATACTTTACATAAAGAAAAATGGATAGTACTCGTCAAGGTATACGTTCTTTTTTACATGGTAATGTACCAAAATCTCAAAGAGACGAAGACATTTACAACTTGGAGAATATGGTAGGAAATTTACGTTCTTTGACTTCTTTCTGAGAATCTCAGAAAAGAACCAATAAACCAAATGGACTTAATTAAAGTAAACTCCAATAAATCAATCTTGTCCCGATTAACTCTTGATCGGTTTAAATAATTTATTAATTTCGATCTATTCCACTAAAAGAACCAGATTGCACTATTAACTTAATTGAAATTATAGAAACTACAATAATTATATCCTCTGTCATATTGACCCCGTTAATCATGTTGAAAATCTGGAATAAGGTGAAATGACCAAAATATAAATTATAGTATGGACAGAGTGATTAAATGTAAATGGCATGTCAGCATGTTAACATGGAATATTTTTTAATAGTGCTAGTTTGTCAGAAAGACGGTAGTGTAAACCTAAATTACCTAATTCTATAGTGCTTACCCGTTTTCACAAGGACAAAATAAGCTAAAATATTGCTGGCATGATTTTAATAAACAAAAAAGGTTGAACCCCAATCTTGAGGGCCCTTCCCCGACCCTACTCTGGGCCATTGTGGAGGAAGTAAATCGCAAGATGTACCTCAAAGGAGTCAGGATGGAGAGCTTATGGATAGGCCAGGACTATTAACCCAATGGTAACTCCCGCTTGCAACAAAGCCAATTCCCTTACGGGAAATCGAACTCTGCACACTACCGCGCTGAGCCCTAATCGCCCTCCCATTTGTCACTGGGAGATATGCCTTGGGGGCTGCATGATTTTAATAATGTGCACACATGATGGCTGCCGCATGACTGTTAAAGTTTTTTTGTTTATAATGACTAATGCATTTCCACATTTCAAAGGTTTTTTCTAATTTTCTTTTTCTTTTTTGAGTCGAGTGCATTTTGTTGCATAACTTTTATAGCTCGTTCGATACACAACGTCAAATAGATTTGACAATATTTAAAATAAGTTTAAAATCGTGCAATTAATCTTATTTAATAATGTGTATGTATTTCAAGATTGGCATCATCAACATCCACACCAATTATGATATTTATTCAAAATCTATAATTATAAGGGTGGTTAGGGTTGGGCATATCTCCCGAATCGAACCGAACCAAATCGAGCGGTTCTTCGTAAATTAAATACCCGAACGGGTATCTGAATCGAGAACCGATAGGTTCGGTTCGGATCTCGATTTTAGATCAAGAACCGAATAAGAACCAAATCTTTTTAAATTTTAAATTTTTATATATTGAGTATATCAAATTATTTTAATTTTTTCTAAACAAATTAGCAAATTAACTAATTAGATGATTAATGCTCCAACTCCCAAGTCCATGCCTAACTAGCTCAGCCCAACCCAATTTTTTCTTGTAGAATTTCTTAGTACTAGTTACTAGTTAGTATGACAAGTCAAGCAATTGATGGTTAAATCAAATAGTTGGCAAGTATTAGCAATATTTTATAATATTTTATCTCTATGACTTTTAATTTATATTTCATTTTTTATGTAGACTTGAAGGTTTGAAGCAAATGAATTATTGATATGGATCACCAATATTTTAGTATTAGTATCTATTTTTTGATATTTGTATACATTAGTAAATTAATTTTATTAGATAACTTGTTATTTATATGTTATTAAATTGTATAACGTTAATTTGTAAAAATTAAGATTGAACGTGTCAAACTGGTGGTAGTTGTATTTATGTAGTGTTGTTATAAATGTTAAAAAAATTAATTATAATATAGAACCGAACCGAACTGAATCGAATGAAATCGAACTTGAACGGTTCCATAATTATATTTGGACCCGACGATTCTGTTTACCAAATACCCAAAAAATTTCGGTTCGGTTCTCTTCAGAACCAAATCGAACCGGACCGTGCCCAGGCCTAAGGGTAGTTCAATAAAATAATATTACATATAAATTCAAAAAAATTCCTTATTTTTTAAACACGCATTATTTATCAATTTATTATTTCAAAATGCATTTTTAGTTAAAAAAAAAAAAATGAGATTCAAACAAGCGCCGAATGTTTCGACACGTTAGCAAGTCAAAAAGATAAAATCGTTAGAATTTTGTCGGAGGGAATGTGATTCAGATTTCACCAACATTTAATCTTCCAAACTTTCCAGCAAAAGATGCAGACATTGCATTTCTGAGAAATCTCTCGAACCTAGAATTTGATGCCAAAACAGGAGGAGGGGAGAAAATATAGAGTTAATCAGAATTGACTAATGACCCAAAATGGAAAAAATAAATAAAGACTCTGACTGTCAAGAAAAATAATGACTTCTCCTTCTCAATGTATACGTTGGGAGGTTGCCTTATCTTATACTTTACTTTACGTGGTAATCAGGTAATGTACCAAAATCTCGAAGAGACGAAGAGATTTGCAACTTGGAGAATATGGTAGGAAATTTACGTTCTTTCTGAGAATCTTAGAAAAGAACCAAAAAAGGAAGAAAAACACAATGCTGGGACAAGAATTAAGATTCCAAAATCTCTAAATTAGTGAATAAATAATTAATATATCATTCTGAAAGATTTCAAAATCTCTAAATTTATGAAATTTTTTTACCATATAACAACCATTCTGAAAGAAAAAAGTCACATTTACAGAACATAATTGTATCAAAAGTTGACAACAAAAAGCAATAAAACAGAAGAATGCAGTTGCAACACAATAATTAGCTTCTATTAAGTTTCTTTTATCTTTAAAATAAAATAAAATAGACCTTCTACCTTCAACAAGGACACTTCTTCTGTGTTTTTCTACAATCAAATTTCTTTTCTCACAAAGATCTCTCTCTTTACGTCAAGGCCCAAAAGATTAAAGGTTTATTCCCTCTTTTATTTAGACAAAAATCAAAATTTTAATAAATTTTGATAAAAGTTGATCGTGGAATGTGTGACGAAAAGTTTTGGGACACATTGAATGTGTGGTTAAAATTAATTATTAACTTTGATTTAGATTTTAATCAGCTATTTTAGTTGAACCAAAAAGTTGCTTAACATGATATATATGGTAGCAGAAAAAATTATTAGTTCATGATGCAACACAATAATATGAGGAGCACGCAGGCTATGGACGGTTTTAGTACTTTACTTATTTTACTAGGGCTTATGTAATAGTTATTCAAGAGTTCAGGGACTTAGCATGCAATTTTTATTCCGCTATCGTAATTAGGTCTTTAAGCTGCTGCCAACAGCACACCTTTTCGGAGTTTACATTTATTTTTATTTCCATTAACATATTATTTTGATTAAATTGATGACATAATCCAATAAAGAAGCCGACATTAAAGGGTTGTTTGAACTCCATTTTTTTTTTAAAATTCATTTTTAATCACACATTTTCCAATAAAATTATATTACATGTAAATAAAAAAAAAAATCTTAATTTTTAACCACACATTCTCCAAAAATGCACATTTCTCTCAAAATGGGGCTCAAACAAGGGCTAAATGTGCACCCGAGATTGTTTAGGAGTTTACTTTAAGTTCGTTCAATGGTTTAATGTGTCATCATCAACAAATTCACCTTTAGCTATAGTGGGGTTTTTACAGGAACGACGAGTACACAATATTAAATAAACTATCAGTATTCAAAGAAAAAGTAGAAATTAAAATGACTCAAACTTATGTGGCGACTTTTAGATTGATATCAAGATCATCCACATTCATTACGATATATATTTATTTTTTCCAAAGTTGATTGTACTAATTTAACTATTCTTCTAAAAATATTAGTATTCCCCAAGAGAAAGAATATGTTAATTTTGTTGGAAAAATATAAGGATTTTCCTTGTAGCGCGCATTACAAAATTTCCTTTCATCTTTGATCTTCTTGATTCCACCCTCAAATTTTCTTGTTTGATCTTCTTGATTCACTTTCAAAT
Organism: Osmanthus fragrans; assembly: GCA_019395295.1. Taxonomy (NCBI): domain Eukaryota; kingdom Viridiplantae; phylum Streptophyta; class Magnoliopsida; order Lamiales; family Oleaceae; genus Osmanthus; species Osmanthus fragrans. The sequence goes on from CM033357.1 coordinate 26,256,202, forward strand.
CTTTTGGCCTTCTTAAGTCTTCAATAACTCAAAACCATAGAGATTTCTTTTGTGTGTAGACACAAGAATTATTATGCTCTTGCTTTTAATTAACAGCTAATCTGAGGATGCATTAATTGATTGCAAGAATGGAATTTGTATGGAAAGAGAATAAATTCTAGATAATTGAATTGACTAGAACTTATTTCTATGAAAATTATTAATTAAATGTGTTTGATTGATTTAGTTCTCAACCTAAAAAATATTATACTTGTTTATTTTTTATTGGTGAGTAGATAAAAGAAAAAAATAATAGATGAGAGAGTGAAATACTTGGAAAATAAAAATCATATTTCCCTAAAAAAATATTTTTCTCGTTTTTGAGAAAAATATGGTCACGTGATTAAAAGTTGGAAAACATTTTTTTGTAGAAAAAATCGTCAATCAAACACCCCAAAACTAGAAACTTGGGATTACTTGGAAAATAAAAATTATCACTCCCTAAAGAAAATATTTTCCTCGTTTTTTAGGTTTAAAGTCAAATTTCTATTTTTGGGGGGTTGATTGACGGTTTTTTTCATGTACCCATCAGTAAAAAATGGACAAGTATAATATTTTATAGGTTAAAAACTAAATCAATCAAACACATTTAATTGCTAATTCACATACAACTAAGTTCTAGGCAATTGAATTGTCTAGAATTTATTTTCTATTGATACAAATTTCATATTTACAATCAGACGCACGATAAGTGTCTTTATAATATGGATTTGATTAGAAAGTATCACAATCCAAAAGAAGTCTTTCTTTTGATTGGATAAAGATCCTAAATAAAAAGGACTCTTTTAATTCTCATCCAAATCAAAGTCTTCCATATCTTAAATGGCACATGTGTGACGACACATTCCAGTTTAATTGATTTATCTTTCTATAGTTAATAATAATAAAATATAACTCTTATAATTTATTTCGATTCTTATTTTGAAGTCACTGAAGGGACTAAACGGACTTAATTAAATTAAACTCCAATAAATTAATTTTGTCACGATTAACTTTTGATCGATCTAAATAATTTATTAATCACGTTCTTTCCACTAAAAGAACGAGATTGCACTATTAACTTAATTGAAATTACAGACACTACAATAATTATATCCTCTGACATATTGTCCCCGTTAATCATGTTGAAAATCTAGAATAAGGTGAAATGACCAAAATACCCTTTTAAAATATATATTAAATCCTCGATCTTATTTTTCTATCTAACAGTTTCATGTGATCATATCACAATATTAATTCAACAGTCAACGTCGAATTATTGAGCTTAGATTTAACTGTCCATTAAAAAATCTTTTGAGATCATGCCTATTAAATATGTTACGGATTCCATATCGCGAATACATGTTCTATGATTATTTCACTTTAATTTCCAAGACACCGAGATATTGATTAACAATTTAATCTCACTCATTGATACTTCAAAGATTTTCAAGATAGTAATCAAAGTTCATTACTCGCTCATGATTGAGGTACAACGTACAATAGTTAAGTGAAATTAAATTTATGTGGTTATTTCCATAAACTAATTTCACGTGTTCCGGTCCAATACATTTCAAAATTGTACAATCAATTTTATTACCAAAGTCAAAATTAACATTAATAAAATTGAGACAATCTTATCAAAATAAAGTATTCGTCTTTATTTACCGATTGTGGATAATAAAATTTAGATAGAATTATAAATCGAATATTTATGTGCTTAACGACTTAAACGCTCGATTTATAATATCAAGTCGATCCATGAACAAAATGTAAGCTCAAATTAATACAAATAATTTATTGAAAAATAAATTAATATTTCTATTTCAAAATATCACAAGTACAAATAAATTTACTCAAGGGATTAATATTAAACTAACAAATTTGTCACTGGTAAAGCACACAGAAACATCAATAAAAATCCATGAATTTTTTTAATGTAATTTTAAAATTAAGTTATAAAGTTCGGCTCTACCAATTCCACCCAAATAAAAATAAAACTAAAACTAAAATAAATTCAATGAAGTTACTTTAAAGCAAAGTCGATAAAATTTAGCAATAATATAAGTTTATTATATTAGTTATTATTATCAACTTACTTTTACTAGTATAATTTATTATCCTGTGGATAATAAACTATATTATGACACATTAATAAGTCACAAGATAACAACAATTGAATTTAGTAATATTATTTAGTCTCACAATCTAGGTAACGCTAATGTGATATTAAATTATAAGTGAAATTTAATTTCATCTTTCATTTAGTATATCATTTAACGTCATCTGAACAGTGAGATCTATTCAGCATTTCTTGAATTTAGGAAGGAATGTGATTCTTGAACATTAAATATTCCAAACTTTTGCACCAAAATCTCTACTTTTTTCATCGAATATTGCAAAGTGCATTTGGGCGAAATTTCTCTCCCTAAAATTTGATGCACAAGAAGACAGGAGTGGCAGAAAATATGCTAAAGTTTCCTGAGAAATTTCCATAAAACAAGATTCTAATAAATAGATAAGCTTGTTGAATAAAGTCTCCGGTTGTTAAAGTTTCACGAAAATGGATATGCCTATTGAATGAAAAGTTTGACATTGGAACCCGGTTGTTAACGTTTCAGGACTCACCTTTACCAACGATTTTTATTTTTTTAATTTTTTTTGAAATCCGCACTAGTGGAGAACATTGTTCTAAAAGGCGCGTCTAGACAGCACCAATACATTGTTTATGCGTGATGCGCAGCGAAAACGCCAAATCAAGTGGCTTGACGCATTATTTAACGGTCAATGACAATCGTTAACTGCTAATGCGCACTATTGCCATTTTTTTCTTTTAAATTAAAACTTAAAGGCATTCACTTTGTCTGTCATAGATTCAAAATAGCCGCTTAAAGTATTAAACAAAGGAAAACTCTTATCTATTTACTATTTAGTATTTACATTAGAAACTTGTCCTTTTGTTGGAAATTTTGAAAAAAATGTATAAAGTTCTTATAAATCTTGTTTATATGTTTAGCAACAATAATGTTGGTCCTAGGTTGTCCATTGTGACAATGACGCTTTATTACTGCAATTTCAGCAAAAATATTTGTTACAATTGCTAACTTTAATGCCAAATTACCAACCACTAAGTCTTTTTCCATGACATTCCGTCGCTAAATCCTAAAAAAATTTCTACAAGATTTGTTATTGCTAATATTTTGTTACTATTAGTTTGAAAAGAAAAAAAAGCTACATATATTTATAGAAATGTTACTAATTTCATTTTTCTTGTTAATTTAAAACAGAGAAATTTACAAAATACACTATATATATATGCTTGTTGAATGAAAAGTTTGACATTGGAACCCGGTTGTTAACGTTTCACGAAAATGGATATGCTTGTTGAATGAAAAGTTTGACATGGGAACTCGGTTGTTAACGTTTCAGGACTCACCTTTACCAACGATTTTTTTTTTTTTTTTTTTTTTTTTTTTTAAATCCGCACTAGTGGAGGACATTGTTCTAAAAGGCGTGTTTAGGCAGCGCCAATACGTCATCTAGGCGTGATGCGCAGTGAAAACGCCAAGTCAAATGGCTTGGCGCCTTATTTAACGGTCAATGACAATCGTTGACTGTTAATGCGCGCTATTGTCTTTTTTTTTTAAAAATACAATTCTTTTAAGTTAAAACTTAAAGGCTAAGGGGGCGTTCTCTTCGTGTTTCAGTTTTGTGAATTCGTTTTGTGTTTTATGTTTTGAATGTCTGTTTTGAAATTACTGAAAATGTGTTTTTTTTGTCATTTTGAAAAATAATTTCTCAAAACATAAAACTGAAAATCGCGTTTACTTTACAATTTTGAGAATCTTTTTTTATAATATTTTATTCAAGAAACATTGATTAAGTTTCCCTCGACAAAAAGATTGAACTTGTCATTTGTTCTAAACACAAATTAGCATATATAACCATAAAGATAAGCATTCTAAATTATTGAATAAAATCAAGATCTAAATGTAATTGCTTAACAGATAATAAATAAGAAAAACCCCTAAATATAAAACAGGAAAGATTTCCAGGGCCAATCCGATGTACAAAAATCAATTATCCTCATTTATCAAACTCACATTAACAACTCAAAGTATTCATCACAAAACATATTCAATTAGAAATTATTTTTCATGTTATGGATCATAGAAAGCTCCTGGAAAAATTATGTACAAGTAATTTAGAAGAAAATTGACCTTATCCATGAAGTAGGATCCAACCCATTTGAAAAAAAACAGCACCCAACAGCACTAAAAACGCCACCACCAACCCCAGCTTCGCCCACCACCATAACGACCACAACCACCCTCCGCCACTTCCACCATTTCCACCACAACAACCCGATGTCGACGCCTCAGCAACCACCTTCCTGTAGGTCCGTCCCACCGTCTAAACCTTCCTCTAATTTCACGTAATCCCCAACCCTGAAATCCTCTTCAGCAGCGTCGTAAATCATTGCCACCGAATCAAATTCTAGGTTTTCTACACCAAATCAAATTATTTTCACCAAAACGTACAATTATTTCCCAAGAAAAATCAAACTGAAGAACATGAGTACAACCTCTACTCCGCTGAAGACGTCGAACAAAGCAATTTACACCCTACTTGGTTAAACCCTTCAAATCTTCCATCTTCATCTTACTGGGGAGAGAGAGAGAGAGAGAGAGAGAGATACGGGTTGGTTTTTAATCTGGGTGTTTTCCGTGTTTTCTCCTCATTTCATGTTTTTGGCCTGAAAACACAAAAAATGTGAAAATCATGTTTTCTGTTTTCTTAACAATTTTTTTTTTTGTTTTCAAAAATTATTTTTTGAAAACAAGAAAGAGAATGCATTTTTAGCGTTTTGAAAAATCGAAAACAGAAAACGGTTGGAAAACAGCAAAAAAAACGCCCCCTAATTTTTTCTCTTTGTCTACCCTAGATTCAAAACAGCCGCTTGAAGTATTGAACAAAGAAAATTTTTAAAAAATTCCTATCTATTTACTATTTAATATTTACACTAGAAACTTGTCCTTTTGTTGAAAATTTTGAAAAAATGTATAAAATTTCTATAAATCTAGTTTAGATGTTTAGCATCTATTATTTTTAATTATTAAATACTATTTTGATTGATTAAATATTAAAATAAGAAAACGTATTTTTACGCTATTTTATGCATATTACTCGCCTAACTCATAGTTTGGCCCCCACGCATTGTCATGCATTACAACTTTTAGAACACTAGTGGAGGACAAGTTGATCTGCCAATAATTATCCATCAAACCTTTTACATTTAACACTTAATTTTATTACTTTTACAAAATATTCATTATTTTCCTAATATCTTTTATTTTAACTAATTTTTCTATAGATTATTATATTATTTTCTTACACTGAAAATTGAAACACTTGGAATACATTTAATTATAGTTGAAGAGCCAAACTTGCTCTCTAAATTAAAATGTTAATTTAAAAAATCATTAGGAGCATGATTTTAAGAGTTGACTCTTTGAAATAGAGAGCATCTCATGTTTAAAGAGTCTTTTGAAAATGTTTATAAAAAAGCATCTTATGCATAATGAAGAGCATCTTTAAATTTAGCGATTAATCTTTTTTATGCACTCCAACAAATTCTCTATTTTGACTCTTCATTTGTTTTTTCCAATATACATTCAATAATTTCTCCTCATATCTTATTTTAAATCATTTTTTCATATGTTAATGACCAATCAATTCAAATGTAATTTGAAAATTTTAAATTTTAGAGCATTAAAATTTGCATTGTATAAAATGCAATCATTGAACATTAAAAAATAGAGAGTAAATTTGACTCTCTAAATTTGGTCATAGGTTGTCCATTGTGACAATGACGCTTTATTACTACAATTTCAGGAAAAATATTTGTTACAATTACTAACTTTAATGCAAAATTACCGGCCACTAAGTCTTTTTCCAAGACATTCCGTCGCTAAATCCTAAAAAAATTTCTACAAGATTTGTTGTTGCTAATGTTTTGTTACTATTTCCGTTCATAATTTTTCTTTGCAAGTTTCCAGTGTGAATAAATCCTTTGGTAAGTTAAATTACATTAGTTTGAAAAGAAAAAAGGCTACCATTTTATATATTTATAGAAATGTTACTAATTTCATTTTTTCTTGTTAATTTAAATCAGAGAAATTTACAAAATACAATATATATATATATATATATATATATATATATATATATATATATATATATATATATATATATATATATATTATGGGGTAACTTCACTTTACATGCCATATTTTACATACTTACATTTTACTTAGTATACATTTTGCATAATGATTACACAAAATACCCTTTGCTGAAAAATTTACAGACATAACATTATAAATAGTTAAATATATAAAAATATTCTTAAATAAAATATTAAATCACGTCCTATATATTACATTATATAACATTTTGCAAGCTATGTTTGCAATTATTGATTTTTCTTCAAAAAAAAAATCTTTAAATTATGTTTTCTTTTGTCAGCATGTTTGAAAGTGTTTGTAAAAGTGATAGATAGAATTAGGTGGCGAATAGATGCGTAATACTTGTGAATTTCTTGAAACGCATTGATAAAAACTGACTTTAGTAATTATAGACAATTTACAAAAATAAGCCAAACGTGGGCTTAGATTTAAAAAGTAACAACTATATTCCTTTTCTAAACTCTAACATCCACTATTCTAAAAGGTGCGTCTAAGCGGCGCATAGGCGCGATGCGTGGTGGAAACGTCCAGCCACGTGACTTGACACCTTATTTAGCGGTCAACGGCGCCTAGGCGCGCATTATTATCTTCTTTTAAAAAAAAAAAAAAAACTTACAATTTTTTTTAAGTTAAAATTTAAAAGCTAATTTCTTTACTTCGTGTGTCGTAAATTCAAAACAACTTCTTGAAGCCTTTGAACAAATGAAAACTTTCAAAAAAAATTATCTATTTACCATTTAATATTTACATTTTAAACTTATTCTCTTGTTGGAAATTTTGAAAAAATGTATAACGTTCTTATAAATCTATTTTAAATGCTTGGTAGATATTATTTTTAATATTAAATGATTTTTTGATTGATTAAAAATTAAAACAATATTAAAATAAGAAAATGACTTTTTATGCATTTGTCTTGCCTAAGCTCGCCTAACCCATAACTTGGCCTTCCCGTATCTCCACGCATTACGCCTTTTAGAACACTGCTAACATTAAACTAATAAAAATTTTAAAATATACTTCATTTTACTCTTCCAACATTGTAAAATTAAATACAAATTCTTAATTATTATATTTTAATTAACAAAATTTGTTCGATGAATCAAATTAAAAATGGTGAATTTAAACATTTTTTTATATTAAATTCTGTTTTGAAGCTCAAAATAAATTTTTTATTCTATTTAAGTTGGGGTAATTTTGCAACTTAAAAGTTGTTAAGAATGTATGCATAATTTCATTGGTATCTGTTGCAGACGAATTTTACTTTTCTAGGAGAAAAAAGTGAATAATATATAAAAATAACTAATAAAATTTATGATTTTGTGTGAAAATAAAAATGAAAAAAAAAATAGGTATGTAATGCATTTAGAGGACTCTAGTAAATATTAATTTGATCCACCATTCTTATATATCTATCTCACTATAAATTTATCAATATTCTATTCCAATATTATCTATATTAATTTCATTCATATGAATACAAGAAATTCATACCACTTTTAATTTGACAATTCATCAAACCCTTCATCTTCTTGAATCTCCACACTCTCTGATGCGAGATTGAATTGAACCCAAGAAAGTTTGAATCAAAGAATCAATACAATCTTCGACAATATGTTGACCCTGTGATCACAAGATTCGAGAATCTTACTTGAATTATTTGAACATCACAAGAAACAAATCTTGATAAGATCGTAAAATTAATTCAATGAAAATCAATTAATTGAAAGCAAAAATTGCTCACAAAATAATCTCTCTATATTGAATTAATGAAAGTTCTTTATAATGTAAAATAATGAGTCATATTTATAGGAAAAACAACCCATAAAACCTTAGTCAAAACGAATTAAAGTCTAAAGATTATAAAAGTTACCAAAAAAATCGAGTTTTAACATAATTAGAATATCTCACGAAATTGAAAAATTCACCTCCGAAATTTGAACTATTCGACCGCATAGTATTACTACACGTGGTCACAAACCAAGTAAAAACCACAATGTTGGCCTCGGTATTGAGGCATGCAACCTTGTGCTATATGGTCGCATAGTAGACCTATTGGCCTCCAGATTTGAGTTCTTGAATCAAAGGCATTCCAACTCGTTCCCGCTCTTATGCCCAACATGAAACGTTTTCTTTGGCATGTTAACGTCAACCTCTTGAACTCCGTAACTTGAACAAGTGATTGCATGGCTTTATTAACTCTAATTAATCTTGAACTTGCCATTATCCCCTCCTCAACATACAGCAAGCCCTTGATTGCTTATTATCTTCCTTGGATCGCATCATCTCCTCCCATCTTCGAAAGGAATCGACTTCAAATTTGTATTTGCATCAAAGAGAGAAATATCAAAAACATTGAAAATGTCAATTATCACAAGCTTACCTTGAAGATCCAAGTTGTAGCCATTGTTTTCAATCGTTTCAATGAGGTGGAATGATCCATCTTCTCTAGGATGAAATCTTGACCTTCTTTGCATTCAGACACACCCTTTTTTGCTTAAGCATCCAAACCCAATTACCTGGTTTGAATATTTTACGCTTTTTTCCATTTGCTACTTTGGAATGCATGTAATTCAATTCCTTGCTTTCCATCTAAACTACCACTCACAACAATAATTAAAGGAATTAAACCAAATAAAGTTAGTAGATTTAAACTATAAACCATATCAAAACGTGTAGTAGAAGTAGTAGAGGAAACTAATTAGTTTCCCAGATACTTCATAAATTCGGACCAAAACAGTTAAGGATTTCAATATTGAAATATAATTCACATGCCTCAAATCACCAACAATTGTCTATCATGCTCAATTAAGTTTTTGCAACATATTAGAATATCATAAACTAGTAAACGATTGCTTATGAATGTATGTGACAAGTGATTGATCATTTTTATAGAAGTTTTAGACACGTTAATATATGTCAAAGTACATGTCCCATGTGAAATACTCTTCCTACATACTAGACCATCATCCAACCTATGTATGGGGTATTGATACTTTACTATGTCATCGTTGAATGCTCCTCCTTCAATGCTTATCAAATTCTCCACTTGCATCAAATCAATTGGATATTTAATGGGTGGTATCCCACTAAATAAAGAAATACCCAAATTGAGGAGAGGTTTGTTAGTTCTTACCAAAGCATTCTCAATCTCATTCATTTTTCCATAGAAACTCACTTTGAATTTTTCTCTCCTCTTAGAAGATTCTATTTCTTTTCTCTCTTGCAGTTCTGCTCTTTTTATTTTTATTTTTACACTTAGCCACTTCACTATCTTCTCCCCTACTCTCATTTTGACTCTCTTTACTTTTCTTTTATTCCTCACCTCTCAACCTCAATTGGTTCTCGCAGACCTGTCGTGGTGTTAAGGGTACAAGAGTAACAACTCTCACATCTTTTACAGAAGTGTACCTATTCTTGAATCCATCATGGGTCATTTTCATGTCATACTGTCATGGCCTACCCAACAAAATGTACCCGGCATGTATAGGAACTACATCGACATCACTTCATCATGATACCTACCAATTAAGAAACTCACCAATATTGTCATATTCACCTTAACATCTCCACATTTATCTAACCACTACATATTATAAGGTTTATGATACTTTGTTGTAGTCAATCCTAATTTCTCAACAAGTGTAGTAGTATTAATATTAGTACAACTACTCCCATCAATAATCAAACTACATACCTTATTTTTGACATGACACATAATAAGAAAGATGTATCACCACAAGTGCTTCCCACACAACCGAGTACTCTATTCTATCACCATCACTAGCACCTTCTAGTTTAGGCATCTCATCTCCATCACTATCACTCACTATTTTCCCCTTGGCACGGAAGATCATTGTCCTTTTATTTAGACATTGAGAAGCGATGTGCCACAATCCCAAGTATCTAAAGCATTTGATATTCTGATTCCTAGATGGTCTGAATACGCTTTGGGTGTAGCTTTGCTAGCAATTTCCTTATTTTTCCTTGGTGGTTAAGTGTTCCTACTCGAAACAGACTCATCACCTCTATGATCATCCCACTTCATCTTCCACGAAGAGTAAAACCCGAAGAACCCGATAGATACCTAGTTGTCACCTTCGTCTTTAATTATCTCTCCACCTTCATAGCCGCCACATGTAGCATATCTTTCAACTCCACATAATGTTGCAATTCTACTACATTAGTTATTTTCCTATTCAAACCATTCAAAGATCGGGTCATGGTGGCCTCAATATCCTCCTTCTCATTTGCTCTAATCATAGCAATCTCCATTTCCTTATAATAATCTTTCACAAGAAACAAATTTTGATAAGTTCATAAATTTAGTTCTACGAAGAACAATAATTTGAAAGCAAAAATTGCTCACAAAATAATCTCTATATTTAATGAATGAAAGTTCTTTACAATTTAAAATAATGAGTCATATTTATAAGAAACTCATAAAACCCTAGTCTAAACAAATATAAAGTCTAAATATTACAAAAGTTACCAAAAAAAATAGAGTTTTAACATAATTAGATTATCTTGCGAAATTGAAAAATTCACCTCCGAAATTTGAACTATGACACCGCATAGTGTTGTCACATGCGGTCGCATAGACCAAGTAAAAATCGCAATGTTGGCCTCGGTATTGAGGCATGCGATCTTGTCTATGCGGTCGCATAGCTGACCTATTGGTCTCCAGGTTTGAGTTCTTCAATCAAAGGCATTCCAACTCATTCATGCTCTTACGCCTAACATTAAATGTGTTCTTTAACGTCTTAAAGTCAATAGTTCGACTCCGTAACTTAAACAATTGGTTGCATGGCTTTATTGACTCTAATTAATCTCGAACTTACCATTAGCCTCTCATCAATATACATCAAGCCTTTGATAGCTCGTTGCCTTCCTTGGATCACATCACTCTTTGCTCTAGGTTTGAATGTTGCTACACTAAATGTTTTGGTAGTAGTAGGACTAGAATTTGATAAAAATATATGCAATTATTCCAAGTAATTGAAGAACGGGCTTACTTCATTCAAAAATTAGAATTGAATGACTAAATAATGAAGTTTTTTGTAGGAGTGAACACGGTTTGATTTGGATAGTTTGAGACAAATTTTCAAACCAAATCATTTAAAGCAGTTTTGAATTTTTCCAAACCAAACCAATGCAAATCATTTTTTTCCGATTTGGTTCGGTTTAAACCAATTATAATGCAACAACGTGATACAAATATTTTAAACTCTTAGTCGATACTAATGATGTTCATTTGCAATTGTAATACACGATTCATTCTCTTCATAAATATAAAAATATAGTACATTGATTCATCAATTATAGCTAAATGATATAATATAAATAATAAAAGAAAATGAATAAAAAATTCAAATACAATAATACCTAGTTACAGTGACTTTTGTGTATTATCGAATGTTTCTACTCTATCCAAATATTAGCAAATTACTTTAAGGGAGCCCGACACTTATTAGAACAAAAAAATATAACTACCAATAAAAATATAGAAAAAAATTAACAAAAAATAAAAGAATTTGGATAATCTGACTTGAATTTAGACAAAAATTGAGAAAAAAATTTAGTAGAAGAAAATTTAATGTGCAAGTTTGAATTAAAATTTAGATTTAATTGTCTGCTCAATTATAATGAAGAATCGATGAATATGATTTAGCAGCAATTGTTTAACACTTTACCCAATTTAAAGGTTTTGCATTCACAATTGTGATGATTGATAGGTATTTGGATATGATTAAGTTAATTAATAGAGATGTATAATTGTCGAATTGAGTTTAATCGAATTATATCTGATATGGATGTATATATTTTTTAACATAAATGTGTTAAGTCTTTAATTGAGATAAATAAAATTTAAACTATTTATTTGATTTTATTATTGTCTATTTAAGTAAATTTACATAAAGTTAAAAATGTAATATAGATTTTTTTTTAAATGTGGATCATATATAAGAATGAAATATGAAAATAGGGTCTTCCAAAATATTCAAAAAAAAAATAAAAGTATTCAAAAGAAAAATAAAAAATAATCTTAAAATATTTACCGACGAGAAGGCCGTTTGTGTCACAAAACTTGAAAATAAACAAAAAGTTATCACTTTTATAAAGGAAACTAAAAAATGTCACTTTTTGAGTGTCAAATAGCCAAATCATTCTTGGAGATACCTTTTTTGGTGCATTTAATGCTCATTAATACATGTATTTAATGTTAATTAATATCATGATTTGATCATTTAATTTGTGTAAGAAAAACCATTAAACATATCTATAATTCAATGGGTAATAGAATTGTAAACCAAAAAAAATTCATATCCCCAAATTTATAACTTACTATTTTTGAATTGTTAAATTTAACATGCCCATATTAATTTTCAATTTTTTAAATTATTATTCAGGATGGATGGATGGATGGATTTTTAAATCATTTTGAGTAAAGACAGCAATTTCCTCTATAAAATGTTGTGAAAGATTCTCTATTTAATACAGCAATATGCAATTTTTTTATGAAGATTTTGACATTTGGTAGTTGAGCATTTATGAACACACTAATGCTATGAAGAATTTATTCCAATTACACCCATTAAAGCATGCTTCCTATCAATTGCAAATCGTAAATATCGACATTTCAATTGATGAAATAGACTATGAAAATCGACAGTTAATATATGTCGGGAAAGACATTTGAACTATCAATCTTGGCAATCAAAACATCCTTCAAGTAGCAAAACATTGCTCACAAAAACATTGAACTTCTCAACAATGTTGTACATGTACAGGAAATTGTATTAATAGTAACCTTCAAAAATGTGTATAAGAAAGATTGAATAGTATCTATTTATGTAATTTACTCCTAATTATTTTCAAATAACATTACAGATTGCAAATCAAAATTCAAAAGTTGAAGAAACTGAAAATAAAAGATTAATCTCTTTCTTGTGAGAGCATCTCCACATTATTGTGCCTTATTTTCAAATTTGCACTGTTTATACTTCACAAGAAGTTGATCAAATTTGACTCCCATAAACGTCAAAAATCTTGATTACTATCCTATCCATTGCTTCAAGAACAAAAGGAATCATAGTTGCTTTCGAAAGTGGCTTAATCTATATCAACAAATCTAGCAAACTCTGTAATTTCTGCAACAAAACTAATTTATCTATTATAACAAACACGTGGTGTGCCTCACTCCCCTTCATTCCTCTCCTTTCCCTGTTGTACCTCAAATACCTTGAGAAAATAAAAATATTCAGAAGGGAGGAGGATTCTTACCATGAAAAAAATTATGAGCTTGAATGACGAAAGAATATCAATGGAGTCGTGGTTTAGAAAATTTGGCTGCGTTGAGGGTGGGAAATGTGAGTTTAGAAGGTAGGGGCGGGGTGTGGTGAGTGGTGGATCCAGAGTTGGAGATCAGCTAGGGCGGCCGTTGACCATCAATAGTCAACGACCGTAATAACTATGTCGTTTTTTAATATTTAATTAAATAATATTAAAAATTCTTCAATCCATACGTAAATGCCCTAAAATATAAAAATCATATACAAATGAAAATATAATTCAATAGGGTTAAATGATCGTGCACGTAGTCTATTACAGAAACATATCATTGTCGATTTAATATTAAATTAAATTAAATAGGAATTATATATTAACAAAATCAATAAATATTCATTCCGATCGAACAATCAAAATTGTTCAAATTACTTATAATCTATAAAACCGCCCAATAATAGTTTATGTAGGAACTAGGTTGGAATTTTTTTCTCGAATTATTCAACACAAATCATAGTTATAACTCATAACTCACAAATGATAAATCAAAAAATGAATTAAAAGAACAAAAACAAAAAAGAAGGGTCAAGAGAGGCAGAGGCTCACTGCTCACAAATTATTGAAATAGGAGATGCTCGGCGTTGGTGATGGCTAGACGGCGGCTGGTAAAGGCAAGGGGCTGAGTGTCGATCGGCGAGTGCACAGGTAACGGGAGGGAGATCTTAACATGCACAGTGAAAAATTAAACAAGTTTCAATTCCCACCAAGGATCTGTTTTGTGTTTAGATAAACATTGTGATAGAAACTATACCTTTGTTCAAATTTACAAACTCTTTTGCTATTCTTTCTGCTCCAACAATCCTGATCTGCCTCCCACAATTATCCAATTGTCCAGCCTCTAATGATATCCACACAAAGAACAAGATTGAGAGAGAACTAGGGTTTCTTTTCTTGTGCTAACAAAATAATGAAAATTCATCAACTGTTTTTCAAACCCTAGCAGCTTATTTATATAAACCCAAACGGATTTGGTCCGTCTCTTAAACTTAACCTGATCCAATATTTAATTAATCCAATTAATTAAATCCGGTCCATGAATTAATCCAATTATTTAAATCCGATCCATGAATTAATCCAATTAATTAATTCAATTAATTAATTTGGGCCTATTAATAAGCAATTCAATTAATTAATTATTCAACGCATGTCAATTAATTAATTGGCAGATCTCAATATTCTAGTTCTCCTTTTGTGTGTGACCCATTAAGTTCTCAGTCACGATGCCTAATGACGTGAATTATTATTTTGATTTAATCAAAATCGATAAATCAAAACACCCTTTTGATTTATCATTAATTCACATCCGTCGTTCCAGATTGACATCTAACAATGTGTTAGAGCAATACATATGACGGGAAATGTCCCGTCACGTGGTATGACAAAATCAAACTCGTTCTTTTATCTGAAACTATAATCATTTCGTCAATATGATCCGATCAATTAAGAGATATGGATATGTATCCATCTCAATTATATCTTTCATTCCACTTATTAAGTCAATGTAAGTCGAAAACTCTTTTTCGACTTATAGATACACATTGATCAAGGATTTCGTTATCAACTTAACTGGATGAAATGTAGATCATAAACTCTTACTATCTAAGAGTGACGAATCATGTATTGATCATTCACAACATTTATATGATTCTTGATATACTCGAACAATGTCGTATTAGCGGCCCTTGACAGAGCGACTTCCAGCATCACCAAAATATGACTGTCCCCACATAAGGTATTATGATGATCTTAAGTCGAATGACCAATTTCACTATCGAACGTTAGAGATTAACCATTGACACTCAAATAGTTATCCATGTGGAATCTCCCAGCGGGTCTTCAATGTTTTGTTCTATAACAAAACATTCATGTGTTTATTTAAGTGTCACTACACTTTAGTTTGTGAGATCGGCTACTTACTTCACAAGTAAGGAATGTCACACGTGATGGTCTATCCGTAATAACGATATCAGTATTTCATTATTACTTACGACTATGTATGATTTAAGATTCAATCATATGTAATTTGTATCTCACAATCACAATTCCTTGTGATTAACAAATCATCGAGACTTAAATCTACTGACTTTATTATTTAATATCATAATAGATCTTATCATAATAAATGCATTAAACATATATAAAAAATACTTATACCCAAAGTTGATTGGACTTAGGGCATACCACTTACACAAACACTATCTCATATACTTATTTTTTATTTTAAATTTGATATGAATTATAAAGATATAAAAATAAAATAAATGAAATACTAGACATACCTCTAGCGATTACTGTTGATAATGGCTTCACGTTGGAGTTATGCTTGTTGCACACTCTTGTGTATAGCAAGTATGACAGCATCTTCACATGAGGGGGGCCCACGATCAGCATGGGATTAACACCTCTACATTGTCACAAAATCACTACAAGTCGTGTCATAGAGCTGGTCCATGATCCTTGCTATGACGTCAACGTTTTTCGTCTCCAACCAATCAATAACAACCGTGCTAGAGAGCAGGCGTGCAAATTTGGCTCGCCTTCTCAGGCTTCTCGTAATTTGGCCCAGAAAAAGCCCAAGTCGGCCTGTGACAAGTCGACCCTTAAATTTTTTTTTGAAAAATGAAGCTGTTGCTGCTGCCTTTTAAAGGCAGCAACACGCTTGCCTGTGTTTTTTTTTTTTTTTTTAAAATATAGCCTGCTCGATAAGGCACGAGCTGAAAACACAAGTCGAGCATAGTTTTTTGGCTAATCAAAAGCTAGGCTCGACCCTGTAAAATAAAAAGCCCGAACCATTTTCACTCGAATAGAGCTCGAGCCACAAGTTTCGACTTACGAGCTGACTCGGCTCGACTCGACTCGGCTTGGCTTGACTCGTGACATCTCTACTAGAGGGTGATGAACACATCTCCCATTTCTCCTCGTTAAGAACCTGAATCATCCCCAAATTTGGTTCAAATCGCACAAATGAAAACCCATAGCAATTTCCCCTATCTCCTATTTTGCCTAAACCATACGTGCCCCTATATAGAACCAAAACCAGCCCATTTCATAGTTGGCTATCCAACGTTTATGGGTTGCACCAAATGGGCCTTAAACTGGGTTTATCCATGGGTTATATAAAGTTATATTTTGAAAAATATCAAAATATTGTAAAATTTTCAAAACTCAGGTCATCTCAAAAATACAAAAATAAAAGATAGTATTTTCTAAGAATTCTGTTATGTAATTAATTTGGGATGTGGCCTAATTTAATTATATAATTAATATGTTCTCTCACTACAATCTATCTCTAAATTGTCGATAATTAGTAACTTTCTTTCCCCGTCCTTTTTGTGGCCGACGATACGTGATTATCAATCTATGAATTGATGTCACACGGCCCTTTTATATCGAACACCATCATACGTTATATACAAAATGAAAAAATGGAAGAGAAAAGTCATGTACCACTTTACAAAGGTCATAATAATACAAGATAAGAGAGTTATAGTCTCAAATTAATCATATACGAACTATAATCACATTGAAAATAAACATGTGTAAAATGTCACATTTATTGTCATCCATCATCTTCAACTATACGAATAGGAGTGACAATAGTACGGGGTAGTCGAGTCATAACCCCACATTAATTACACATCACATTATGTAACAGTACGTCTATAGCAATACAATTACATCTTAAATTATCTCTAACTATTTGAAACATTGCTGCACCTTTTGGTCATAATTTATCAGAGACATCAATGGTCAAAATAACCTTTGAAAGTCGTCCACAATTCACATATCATTGATCATGGTTATCTTTAAAATCGCTATGAAGAAAGTAACCTCTTGTCCAATGAAATTTAGAGACGAAAATATCGGTTACAATAATATTATCTATAATAAGAAATCTGGACGTTTCTCCCTCTAAATTCCTCTGAAGAAGGTAGGACTATCCCCAATTTGCAGAATTATTTGTCAATTAATTAATTTTATGAATAAATACCTGATTTGTCAAGAAATTTATGTATGAACTGATTTGCGGAAAGAGAAACTGAAGGATATTGTTCAACCTAAATTTCTCATTAATGAGAATTTTGCCAAGGAAAGACCACAATATTAGAAGGGTGTCAAGGGACCTCAAACTAGTTGGTAAAATACATATTCATCTCATTATGACCAATATCTAATAAAATGCATATACGGAACAATTCATAAGTACACTTAAAAAAGTTGACTAATCTGTACTTCCTTCTAAACTTTTTTCAATTCTCAAAATTCTTTTTTATTCTTTTATTTTTTAAATTATTTTACCATAATTTTGTAATACAATGTATTCAATTTTGTTACACACGTTTCACCACCGAAACCACCACCGTTGTTGCCACCTATTTTAGCTTCCAAAACCACCACAATTGCCACCATCTCCACCACCAAGAAAATAGCATCATCACCACATTCTCTAGATTTGCATTGCACCACCGTAAAAAAAAAGCCCACAATCTTTGGTCAAACTCCACCATGCCGACAATCTCCTATCACATTCCATCTCCACCACCACCATTTTCATCTCCAAAAGCATCATCATCTTCGATTACTAGATACACACGTCTCAATAGAATTTGAGTTTAATTTTTCTACTTAGTTTAGATTATTTTAAACATATAGAAAGGGGGGTTATGCATTGTGAGTTAATAATTTAGATTATTTTAAGCCCTATATGAAGGGGATTATGCATTGTAATATTTAGACTTTGATATAAAATATCATCATATTTTCCCTTTAAATTTTCTCTATTTTCTCACTGTTCTTTCATTTCCCCTCTTTTTATTTATTTATTCTTGTTCAATTGTGTTGAACATCAATAATTTTACTACCCAAACTAATTATATAATTAGAATAATATTATTCATAGTCAACTACTGTCATGAGTCATCCTCTATTATCAACTAACAGGTTATTAAATGGGATGATCACTGACGGTTATTAATTATGAATAACGTTACTTATATAATTATAATAAAAACCCTAGAATTCCTCGTATTTGTCCAATCCTTAGCTCTAGTTAGTTTACTCGATTATAAATAGGGGTGGCAATCGAGTCGAGTAGTTCGTAGGCTCGGCTCGTTTAAAACGAGTCGCTCGGGCTCGTAAAAAATGAGTCCGAGCCACGAGCCGAGCATAGGAAATATTTTTTTTAAAAAATATTTAAAAAATGTGCATTAAAAAAAGGGCCACGAGCCGGGCTCACGAGCTGAGCTCCTACTCGGCTCGTCTCGGCCCACGAACTCGTGGGTCGAGTCGAGCTCAACCTTTTCTCACGAGCCGAGCTCTTAGGACAACGAGCCGAGTCTAGCCCATTACACCCCTAATTATGAATCACTTAGCGTAGAATTAGGGAAAAATTCATAATTCAGATGTATAATTTACATCAATTCACAAACCAGGTACATAGTTTAAAAATTCAAAAATCAGGTATATATATAATTAATTAAATATATTTATTAATTAAATACAATAAAGTCACTGATTTAAAATTAAGGTCACAAATTATTTATTGGTCACATATTATCAAATTAATAAGTCACTGATTATTTCGAGAAAATTTTTGCAAGTCACAGTTTATTTCGAGGTCACAAATTGAAAGTCGCGGTTTATTTGTTGGTCACAATTTTTTAAATTAGTTGGTCACATTTAAGTACTTGGTCACAAATAACTAAATAATTGATCACATACATCCAAACACCTCGATCCCGAATCCTGATCCATCAATATTTGGTCACAAATCGACCATATAGTTGGTCACAGACGCTACTGTCACCACTTTCACTGCCACAACCACCACCACCACTGTGAAAACCACCGCCACCATTGCCGCCAAACCACCACCATCACCCGACAGCAAATCGTCGTCGTGCAAAACCACCACCCCTACAACAAACACAACACCACCACCTCACGACCAAACAAACCATCACCAATTTCAAAAAAAAAACCCAACCCAACCGTCACGCAAACCCACCACGCACCACCACTATAGCAAGCACAATACCACCCTCACTGTTGCTATGCAAACCACACCCACAGTAACACAAACCAACCACCAAAACCAGTAAATAAAAAAAAACCACCAAAACCCCCAAACCCGCGACCTCGATCTGTGTAGAATAACCGGTGACTTGGTGGTGTCGCGGCGTTAATCTGTGCAAAACCACTGGCGTCGATCTGGAGAAGTGGCGACATCGATCTATGCAAAACACTGCAATGGGGGAGAGGGATGTGAGAAGAGAGCCTAAGAAGAGAGAAGAATGGAGAGGAGGACCGACGATGTCGCCGGTATAAAGGATGGGACGACGACGCAAGGCGATAGAAGAGAGGGAGAGGATGGCGTGTCGTGGGAGAAGAGAGGGAGAGGACGGCGTGGAAGAAGAGATGAGAGGAAGAAAATGAAATTATTAGGGTTTTTAATTTAATTATTATATTCATACCTGATTTTTGAACAAGAAAACTTGATCCCTTATTTTAAAATTTTAATCTTCAAACACCTAGAATTATGTAATTTCCTCGTAGAATTACCCATCAACTCCCTTAAATACACCGGGCCGTCATTTTTCTCACCCCTCTCTCTCTCTCTCTCTCTCTCTCTCTCTCTCTAAAGCTCGTAAAAAAAGAAAGTTCCCTCTCTATGGCTACAAAAAAAAAAAGGGTCTCTAATTTTTTTCCCTTCTCTCTCTATACCCCTCCCTCTATTTGATTCAGCCATTACATGAAGCTTTTGCTTTTATAGAAGGGAACCCAGGTACAGTTCTTCTCTGCTTTATATATACATACAAGTTTTGTATGTACCGAAGATTGATGCCCTCAAAATATTTTCCCTTTTCTGTAATACATATACATGCATCTATCGGTACACGTCATATTTATAATATCATGTGTGCTAACTATATTTATTTGTTTGCTTGGGAAAAAATTATGGGGCTGGAAGATTTTAGGAGTTTAATTCATTGGGATCACATTAGATTTCCAATAAAGTTTGCGACTTTTGTTGATGATTTTTGTTTTGGTTTGCATTGTTCTTTTTATGTTTCTTTCAAGTTTATAAAGCTTGGCCAATATTTTTAACAGTAAAAATGAAAACTGTGGGCGGGTTTTTGATTGGTTGCTAGTTGAGATAAGAAGGGTTATGCCAGTTTGGAATTGAATGTGCTTTGTTTTGTGGGTTTGTTATGTCTTTTTTGTGATAAAGTTGCTGTCTTTATGGTAAAATAGCTATATTTTATATTGAAAATTGGATATATTATTTATCTTATTCCGTGGTTATTGAGTTAAATTTTGTTGGCTACTCGCTAATTTGGTAGGTTGAATTGTGCAACAGTAACTATATCGACTGCGTTTGCAAAAACAATATGCGTATTTCAAATGGATGGAATCCCCATAGTAGAAAAGAGGGACACTACCATAACTATAATCTACATGGGAGATAGAACTCAAACAAGGTTTTACTGTGCTGCGAAGATTAATTACAAATCGTTTAATCATTCAGCAGTTTCTGTGTGGTACAATGCTACAAAAGTAATATCATTTACGTATACTTTCAGTTTTAAGACATTGTAAAGGTCATGAAAGTAATCTTGGGCTGCGGTTGTCCCAACATCTGAAGCTGCATATGCTCTCTATTCTAATTATCCTATGCTTATTTATCATCTGTGGCTATTTGAGATTTGATTTCCTATACAGGGCACTGGATTAGTGTTTAATTTGAGCAATCATTTTTTTTTTTTTTTTCATCTGAATTATTTTATGGGTGATCCTCAGAACATAAATCTTATCGAAGTTGGTTTGACACTTTTTATTGTTAACCATTTAATTGCCTGTATGAAGTCACTGGTATATTTATTCAGAAAATTAGTTAATTTCTTTGGCAGATGGCTTATGTTAGCTTAGATCAAAATGGAGACTGTTGATAACACGTCGGTTGAGGCGTTGAGCATTTACTTCCCTTAGAATCTTCTGATGCATGTGATGACTTTGGAGAGTCTGATATTCTTCCTCGAATTGGAGATGATTATCAACTTGAAATTCCAACATCTATTAAAAAGTCCCTCTATATTTCGTACACAAGGAATTCAATAGATGCACAGATTGGAGTTCATTCCCACTACTACTTCTTTATTGGGTTGCCCATACTGGTAGTGTGGATCAATCCTGGAGCTGGTTGCATGAAGCAAGACACATGGGAAGAACCAAAAATTGCTTCAGATTTCAGATTTTCAGAAGTTTAAGGTATCAAGGAATCAGAAAATTTACCAACTGAAGACAAATTCCACCAATCCAGCGATGGAGGCTACTTTTTAATTCCTGGATTACCTAGTGATTATTGGAGTGACATCGAGAAAGATAGCTTCCTTCTTGGTTTGTACATCTTTGAGAAGAACTTTGTTCAGCTCAGGCAATTCATTGAAAGTAAAGAGATCGGTGCTATATTATCATTTTATTATGGGAAATTTTATGGTTCCGAGAACTATCGTCGATGGTCAGAAGGCCGAAAGATGAGAAACAAGAGGCGTGTGTATGGGCAAAAGATCTTTTCTGGTTTGAGGCAACAGGAATTAACATCTCGTATACTTCCTAGCATGTCAGAAGAATGTCAAAATGCTCTACTTGAGGTACTTGAATGAATTATTTCTGCATGTACTACTTGCGTTGAGGGAAAAAGATTTGCCTCTAAAGCATAGTAAATTTTGTGAATTAAGTATAACAACAATTGTTGATAACCAACCTCTTTGTTACACCCACACGCACAGAGAGATAGCAAAGTGGTCTAGTCCAGTCAAATTTCATGTTGTTTTGTAAGAGACAACTTAGTAAAAAGTCGAAGCTATTCAAAATCAAATATGCATCAACATCTCTAAATAATTTATGCTTAATCATCTAGAGAATCGTATTTCCAAGTTTCTATTATAACATCTACTAGAAACTGCAGACAAATGTTGAATCACCAATGCATTACGATTTCTTGGCAGGTCTCAAAGTCATTTGGGGAAGGGAAATTGTCACTACAAGACTACATATCCTCTTTGAAGGCCATGGTTGGGATGAAAATTCTTGTAGAAGCAATTGCCATTGGTAAAGGAAAGCAAGATCTCACAAGAATGGCCTTGGAAACTTCAAGGTCCTATCAAGTTGTTGCTATGCGCCCAAAGATACCACCAGTCCAAGCATGGTCGTCCCTTACAACCAGCGAAGTTATCAAGTTTCTAACAGGAAATTACCGATTGAGCAAAGCTCGCTCAAATGATCTATTCTGGGAAGCAGTTTGGCCTCGTTTACTGGCAAGAGGTTGGCGTTCAGAGAAACCTAAAGATCAAAGCTTTATTGCCAGTTTGAAGCATGGTTTGGTGTTTCTAATTCCTGATATCAGAAAGTTCTCAAGAAGGAAACTAGTGAAAGGAGACCACTATTTTGATTCTGTGAGTGACGTCTTGAGCAAAGTTGCCAAAGAACCTGAACTCCTTGAGCTTGAAGCAGAAGAAGACGATGGTAACAAAGAACAAGATGATCATGATCTGCCTACAAGGCAACGCCATTGTTATCTTTAGCCACAAACTCCGAATCGCAATAGTGACATTATGAAATTTACGGTTGTAGATACTAGTCTCACTGATGGGAAACCTATAAATTGAAAGAATTGAGAAGCCTGCCATTGGAAATTTCCAACATGTTGATTTCGCGAAATTGTTCCGAAGTTAGTGATGAGAAAAGCACTGATGAGGCCATTGATGAATCTGATAGTGTCAATACCATGCATGTTGATTATGGAGAGACAGATATTGCCAGTATCCTGACAACTAAATTCAACGGGGAAATGTGTCCTGGTAAGAAAGATCACGACGTTAATGCCCCATACCAAGATATCCATACCATTGGTCCTGATGTTGATAATATGTTCTTGAGTAGCTTGAAGGAAAAAAAATATTTACACGAGGACAAGCAATTGGGGAAGGTGGTAAACTCCCGTTTGTGCCGGAAGCAGAAACAAGAAAATGTAAACATTATTGCTCCCATCACAAAACGGCATAGGGGAATAACTGCATGTAGTTGTGAGGAAATAAGAAATGGCTCGATTCATTCCTTGAGGCCTGGATCAGAAAATAAGATTTCTAGTTGCTTCTCAGGCATTCATGAATTTGCTGAGTATAAATCGATTGAAGTTGGTTCTTCTCAAGATAAGTTGTCATCCACCAGTTCCCCTAAAGGTCGACCAATTGGTAGCGTTGAGTGTACTCCTAATAGAAATATTAATGCAGCAGAAGCACCTCTAGAGAACCCTCAAACTCAGACATCGATTGACCTTAATTTTCCACGAGTTCCCCGGGACTTGTAGAATAGTTTCTTAGCAACAAAATCACAAAATTCCTCTGCTATTGAATCTAGTTACGAGCAGAAGCCGAGCATGAATATTCGAAGGCATAGCACTAGGAACGGGCCTCCAACTGTCCGAGCACTTGAAGCTATGGCGAATGGTTTTTTAACTGCAAATTGGCGGAAAAGTAAAAAATTCCAGTAGTTAAGAGAACTGATAAGACTTGGGGGGTCCATCTTAAAATGTCAACCTTATTAAGAAGAATAGTCAAAGGCCTTGTAAATTGACCTATATTTACATCTTTAATCGATGTGGGATTATATCCCTTAACATGCCCCCACAAGATGGTGGCTCGTTTGAGCAGACCAATCTTGAAATCCATATGCTCATATTTTTTAGTCTTACAAGGATCGAATCGCTCGTTGGAGTTTAATGGGCTCTGATACCATGATAAGACTTGAGAGTCCATCTTAAAAGGTCAACCTTATTAAGAGAAGTAGCCCAAGACCTTATAAATTGACCTATGTTTACATCTTGAATCGATGTGGGATTATATCCCTTAACAAGAACAGGGCATCTAGACTTTCGGAGTTTGCCCGTTGTGTGGTCACACTTAATGAGTTTCCCAACAATACTGTGGATTTCTGGATTGAAGAAGCTGAAAATGCTATGTATAATAGTGGTGATCGGAAAATTCAGGTTCTGCAATAGGGAATTGAGGGAGCAGTTTCAATTGAGGACTGAGCGGTATCATGAAAAAATTTCTCTTTTTTTCCCTTTTTTAATATTATTGAGTATTATTCAACCCTCTCTACCAAGTGTGCCATAAGTTGGGAAAATGACCTTGGTTGTGGGAAATGATATTTGTATGGGTGAGTACATCATATTGGTTATCTTGCTAGCCCTGACATGTAAATGCCACAGTAAACCGTGCAAGTGTCAAAATTCATATGTTCCCCGAAAGAAACTGAACTATCCAAAGGTGACACATCATACTTTCATCTGAAATTTTGAACACCAATAAATGGGATATGGGAGAAGAATACTGCTACATTGAGACCGAGGAAGTGGATGCTCATTGTTATTGCAGTGCCTAGTCAGTTTTTCCTGCTTCATAGTTCAAACAGAAAACGAAGTTAAGTGCTTTTCTTGGTTCTTCATGCTGCTGAAATTTTTATATGTTCTCATGTGACACTAATCTGTGGCTACTGCATCTGTGGACAAGCGGATACAGGTTTGGCTTGCAATACATTTAGCCGACCCTAAATGTCTTGGAGATGAGGCTTAATCATTCTGAAGAAATCAGTGTCATTACTGGGGACCCTTTTATTGATTTTTGTCTGATCAAGAAGTATCTGTCATTGGCAATGGATCAATAGATACTCATACATGTATATGCACCGATGGACAGATATACTACAATAGGCTAGATTGCCCGTCGCCCACTGGCTGGCCCATGCAAGCGCCCCCCCCCCCCCCCCCCCCCCCCCCCTCCTCCTTTTTTTTAACAGTATAGATTACAATATTAGTGCATCATCTGAACAACTGTACCGTGTGCAAAACAATGGAAAAGTAGAGTACTCGGTTCTTGATTGGCTTTTTTGTTTTTTTCTCAGTTAGGTGTGTGAATAAAAGTGGACAGTGACACAGGAATAATGACTAATGACTTAATTTCTAGGTGTGATTTGTAATATGGATAGGTAATACGGTTGGCTGGTCATAGATTTTGAAACCTTAGCATTTAAGATTTCTGATATTCCTATAATTGCTTGCATTCCTTCATAATGTGCTCAGGAATGACAATAGATTAGGTAAAAAGTACACTGTCAAGATGGTAAAAGATTTTATTAAATTTCCAAAAAAAATGGTAGGTGATGAGGCAATAAATGGAGACCCGAACATTTATCCTCGACGACTCCCGACCTAAGAGGCCCGACCTTGGCCCGCTGTGAAAATCTTCCCGATGAGTTCGGGGAGATAAGGTCGGGGCATCTGTCACGAACTTTTGGTCTCCAGATCGGGCTAGGTCCTCCGCACTAATCCTATAATTCATCCCAGCATCCTCCTTGTCCAAATACCTTTCCTAATCTAACTCAAATACCGGTAGAACAGTTTAAGCGAAACACAAACTCTTTACCAGATAAGGATCACAAGCGATAGACTCCTTCTAAAACGCAACTACTCGCCTGTATAAATAGATTATCCAAGCTCCATTTTCAGGTTACGAGAATTCTTATTATTTTACTGTTTTATAGTCTTACCCAAATTTTTCCTCTCTAACTTAAATATCGGAGGGGTGACGAGGACACACCTCGACGCCTTTGTTTCAGGTCATTGGAGATCCTGTTCGCGTTCGATCATTGTAATCCGGTTCGGAAATCATCAAGTACTATTTTTGGTATCATCAGTAGGGTTATGCTATTTTATTACGCATGGGACCCCTGTTGGGAGGGGATGTCATCCGGGGTGGTAAACCCTGGATGTACAAATAGTAAAACCGAAAAATGGTATTACATGGGATTTGTACATACATCATATGTTTTT
This sequence comes from Osmanthus fragrans, assembly GCA_019395295.1. Lineage (NCBI taxonomy): Eukaryota > Viridiplantae > Streptophyta > Magnoliopsida > Lamiales > Oleaceae > Osmanthus > Osmanthus fragrans. The sequence goes on from CM033357.1 coordinate 26,282,704, forward strand.
ACACATTTTTATCGTACAATTTTTTTCTGGTTCATGTCAAAGATTGACAAGAAATATGAGAATGTGGTGAGATTTTGAATTTTAAGGTTGCAGAGGTCTCAGAAAGTCGGTCTTTTAATTCTTATTCTTTGTTACTCCTTCGTCACGGTGAAAATTCTATAATGGTGAAATAGACAGACGCTCACATTGAAAGTTTTGTCAAAAGAAATTCTTTCTAATTGGAAGCAGCTCTTGACTTGAAAAAAAATTATAGCTACCTTATTTTAAATCGTCAATGAAATAGTTTTCTGAGAAGTTCGATGACTTCGATTTATGATTACCTACGTAATTAAAACATGTTTCTGGCAATGGTTTTAGTGAATGAAGATAAGAGTGTTATGGTGTATATGCTTAGCCTTAAGTTATGACAACATAAACTCTGTTTTTGGCTGTACAAGTTTCTGAATGACAAATAAATAGGCAATGACCAATAACGAGATATAAATAAAAGTTTCATTTGTATATTCCTAGTCTTTTGTGAACCAATTTGGTCAAAATATGATTCTAGAAGATACCATAGCTCATTTGACAGCTCCATAGTTGAAAAAATAAAAAATCCCATTAAACAATTAGACATACATCTTAATCAACGATGAAGTATCAAACTTGTCTTTGCAATTTCTAACCACTTGGAAACATTTTGTTATTGTGACTTGTAAGGATGGATAAATGGGTTGATTACTTCATTCATCATTGAACATTTTAACGATTTATTATAATGTATTGAATTTTAATTATTATATTTAGCGCACATTCGTTCACGAGTTACAAGGAGATCTTATGTGGTCAATTATGCGGCGACAAATGAAGCCAACTAATTCTTGTGTGAATTTGGGGATTTTAGTTTCAAGTGTTACGAAACATGTCATTTTGTTTTGCAAAAATATGTTTTGTGTTCAATAATTTTGAACCAAGACATAAAAATTTTGTTGGTTACGTTGACATGTCTGTAAATATCATGAAATGGAATTGTAACGAATGATTAAAGAACAATAAAATTTGAAGTTGATTGACCATCGAAAAAAAATTGTAAATTTGATAACACGTAATTAACTTGGTGAGAAGTACGATGATAAATGAAATAATTAACCTATATAAGAACATAAAACCCCAAGGCCTTAACTCAACCATGGTTACTTCTTATCTTAGATAAATGAAGCCACCAGGTAACGCCTCGAAACGTGTTTAAAACTAACATAAATTTGTTTGTTCACCGCGGATAGTTTGATTCATCATTTACCATTTCTCTCTCTAAAACTCCTCAATTCGATGGATCATCGCACGTTGGAAATTATCTCTATATCTTGTAAAGATCTCAACAAGGTGACGCTCATAACGAAGATGGCCGTGTACGTGGTGGTTTCACTCTCCGGTGTGGACAAAAAATTGAAGCAGACGACGAAGACGCCGGTAGATAGAGACGGCGACACCAACCCCGCATGGAATTCTCCTATAAAGTTCACGGTAGATGATGCGGCGCTCCGGAAGAATCTTCTGACTCTTGATTTCAAGCTTGTTTGTGAACGTGCGTTAGGGGATAAAGATATTGGTGAAGTCCATGTCCCCATCAACGACCTTCTTGAATCTCTGGTCCCCGCCTGTAACTATGGAAAGCATCAGCAATTTGTGAGTTACCAAGTGAGGAAACCTAATGGCCAAACTAAAGGTCAAATAACTTTTTCGTATAAGTTCATCGGTGCAGTGGCGGCTCCACCAGCACCTGTTTCTGGCGCCACTATACTGGATGAGGAACCTTTTACAGCATATCCGGCTGTAGGTCCCAGCTTTGCGTATCCTCCTCCATCCCCAGGAGGAGTATATCCTCCTTATCAGGTTGACCAGGCTACAGATATTTACCCACCATTACCACCACCTGGAGGATATCCTCCGCTGCCACCAGGGTACGGGTACCCACCACCACCGTCTTATGGTGGGTATCCACCACCACCACCACCGCCAGGACACGGATATCCACCCGGAGCTGGGATCGAAGGCAGTAGAGACAACCGGAGATCAGGTGAATATTTTGGTGTCGAACACAGGTGCAATTATTTCAACTAACTATGGCACAGGTGCTGTCATTAGGGCCATAGTGTTATCCTTCTCTCGAGATGCTGCAGTTGCAGAACAACTGAGTTGCAAGTTTATGACCCCGTGATTTAGATTAATGGCTCCAAAGGCAGTTTTGTTGAGGGATTTGGGCAGTGTTTCATGTCTATTTCAAGTATAATATCAAGCAAATTGCTCAATAAAATTTTTGTGGTCGCCTAAAGAGTAATATACAATTAAAAGACTCAAAATTATGATTATAACAAGTTTGGTAAAAAGTCTATTGTTGGTAGTATTTGCAGGACATGATTCACTAGTTTTGATTGAAATCAAATTTTGCTAGTAAATCTTACCAACATTAATCAGAATTTTCTAGTAAAAAGTGGTTTAGGCCACGGAACGGGTCTTTCGTACATTTGCAAGATGGGCCTAAAGTGATATCATATTTTGTTTGGTCTTATTTGAGGGCCTTGATATGTGTTTCGAGCTTCTTGGGCTAGTGAGATTAAATATATACAAACTCTAACCCTAAATCATTTTATTTAATTACAAATCAGGTATCCATATATACAAACTTAAACCCTAAATCATTTTATTCTCCATCTCTCCCTTCTCTCTCTTCGATTCTCTCCATTCTCTCTCTAAACCCACCCAAATCGCCTCCCTCCATTCTCTTTCACCATCCCGTCGTCGCCGCCTCTTTTGATCACGAACTCCTCACCTTTCCGTTGCCGTCGCCCGCTGTCATTACCCAGCCCCATCACCACCGTTAATCCATATCACCAGCCAAGAGCCTTAGCCAAACATGCTCATTTGTTTCAACTGAACCTTTAGTTTCTGCTCTCACATTTCTTTCCTCGTAGGTTGTGATGATAAATTATCTTGAGTTGGGTCGGGTATGGAGAAGCCCTAACTCGTATCTTAGCGGGGCAAATTCAGATGGCATGTTTTGCAATTGGATTTTGCAGCCATGGCGAGCTTAGAATCTTTTGTCTGATTTATTGCATATCTGAACCTCGGGTTCTATTCTATTTATTATTAAATTCTTTGCCCGTTATTGTCTGCACAATTTGGACGTTCACTGAGCAAAATGTGGGTTGAGTTAACTGTGGTTGATAAATGAATTTTTATGGTAAACTGGAGGTTAGGTGAAATCCCTTCAAAAGTCTTTCATTGTGTTCTTGATGGTAGCATGTGTTATTGGTTGTGTAGGTGGTGTTGGCACGATGATGGAGGTGGTGGCGGTGTGGACGATCGCATGGTGAGGGTGAGGGTGAGGGTGAGGGTGATCAGGTGTGATGGTAGCAGTGTTAGTGGCGTGATGTGTCACACTATCTGTGACCAATTATTTGGTTACTTGTGACCAAATATTAATCCGTAACGTTAAAATTTGATAACCTGTGACTTAAATATAATTTGTGACCAATAGATTTGAAAATTTGTGACCAATAGATTTGAAAATTTGTGACCAATAGATAAACTATGACCTCTAAAATAATTTATTTTTGACCAACGAAATAAGTTGTGACCTAAAAATTTTGGATTTGTGACCTCGAAATAATCTGTGACCTACAAAATTTATGATTTGTGACCTCAAAATAATCTGTGATCAATTAAATTTATAATATGTGTCTGTGGCCAATAATTATGTATATGTGACATTTAATTAATAAATATTTTTAATTAATTAGCTAATACCTGAGTTTTGCATTTTGAAACTTGATGCCTGAAAATTGGATTGTGTCAAACTTAACACCTGAAGTAATACCAATACCAGGAAAGTTTAAAAAGATTTGATAGGTACTACTCATACCAGAAGGTGCACCTTCTTTTCCGGAAGTCCATCGTTAAAAACTCCACAGTTAAGCGTGCTTGACTTGGAGCAATTCTATGATAGGTGATCCCCTGGAAAGTTTTCTCGAGGATCATGCAAGTGAGGACAAAGCATGCTGAAAAGACCCATGTTGGTATAGTGAGGACAGTACGTCGTCGATCTAACGGTCGAGACAACCCGTTAAGTGGGACACAGGTCATTACATATGGTATCAGAGTAGGTTGCTAGTCGAAAATCGGGAACTAAGTGCTATGCGGGACAAAGTGCTACGTCATAGGGCGAGAGCCACTTCTTGAACCCGTAGAAGCCACCTCTAGAATTCCAACGCTTGGCAACGGATCCTCAAATGGATCAAGCGCGACGAGGACGTCGCGAGTCTAATGGGGGATGATTGTAACACGCAGACTAGAAAAGCTCAAAAAGATTTGATAGGTACTACTCATACCATAAGGTGCACCTTCGTTTTTGAAAATCCATCTTTAGAAACTCCACAGTTAAACGTGCTTGACTTGGAGCAATTCTATGATGGGTGACCCCTGGAAAGTTTTTCCAGGGAACATGCGAGTGAGGACAAAACATGCTGAAAAGACCCATGTTGGTACAATGGGGACAGTGCGTCGTCGATCTAACGGTCAAGACAGCCCGTTAAGTGGAACCCGGATCTTTACACCTAACATATGAATTTTTCCACTACAATTTATCCCCTATGATCCTCCTTAATTAGACTAATTGATCCGACCATTCCAAGCCCGCTCTGGTCAAGCAATGAGATGGATTTATGAGCGATGACTGCAAGATGAACAGCAAGATGAGCAGGAACTGGTTGCATGGAGAACGGTTGGGCGGTAATCAGATGCACGAAGATTGTGTGAGCATTAAGCAGATGGATGGAAATTGAATGGATGACTAGACATAACAGATTTAGCCCCTGTTTGATAGAGATTAAAATCAGATTTTAGTAGATTTTGATAAAAGTTGATAAAATGTGTAATTGAAAAATTGTACGTTCCATAAATCACTAGGTATATACAAAAATAAAATAGGTTAATTCATTTTCACAAGGTTTGTTCTTTGCTTAAATATACTAGATTATATGCTTCACTAAAACTATTTCAATAAATTATGGAATTGTATTAATTAAGAGAAGGTTCTGAAGAACCCATTAAGACAAAATAAAATGGAATTATGTATTATACTCTTCTTAGAACCAGCAAAATATGAAAATATAAATTATTTAAAAAGGGAATAATAGTAATTAATGGCTTGCTACCAAACTTTGTATGAATAAAATCCATAGCTTTACTATATATATGTGTGGGTATCCATTCATCTTTGAGCAACAGACCAGCCATTCACTTGATTCTTATTCTCTTAAATCCAACAATATTGACAATGTCTGGTGTTTGGCAGTTCAAGAATGGTGTTCTCCGACTTGTCGAAAATCCCGGTGAGAGACATGGCTCGAATGCTTGCCGGAAAGTGCTAGTCCATGTCCCCTCTAATGAAGTTATTACATCATATGCTGTCCTCGGTAGGATATTATTGTCGCTCGAGTGGAAGAGATACTATGATGATCCAGACCTTCTTCAATTCCATAAGAGGTCTACGGTTCATCTAATCTCTCTACACAAGAATTTCAACAAGTTCAAGTCCATGCACATGTACGATATCGTTTTTAAGAATCGTAATGAGTTTGAAGTTAGGGATGTTTAATTTAAAGTGTGCTGCTGATTATGTTTTCTTGACATTGAATTTGATTGGCTTTAGATTTCCTTTTAAAACTTGCATGTTTTCTGTCATGGGGTTTGCAAACATATGTAACATACGGCAGATTCTTAATAGACTTGAGAATTAGGCAGTGATGAGTTAATTAATTGAACCACGGCAGATTCTTAATAGACATACTTCAAAACAGCCCTTATTGACAAAGACGCGAATCAAAAGTGTTACTCATTTCCCACCCAAGAAAGAAATATTCTTAAAAAGATTAAAACTTCCCTAAAAAATATATTTTTTGTGGGACGACAAGTTCGGTAACCTTCTCGTACAAGACTGAAGACAAAATAAAATAGCTATAGTAGAGCGAATCAAAGGCAAGCCGACAATGGCAACTTCTTTTATCAAACTTCAAAGTTTTTTCTTGTCGGCATTTTGCTTTGTTCTCACTGTATCCTCTTGAAAAGTAAAAGGGTTTGTAATTACTTTGAGAACCATCTAATTCATATAAGTCAATTTTAAAAATGAGTTCTATTTATTCATGATAAAAAATAAAAAGATAGGTATGATAAATACAAATAAATGAGAGGTAATTAACACGTAACGTCCTTATCTTTCATTATTATTGTGAAAAACGTTATTATCTTTTATTTTTTGATATTTTCACCTTTATTTCCATCTTTCATTGTACAAAATATCATTTTCATCCATTTTCTCAATTAAAAGTAGTGAGATGACGAATATAACCTTCTATTGAAATAAAACAAAAAGAAAAGAATAACTAAGTGCAATTATAATCCCAATTTTTTTTTAAAGTGCAAACTAGTCCAAATAAATTATTCTTTTTAATTTATAATTTTTTAATAATTTATTTTGAACTTGTTTGTACTTTTTAATTATTAATTTTCTAATAATTTCTTTGGAACTTGTTTGCAATTTTTTTTTTTAAAAATAATTTCTAATTTTTAATAATTTATTTGGACTTCATTTGCACTTTTTAAACAAATTTAGGATTATAGTTGCAATTAGTTCTTTAATTTTAAACAAGATAAAGACGTTTTTCACAATAATATTGAAAGGTGAGTACATTTTGTACAATTACCCTTTCAAAAATTTATTTAAAACTCGTTTGCCATTTAAAAAAGAAATTGGGACAATGGGTGCAATTAGTTCTTCTTCTTTTTTTAAAATAAAAGGGTATATTCGACATTTCACAACTTTTATTTTAATTGAGAAAATGAATGAAAATAACCTTTAGCGCAATGAAATGTGAAAATAGAGGTAAAAAAGATAAGTACGTTATGTGCTAATTATCCAATAAATGAGACATATTAGTTTTTTAACTTGACTAGTTGTCCTATCTAGATATTTGAGTACTTATGATGGTCATCACATGTGTTTGTACGTAATGAAATGTGGAAATAAGAGTAAATGAGAAGTGATTTTTATATTGAACCTTGTTTCACGTACAGAAGATCCACACACAATGACTGGCTCCATGCAACATTTTTTTTATACATGTGGGCTCGCTCCTACAATGAAATGCATGTAAAGCTTCTATGGAAAAATGTCATGTAATCAGGACATTATATTTTTATATTTAATATGAGAGCAGCACCCCCACCATTTATGATAGGATGACTTGACAATGAACGCTTTCGGTAAAAAAAAAGTAATGTAAAGTTCCTCAACTAAAATAGGTCATCCTATATGTCAGTGGATAAGATTACTCAAAGAGTTGATTAAAAAAAAAAAATTAATCTATGGGCTTGTTTAATACACGCATATTTTTCTAAGAAATTGGAAAATAAATTTCATTTTTCACTTTTGACTTGTTTGATAGTCATTTTTTTCAGGAAATTTATTTATTTTTGCATTTAGAACAAATTTGAACTTCAATTGTATTATATAATATATATATATATATAATTGTCAATTTTTATGAAAAACAAAGTCAAATAAATAATTTACGATTTCTTTTTTTTTTTCTTTTTTTTCTTTTTTTTTTTTTATAATTGAAACAAATTTTATCCCCAATTGTAAAAAATAAATAAATATATATATATATATATATATATATATATATATATATTCCTTTAATTAACAATTTTCATGAAAATCAAAGGTAAATGAATATCAAAAGATTCAAATTTTCAAATTTTTCAGGTGAAAAATTATACCAATTAAATATAATTAATCGACAATTACCGATAAAACAAATTCTTGACAATTCAATTTCCTATAATTCATTTTTTTTCACCCAAATTTTATCTTACAATCAAACGACCCTAATTATAATTTCCACCGCCCTCTGAACAATGCTTTATAGGTTTGCAAGCAGTTTGAATTTTCCTTATAAGCTAATTATAAGAGTAAATTCTATGGGATTGATATAATCTCCTTTGAGAATTTTAAAAAAAAAAACCCCTCCTAAAAAATTAAAGTATTCTTAGTATTCAGTATCACTGATGCTAAATACCAATCTAACATCATTTAGCCCCTATTTGACAAACATTATTTTCAAAAAAAATTTCACCGCTCATTTTTAACTACACATTCACACAATAAAATTTTCTACACATTCTTCTAAAAATTACTATTCAAAAAACTATTTTCCTCAAATAATAGTTATCAAGCATGGGCTTAAAAATTTAAAGTTCCAATTCTTCATCTCTTAAATTATGGAAAAAAATTCATAATTCAGGTGGATAGTTTACACCAATTCACAAGTGAGGTACATAGTATAAAAATTCAAAATTCAGGTATGTATTTAATTAATTAAAAATATTTATAAATTAAATATAATAAAATCACAGTTATATAATTAATGGTCACAGATACATAATTAATGTCGCAATTTATTTATTGATCACATATTATCAAATTAATTAGTCACTGACTATTTCGATGTCACAAATCAAAAATTTTACAAGTCACGATTTATTTAGAAATCACAAATTATAGGTCACAATTTATTTAAAGGTCACATATTTTCAAATTAATTTGTCAAAAAAAACAAAAATTCAGTCACATTTGATTAAATTTTTAGGTCACAATTGAGTACTTGATCACAGATAACTTACTAATTGGTCACATACACCCAAACACTCAACCCCAATCCACCAATACTTGGTCACAAATCGATCAAATAGTTGATCACAGGCACTGCCATATCCACCATCTCCATCACGACGTCACAGACTATTAGAAATATTTATACTCAGATAAAAGATAGATATCCTATGTTTTGTGTTCAAGAAAATATGCCTGAGCCTCTGTTGTTCATTAGACCAGCATCACTTGAAGAAAATGACAAGAAGAAATTAGAGCAGGAAGAAAATGAAGAGAAATTAGAGATGGCACCCAATACTATTACAACCACTACACCAAAATCAGATATAATTATACCCAGAAGTAAATCTCAAGCCATATGCCGTAGAGTCACCCCTGCGTCTGTTTTACCCTCATGAAATGCAACTAATATGATAGAGAAGCACCTTTCCAATGGGCATCTGTATATTGGGACTTTTGCAAATAATACGCCCCATGGATCCGGGAAGTATTTGTGGAAAGATGGGTGTATGTATGAAGGTGACTGGAGAAGGAGGAAAGCCTCTGGTAAAGGGAAATTTTTGTGGCCATCGGGTGCGACTTTTGTGGCAGCGATTGGAGACGGAGTCGCCCCAGACATATCGTCGTCGTCCCTAAAACTCGTCGTCCCCAAAATCACACCCACGTCGCCGCTGCTACAATCGTCGAGAAGTGCACTGTGACAGGAGCTTGGAGTCGAGCGCAACGCTGCCACTCACAGATCTCGTTGAGAGGGAGAGAGAGAAAATTCATTCCGGCTTCGTTGAGAGGGAGAGGGAGAGATTCGATCTCACAGAGGGAGAGTGAGAGATCCGGTGGTTGAGAGGGAGAGTGAGAGAGTGAATTTATTAAAATGATTTAGGATTTGAAGTTTGAGACACCTGATTTGTGAATAATGAAACTTCATCCCTTATTTTTGAATTCTAATTTTTAAACACTTGGGATTATGTAATTTCCTCTTAAATTATTCATATCATATTGAATACTTTAGCCATTGTAAGAAAGAAGCATCTCCCGAGCTAAGAAAAAAAATTCTCCACCTGCTGCCATCGGTCTCTCTTCGGAGTTTTGCTGAACATGTCGCTCCTCTCCTCTTTCTAAACGAACAAAACCTAGGGAAACCAGCCCAGTCTCGTCGGAAAATCCTTCAATTCAGTTCTGAGATGATTATTAGCCTTGTAGAAAGGCCCTGCCCGATGTCTTCGTCAAATATATATACTCGATAAATTTAAAAATACTGTATAACATGAACGAGATGCTCCAATTATCATAGATCCTTGAAATAAACTTTATTTAGCACAACTACAATCAATTCATTATAGGGCCTGATCCTTTGAGCCAAATGAAACATTCATGTATATTGAATATATACTCGATCAGATCAATCAAAAAATGTAGATGATATCCATATAATCACCTTAATTCAACCATTTATGAGTTAACAAAATACAACACAGACCAATAGAATTCCCCACAGCATTTTTTACCTTCACTCTAGGATTGTAAACAAAAATCATCAAACCGAAAAATAAAATCGAAACCGCATTTTGAAAACCGTCGATTTTGTGTCACGTGGACCCGTCAACGAAATGATTTTGAACCAAACCACGATTTGGTTTGGATTTGAGAAATTTTATTGCAGTTTAAAATCAAACCGTACCTGCGAAAAAATATATAAAAATTAAAAAATTAAAAAAAAATGAAATTTTCTAAATTGTAACTTGTAAAACTTTTATGTTGGACTTTTTATTTATTTTTAAATGAGGCACGTATATTCCATAGACTTTTAAACTGAAAGTCTGAAACGATTCATCAAGCAATCTCACGTTGTATTCTATATAAATTACTATCGTCAAACAATCATCAACTTATTTAAGCTGCATAGTACTCAAATGATTAAACAAATTTCAATCAAAATCAAAATCTTATATTGAATTGAACATTCTTTAAAAAATTATTGTAACTTCTGATTCTGTCGATTATAATTCGTAGAGATCTAGATGAAAAGTTTTGACCAGATCAACAACTATGTAATCAAAGTGAAAACAAAATAAAAATTTCGGATCTTAAAAATGAAATTATATATTGTAAATAAATTTACTCAATATTCTAATTTAACTTGAGAATCAGTTAATCAAAGAATTATAAGAAGAAAGAAGAAAATAATCAAAGAAAAGAATGAAAGTGTTGAAGTCTAAAATGAAAAAATAAACCCTATTATTTTTTATAAAAGTGATTGGAAATTGAATCATCTATTTTACCAAGAAAAATTTAAAAATAAAAATCATATGATAATCGGACAGTTCTCATACTAGAACTAAGAATTGGACTGAAATCGATTGGTTCTTAATAATTTGTCAAAATCAAATTATTTTTTAGAAGATCCGGAACCGAATCGACTGGTTCAAATAGTTCCAGTACAATTCCATCGGTTCTAGAAAAAAAATGATCACTTCTAAATGAATAGCATAAAAGTAGAAAGACAAAAAAATATATGACGAAATCGGTGGTTTAAAATCGAACGACAGACAAAAAATATACGGCGAAACTGACGGTTTAAAACTGAACGAAACCGTTAGGTTTATGTTTGAATTTTTTTCAAATCGTTTAAAATGATTTGGTTTAAGTTTGAATTTTTCTCAAATCAGTGTAAACGATTTGCTTTAAAAATCTGTCAAAAATCGATAAAATCGGACCGCTTACACCCCTACTTCACTCCATATGATACAAGTGTATATAGAATTTCTACTCGGGTTACCCGAAATTAACTTTATGATGTAAATGACTACCTTGAATTGATCACTTTGGCACAACGCTTAAGTTAAAGCATAGCTTTCCAACTGAGTTTTCTTTTCTTCTTTTTCCTTTTTTCATTTTTACACAAATGCCTGTTTTTCCCTTCCCTTCCCTTCCCTTCCAAAGTTACAACCAGTTCCAATGTTCCATGCAGAAGCACACATCCAGCAGCTTAACATCTGGGAAGTAAACCAAAAATGCAATGGATGCAAATATTGATCTCGACCAATTAAAACTTGACATACTTGCACTGCACTCACTTTACAGTAGCAATCAAGGGAAAATCAAGAAAATACATCATATATCTGGTAAACTAGGCTTTAGAAACGAATGTAGTGTATAGAAAATTCATCAGAGAGGATAATAGAACTTCTATACCTGCAGTTTGTAAAAAGGTGGATAGTTCAGAACTAAATACAAATTTGTAATTGCAAATAACAAACAAAATTTTTAGAAAGAGACCCCAATTTTATCTGTCTGGGATTGACATTAACCTGATATAATCTTCTTCCGATGGACCTGTTTGTTGGCAGCTACAAGCTTGCAAGAAATTCCTAGTGCATCTGAGTTTCACCAAAGGGATATATATATTACCTGCTCATCTGATTTACAATGGAAACAGTACATCCAAAAGCAAATTCAAATGCGTAAGTACTTCATATTAAGTTTTAATTGCCCAGATCAAAGCAACAACTTATAGCTTACTTGCATTCGAGACATTCTGTAGCCAACACTTTTTAAGTTATGCGATGTTACCTAGAATTGCATATATATTTACCTCAAAAACCCATAAGAAGAAAATGAACTCTATTGTAAAGAAAATGATAAATGAAGGCCATAACATGGTTGTGATTTGTATTTCAGCTGGAAACTTCAAATAGCTATGTTGTGCCCCTCTGACATGTAAACTACACTCGTAAGAACTGGTTACGATGCACCCCATGATTCTTCCACCATAATACCAGTATTAGCTGTGTTTTTCAAGGACCGAATTCTGAAAGAGAATATGTACCCATGTCAATGAAAAGAAAAATATTGGGCCCATTAAAAAAGGCGATGTGATCAGCAGTGCGTATATTTACAATCGCATAGAATATTGTTTACAATGCAGAAGTTACTGGTTGAAGATAGTAGCACCCAAAAAATTGAAATTCTTACGCTAACATTCAACGGCTCGATATTACTTTAAATGCATGGTCCACTAAATGCAATAAATGCATTCATAGTTTCTTTTCCTATAACTACTTTCAGTAACTACTCGATACACATTGTGATGGGGTAGACATGAAACCTAAATTTGTTACGTCTATCCATTAAGACGGTGCTGTACTTAATGACTTGGGACAGGCCGATCTTGAAAACTATAAGCGGTGTGAAGTTTCTCAAGCCAACACTTCATCAGGATATGAGCATAGCAACAATGAAAACACAATAAGCCATTCAAAACCAAGACTCATTGATCGTATTAACAACAATGATGACTACGCTTATCCCAGTTCATCACCGGTAAGATGCTGATAGAATAAAATGTTAATGACCAACTAAACTGAAACAAAGCGTATTGAGAATTAAAATTCACCACCACTATACGAGCAACCAATGTGATAGATAACTATACTTGGTTAAAAGTTACACAAATGCAAATCTGAAAATCATTGTCCTAGCTCAGCTACGATCTTCATTCAGAGTGTGTTTGATAGGCATTATTTGGAAAAAATGAATTTTGAAATAGTGATATGATGGGAAATGTGTGTTTGAAAAAGAAGGAAAAGTTATTGATGTGATGGAAAATATTATTTTATTGAAGAATGTGTTGTTGAAAATGAGTAGAAGAATGAGAATAAGAATTAAAATGGGAATCAAACAGGGCCTTACAGTATCTAAACACTATAAGCATAATGAATAGACAGTGTTTTCTCATTGAAAAATATGTAATTCCAAGACAATGTGACAAGAAAATGGATATAGCATAAAGGAATATGGTAGCTAGTAGCATATTATGACTTAATTTAGACCTTGTCACAGGACAATTACCATAAATTAATAGACTACAAGGACTCCAAGAGAATGAAAATAATAACGGGACAATAAATGATATTAAAACTAATAGCCCCCAAAAATGTGTGAGGAGAAAAGGTATCCTTATTTTGGATTTTCATTCCTTTCATGTTCAAGAAGATGATACCTTCACAGCTTTGAATGCAGGGTGGAGCAAACCGTGCTCGTCTCTCGCATCAAGAGGATATCTCACCTCATTCCGAGTTCTCTTCACCCTCCTACTGGCAAGTGTTTTATGGGTGAATCCATACATCTGCAGAATTTGATTATCGCCAAAGTTAAATGCGCGATCCATCTGCTTCAAGCACCTCTCCACTGGGTAATCACCAAACTTCCCACAGGGTTTGCAACCCACAAAGTGAGTCACAAGTGGCCAACGATGATCACCAAGACCAGGATGGTAATTTTCAATCATCTCCTCATACCTATCTACTAGGATTCCCCAATAACCATGCAAATAATACGCATTCTCAAGATAAACTTTATCGTCCCACTTATCCTTTTGCGTTGCAAGTATGTACACCATGGCCGACTGATCATCAGCTTCAAAGACCGGACGATCTTTGAGCTCCCGAGTCAAAAGTTTCCCAGCTTCCTCCCTGACCTTCCCTTTGGGCCCCATTGGTGCCCACGTGTCAAGAATATCTAAAGCCCATTGACAGTTCCTCAACAAGAAGCTCCCAGTATTCAACCCAATCCAATTCTTCTGATCATACACCATCTCGTTCCACCCGTGCATCACAAAATTATGATCCTTATACCTCTCCCACGGCACCTCAAACTCCATATCAGTAAACATAGCATCACTGTCCATCCACCACAAAAATTCTACTTCAGGATGTGATAATAACAGCTTCCTAATTAAAGGCAATTTCGCCCAAAACCCAGCCATTTCAGCATCAAGCAAAGCCATATTGTAAAAAACCTCAATCCCATGTAGCCTACAGTAATCGATTTTATTCTTTATAGATTTCAACAGGTAATGATCACCAACCGGATTCTCACAAGGCTTCGGGGATGACCCGGTAACCAACAAAACTCTAGGCTTTTTAGGAGCAATAAAATTCGGGAAATTGGGGTTCCTTTTAAGCCATTCAGCTCTTTGCTGATCCCAATCTGATATTTTTGGCCCAAGACTATAAGGCAGGGAGGGATCCCCCTTAAATTCTTCGGTTCCGTCATCTTCATCCTTCAATATCTTCCTTATATCAAATTCTGCATAACTATTACTACCATTTTCCGAAGCATCAGTCGATGAACTAGATTTTTGCTGTCTTTGAGCAGCCGTTGCCTCTTCCAGCACACGGCGTGGCTCGGCCCGCCTACGAATGTATGAAAACGTTTCTCGGATCTCATCCAGGTCCTTCTCCGGCGTACCAAATTTTCCAGCGCCGAGATTTCCTCGCAAAACGACTACCGTAAGCAAAAGACAAATCAGCGTCAGCTTCCCATTACGCATAAGCCTCTGGATTTGCCGCCTACGGCGGGGGCTCAAGAATCGATCCAGCATGATGCTCAATTGGGACTAAAATGAGTTCAGAAAAAGGATTGTTGAAGTGAAAATAGGATCTAAAAAGGGGGATTTTTGAAGTTAATTACTAAAAATGAAATGGTTTCTTGAATAGTGAGATTGAGAGAAGAGTTTGAAAGGGGGAAAGGATCGAGAATGTGAAGAATTGATATTGAGACAGCGAATAATCATTTGTAATTAGTTACGAGGTGATTACGCGTAGTACAGTGATAGTTTTGCCTAATGTGGGCCAATGCTTTGGACACGTTTGGACAGGCGACACGGACAAAAATTGGGATCCTAAGTTCTCAAACCTAGTCCTATTATTTAGGTCTCTATTAATTTAGAGCATCTTTAGTTCCAATTAAATCTGATTTTAATTTAAGTTAAAGTCAAACAATCAATATCAACCACATATTTTATGGGTCACATAATTTTTCAATTATATATTTTAAAATTTTCTATCACAATCTATTAAAAAATTTAATTTTAATTTCTACTAAATATCAGTGCCATTAATATATTTTAAAAAAATTTCAAAACTAAGAAGATAAACGAAAAATAATTTAAGGAAAAAATCAAATATGCATTTTATCTTGCTTTTTGCTCTGAGATGACATGCTGGAAAAAAAACGAATAAAATCATTCATTATTACGGGAATGCGTTGCTATTTGCAGTCAATAAAGTAAATTTCCACCAAGACCAAAATAAGTGTGACGCACATCAGATAAAAGCTCCAAATCATCCATAGATTGTAGAAGCAAAAGCCCAGCTCCAAAATATCCCCTGAATTGAGGAGAACAAAATTCATTTGATTAGAGATAACAAAAAAATATGTTCAACCAAATACCCAAGGAGACCCACCCCATCCAAGAGCCCAGCTCCAAAATATGTCCTCAATTCAGGAGAATAAAAGCCATTTGATTTTATTAGAAATAGCAAAAAAAATCCGTTTAACCCGATAATCAAGGAGACCTACCCCAGACGGGACAGAGATTACCCAAATGGGGCGAAGATGAATAAGATGCAAAGATAACATGCATAAGACACCAAAAATCTAGATGCAATAAAACGGGAAAAGTAGTACCTGCATCAGGAGGTTAGATGGTAGGTGATGATCAACTGCATTGAGCGACAATGAGAGGCTAGATGTTATAAATCAACAGATTGCAGCCACAGAGCCATCATGGCATCCATCAAGAATCCTGCTACATGTACAAGTCTCTGCCAGACAACACACATTTGAGAGCCCCACACAATTTTTTTTAATACATGTGGGGCCCTCAGCTACAGCGAGGGTTCTGTATAAAAATGCCATGTATTTCCATCAAATAATACGGGAAAATGCCATAAAAGGCCTTGTACGCTTCCAGCTAGACCCCTCCTATACGCATAACATAACCCAATAATACAAACTACCTTTGTTATAGGCCACGATCGACTAATTTGACGTGCAATTAGGACTTGGCAAAACTCAAATCAATCCGAGAAAACTGCATGACCTGACCCAAATCGACCGATTTGGGTAGATTTTTTGCTATTTGTTGGTGGGTTTAGATTTTTGGGTGAAGTAGTTGGGTTGGGTAATGGGTTAACAAGGAAACCCTGATATGACCCGACCCGACTTGACAATATTAAAAAAAAAATTAAAAGAAATCAAAAAAACAACATTAAATTGAAAAACAAGTCATAATGTGTCTCAAACTCTCACTTCTTCCCTTTTTCACCCTCAACCAAAACGAGCCCTAATTTGTCTCCCATCAATTTATCACAAATTGCCGATGACGATCTTCATTTTCCAGTTACCGGTCATCGAACGTCCACACTCCAGTGTTAGGGTAAGTATATTTCCTTATTTTCGGTATCTATTTCTCACTGTCTGCCTCTAACGTGCGATTCTAACGAATAGTTGCAATTAGTAACCCAACATAGTTGCGATTCCAGTGTATATTAAACTATTGGTCCATTTTTAAATTGTTTGCTTGCATTGCAAATTCATCTTCTTTCTTAGTGTATATTTCTTTGCTGCTGTAGAATGTCATGATAGTATCCTTAGTGTGATATGATATTTTTATATTGAAAACTCAGACTGTAATATGATATCTGTATATTTCTCTGCTCCATCTTTATTGTGATATGGTATCTGTATATTTCTCTGCTCCATCATTATATCATTCTTATTGGATTTCTCATTTTTTTTTTGTCTTCTGTATAATAGTTCTATTCAGGGGCTAATCCAGCACCTGGCGAGCTTGAGCGGCCGCTCGTGCTGGATTCGCCGGATTCTTCAGGAAGTTAGATGACCGTCGGGAAGCAAGGAGCCAGAGGAACGCCGGAGAAGCTGGAGAAGACGATCTACAGTGGCACGAGCAAATTAGACCAGGTTTTGGGCTTTTTTTTTTTTTTACTTACCTTTAAATTGGGCCTCATTTAAAAGAGGCCCAAATGGAATGGCCCAGAGATTTCGGTGTATAACCAATTACCCATATTCCATATTATACATAATTGGTTTTGTTCGTAAGTCTAGGTTACGAATTGGGGGAGATTGGAGAGCAGGAGAGGAGACGACAGTCGACAGGGGCGAACTAGAACGGCGAAGGAGGAGAAATTGGTGGCTCGCGACTCGGTCAACAGACAACAGCCTCGATTCGAAGCACTCAAGAAATTGAAGCAAGGGCCTCACTCACTCACAAGTCATAGGTGTGTATAAGTGTATTTACAGTGTTTAATGTTTTAATTTCAACTGTAAGCAAATCTTTCTATGTTTTCTGTAACCATGAACCTTTCTAGAGGAACCTTGTTTTGGAAACTTATAATTTATAAAGGTGGGTTCTTGTATATTAATGGGTCTTGGAGGAACACATTTGTTCGTGCATATAAGCCTTCATGTGATAATGTTATGAGTGCTGGAATTAAAGTTAGGGACTTTTATTCTGATTATTTGTTTCAAAGTTGGCTTTGTGCTAACCTTGAAATGAAACCTGAATGGCTTGAGAGGGATACTATAGTGAGGAAAAGGGGGATTTTTGTTGAGGAGTTTGTGTTGAATTTTGAGGAACCAAATAAGCCAGTATTGTTGAAAGGATGTTTGGATAATTGGCCTGCATTGAAGTAATGGGACAGGGAAATTAGGGAATATTTGGTCAAGGTTTGTGGTGATGTACGTTTTTCAGTTGGGCCAGTGGAGATGAAGCTGGAGGACTTTTTTAAGTACTCTGATCAAGTGAGAGAGGAGAGGCCATTGTATCTTTTTGACCCAAAGTTTGCAGAGAAAGTTCCGCAATTGGGTATGGATTATGAAGTGCCAACATACTTTAATGAGGATTTGTTTCGTGTTTTGGGCAATGAGAGGCCAGATTATAGGTGAATTATAGCCATGGATTGTAACAATATTTCCTAGATTAGAAGTGGCCAGATTATAAGTATTTTGGGTTGTATTGAACTATATTTTCATATGTATATAATTTTTACATTTGGGTGAATTTACATATATGTTGAATAATTTTTAATATTTTTTTAATAAACGATCGGGCTATTATGATCGGTGATTGTCGATGGACGCCGATCAAGGTCAACGGTCAACAGTCAACGCCCTAACTGGACCAGTTCGCTAGATTCGCCCATGGTTCTATTGCAGACTAAACATGTTGTGTTTTCTTTGCTTGTTGGAAGTGGGTTTTTGTGAGTTTGCTTGTGTACTCTTGAAACCCTTTGGTTTCTATGCCTGTGAGTTGCCAAGTGATCTCAAAACAACAGTGGAGCCCAGCACTGACCATATCAAAGGTATGTCATTTTGTGGGTTGCATCCACAGACTGGCCATTCATTTGAATGCCGTCTTGGTTTTATTTGAATATATAATAATAAATTATGCTTTATTTTATTTGAATATATGATAATAAATTACACTTTATTCAAACCAATCAATCCAACCCAACCCGATCGACACTTAATTGGGTTGGGTTGGATTTCAACATTTACATGGGTTGAGTTAATTTGATTTTAGATCAAATCGACAAAATTGGGTTGAATTTGGGTTGGGGCAAAAACCAACAAAATCCAGCCCACACCCACCTCTACATGCAACACGAAGTAGGGTTTTGAAATAATATTTGCTCACAAGGAAACGGCATTGATTTGAAGTACCATCTTCATCTTCTTCAAAAGGAATGTAAAATACAAACATGCAGCCCATATTTGATCAAGAAATTATTCAATTACAAGTTCCTTTTCTAATAGCTCTTTAATACTTACATGCAGCCCATATTTGGTAGGAATAAAAATTTAGATTTTAATTCAAATCAAATTCAACAATTAATTTTAATTATATATTTCATAGAACCAACAATTTTTTAATCAAATATTTTATCAACTTTTATCTAAAATGTATTATTTTAATCCCCACCAAATAGAGTTTAATATAAATTGAATCATTTAATCTCATCAAAGAATTTGAATATATTTCATGCAATTTTTTATTTTTTTTTGGTAAAAACTAATGTAACTAGCGTGGGTGGGTAAACTTAGTTGTTGAAGATGAAAATTTCTAATTTCTTTATTTTTATGTGTTAATATATTTTAGATTGTTTTAGTACAATTTATAGTAATTAAAAAAAAAATCCCTATTATTTCACAACTTTCCTTATGTTTATTTATTTAAAGATAAGGATGAATCAGTTATTTATTGACCAAAATGAAAGAAATGACGATTTTTTTACATAATTAAAATATTGAGGATAAATTATATTCTAAAATAAAACTTGAATAGTATAATTACATAAGGCTGTGAAATATGCATTGTTCAATAAAGTTAAAAGTAAAGTTTGACAGTGATTATAATTTGAATTAAGCTAAAAATTAAAACAACTCTTGGTATGTCCTTGTTCCCCTACCCGTTAACAATGAGTTTTGTCATTTGTACCCAAATATTTATACGCTCAATTACTCGATCCCATCGATGCCCTCATATCGGGGTCGGGCCCCGCTTTCAACAAATGTGCGGGACCCACTCCCAATGTGAGAGGATGAATGTGATTGAATAACTCGAAATGTCAACTTCCGGTACCTATAGCAAAATTACCTTTGATGAAGTTTACAAGAGATTAATAAGTGAAACTTGATCATGAATATAATAAGTGAAACTTGATCATGAATATTAAAATGCACCTTTATATAAAAAAAAATATAGAAGTGGAAATAAGAATCATCCCTTTTTCAAGGGGTCAAGGCGAATATTCGCATCATTCCTCGTGACAAAGTACAATGGCAAGACTTATAGATACTGAAAAATTCTCAACCCAGTTTGGTATGGTTTTTAAAAAAGTAAAAATCAAATAGAGCTTTTAACACTCAACAGCTGCTTTTAAATCAATTTTTTTTTATGGAAGTGTTTTTTTTAGTTAGAAAAACTTCAAAAAAAAAAACTTGTCTAATGTGACTTTCTCTAAAGCTGTGTTTGATTCGTCACATTTGCCATGTAACTAGAAAAATATTTTCCTAATTCCTACTTTTGGCTGTTTGATTAGTCAAATTTGCCCTGAAAAATATTTCCCACTAATTTCTAATGTTCAATCCTTTGAAGCACAAAAGTAGGAAAATATTTTCTTATGATTTTGGCGGGAAATTATTTTCCACCTTGTTGGATGTTTTTTTTTTTCCTTTTTTTTTTTTTTTTTTTTTTTTTTTACTTTTTGGCAATGGAAACATATTTTAAACTCAATGGTAAAATTTTTTATCCATTTAATTGACAATTTGCATGAAAAATAAAGCCAAACGAATATAAAATTTTTATGAAATTATTATTATTATTTTTTTTTATACTTTTTGACAATCCAAACAAATTTTAATACAAACTATAAAAAAAATTATCTCAAAAAGTAACCATTTGCATGAAAAACAAAGCCAAACGAATTAAATGAAAAATTATACCAATCAAACACCATTAATACAATTCTCTAAAACAAATTTTAGGCAAATCACTTTCCTACCAAACATTTTATTTGTCATTCATTTTCCATCTTTCTATCAAAGAGACCCTAAAAGTATTTCAGTAATAGAAAGTGCTTTCAAAAATTAGTTTACAAACAAAAATTAAAATAACTTTTTTCAAAAGCTCTTCGACAAAAAAACAAATACAAAAACCATGCCTAACGAAGTCTAGTCCGTAAACAAACATAAGCAAGTTGCTAAAAGCCCAAGGCTTCTGAACCAACTTTTATTCCATTAATATAAAAGATCCTAACAGAAAAAGAAAAGAATTCTTTTGAGAAAAGCAGATCGAATTCTAAAAAGGGGAAATTTCAAAAATGTCATTTTTTTGGAAAAGACACCAAAAATTATAATTGGCACATAATTTTATCAAAAATGTCAATTTTTGAGTAGGAAATGTCGAATTTACCCTTACACTAAAAACATCTTGTTGCATTTAATGCTACTTAATGCCAATGATAATATATTTTCATTTTCATTAATATTTGATTTGATTAGTGAATTTTATATTATAAATAATAGATATTTGTATATTATATTATAAAATATGAATTATGTTAATTAGAAAAATTAATTTTAAATAAATATGGAAGTCCATATTTCACTATATCTTCTCCAATAAGGCACTATATCTTTCACCACATTTTCTAAATTCCTTTGATCAAGAAATTGAAGTCTCCATTAATTGTTGAGAGGTTAGTTTATTGGCAAGTGTTTACATTTTGTTTGTTTAAATAGCTTACTATTTATGAAGTGTTGAATACAAGATGATCACATTTTTTTAGAAACAAATCTATCTACAAATTGCCATAAAGAACCATAATGAATGAATTTTGTCCCTGTAGTGATTACATTCATTTTTGGCAACGTACAGATGAGCATTAATTATGACATTTAATGGTTTCAACACATTCTTACAAGGTAGTAATTTCTGTGTCATGTTATCTGGCATTCCGGCGACCGGACATTGTCATCTTCTCGGGCAAGTTCCGACAGTTGAAATGTCGTAGTAGACGAGTCTAAACCGTCGGGAACGACATTTGAAGTGTCGAAACCCCGACATTTGTAAACTGTCGAATTCGACATTTGTATAGTTGACAGATTTGTTGTTTCACATTATGCTTGTGAATATTGAAAGTTGAACTGGCATGCTATTACATATCACCATATTCATTTTTCATGTTTCTTATAGTTGCCATCCCCAAATTTCAGGTATGAGCAATCACATGAGATTCATCGTGTCGCATGGGGGTAAGTTTGTTCATGACGATGATGAATGGAAGTGGACTGGGGACAAAACCACGTCCATTTTAGTGCCACGAAGTATTAATCTAGCCGAACTTGTGTTAAGGTTGAATGAAAAGCTTGGTGTGTTCAATCCCCGCGCAGAAATGGAATTGAAGTTCAAAGTCCCTAACATGAACATACCCCCGGCTGAAATACGCGAAGATGAAGACCTACTTTGGTACATATCTGTTCATACGGAAACTGCCATATGCGTTACTATTTCAGAAACCGAATTGCCAAGTGTTGACATAAGGACTGATTGTAATGTACATGATCGTTCGTTCGCCGCACAGGATGATCAGGAGAACGCACAAAGTGACGAGCTCAATGTTTTGCGCAGCTCCCACAAGAATGAACCAGGTACTCCGATTTTTGATATGAATGCCTCACCATTAGTGGAGAACTACTGCAACCCTTTGGATGGTACACATGCTCCAAATATTGATGTAGTTGATGAGGACACGACATCGCATTCTAGCCTTCCAGATAGATGCACATTCATTGAAAATGTCAATACATCTGATATTGCCGAACGAACAATATTCTTCAACAAGCATGAGTTGTACTCAAGAATTCGTCAGCTCGCTTTGCAAGACAAGTTTCAATTTAAGGTTAGCAGGTCTAGCGGACAAATGTTAACCGTTGTATGCGCGGACGAGAATTGCAAATGGATGCTACGTGCTTCAAGCGTGAAGAAGTCTGCAATATTCAAGATACGCAAATTTAACAATGTGCACACATGTTCTGTAGAATTTCGTCGCAACGCTGAACGACATGCCACGACTTCCATTATTGCCGAGCATATATTGGGAAAACTGGATAATCCTAACACATCGTACAATGCTACTGCTATTGCACGTGACATGGAACGTGAGTTTGGTGTAAAAGTAAGTTACCAAAAAGCACGTAGGGGGAAGGTGAGTGCTTTAAATATGCTGCACGGTACACCGGAAGACAGTTTCCAGAAACTATCTTCATATTGTCACGTCCTAGGACAGATGAACCCGGGGACGGTAACCCACATCGCAGTAGATTCCCGTAACAGATTTCTTTACTTTTTCCTAGCTATTGGTGCAAGCATTCGTGGGTACACACAATACTTGAGACCCGTGATATGTGTTGACGGTAGTCACCTGAAAGGTCCACACAAAGGTACCCTGCTACTGGCAACTGCCCAAGATGGCAACAAACAGATTTATCCATTAGCATGGGGAATCGTGGATGCCGAAACAAATGACTCTTGGAAGTGGTTTCTGTCAAACCTGAAAGATCTGATTGGCGACTCAGAGGAGCTTGTGTTCGTTTCGGACAGAAAATCAAGTATTGAAAAAGCAATTGATCAGCTATTTCCCATGTCTCACCACGGTTGTTGTATATGGCATATGGAAAAGAACTTAATCCAGAGGTACAACAACGCAAGTTTGTATATTTCTATTCAAACGAGCTGCTACAACTTATCGGATTGAAGAGTTTGACAGACTAATGGGACAGATTTCGTAGGATCAGTGAGAGAACGTATGGGTACTTGGAGCGAGCTGGTTTCTCCTTTTGGTCAAGAGCACGTTTCGTTGGAATACGTTACAACATCATGACAAACAATAACGCAGAATCATTGAACTCAATGTTGAGAAATGCCCGTTCGTTACCTATCACGTGCTTGGTCGAACACATTAGACGTACATTACAGAAGTGGTTTTACGAACGGCGTGTGAATGCCACCACGTGCAGTACCGTGTTGTCAGCGAGGATGGAGAAAGAGTTAAGGACCACTTTTGAATCTGGTACAAGGCTTCGGGCTTATGGATTGACAGACATCTTAACACAAGTGGGAATAGGCAATGACACCGACATTGTAGACTTCTCCGAGAACATGTGCACATGTAGAGAGTTTCAACTGAACCGTATGCCATGTGTTCATGCTACTCGTGCGGCATGCATGAGAGGTACGTCCTTGTACAATATATGCTCGTCATATTACACATCGGAGTACTGGAGGGGTGCCTATGGCGAAGCTATATATCCACTGACGCGGGAAGTGGACTGGGTTGTTCCGAACGACATTGTTAGTACAGACATACTCCCTCCCAGTGTACGTCGACCTCCCGGTAGACCGTCAACACGACGGAAACGGTCAAGATACGAGTCAACCACCCGACTTCGGACATGCACGCGCTGTGGTACACCCGGTCATAACCGGACCAGTTGTTCAAACCCCATTAATACACTCCCCATCTGAAGAATGTTCACTCAACTAGTGGATGAAATATGATGTTCAATGGTCGACAATGCCGGGATTGCTTCTACATCCCGACCGTAAGTTATATTTTTGTACTACTTTGTTTGTACATCTAGAATCCATCTCGTTCTATAACAATGTTATTTTGAAGAGGGTTATGGCGTACACTGATTCACATTGGCTGTTGCATGTTTCATTTTTTGTCATACGTTGTTCGACGGGCGTCGACTTGTTTGTTCCAAACAATATTACAGGCAATGCAGTGTTTGTGTTGGTATTTGTTCCAACCTCGGCGTACGGTTGCAATTATTGTCAACCCATTGAACATTTTTTACCTCGAATTGTATAATGCAAATATTTCTTGAATGCCACCAATGCTCGTGTACTAACTGATGTTATTACTACCAGTTAATGTGTTTTTAACTTTGCTGACCCTTTTCGTGTCTGTGTTACATAAAAACAAAGCATCGTTAACGTCTGAAGTTTGTATCATCCCGACACTTAAACTGTCGTACCCGTCAGTTTAAAACTGACCGTTATTTTGTTTTCATACAAGCGCTAAGCTTCCCAATCGTCATTATAACATGTCATTACTACCGTAGTATTTTCAACTTTGTATTCACATTTCATCATGTCTGAAACGAACTGCAACACAAGTGTGTACCACAGAAATCTTATGCATGCAGTTAATTTGACTAATTTAGCTTTTCTACCACATCAAGTGTTTGGCGAACACAACGTGTTTTCCAAAAGTGCTGGACATTTGTTCATTACGTATAGGGAAATAGATATTTAAAATATGAAGCTTGAATTCACACAGAACATATCGTATATTCATTCATAAACAAAACACAGATGCATGCATATGAAACCGCATCACATCCCGACAGTTCATACGACGATCCCGACAGTTAGGCTCTGTCGGCCTGCGACAGTTCGCCCGGTCTACCTATTATAACAACACCTACGTTGCAAAAGGGTGTAGTCGCTGATGATTGTTTGTAACATAAACCGTATTTCAAAATGTCGAACAGCATGCCGCACAAAACAAACAAACCAACAAAAATACCAACTTATTCATTTGTACACATGCGTTGGCATTTACCGCCCTACTTTAGACCACATCCACGGCTGAACCAGCTCCGCTACTTGCGTCATCAGATTCATCAGAGCTTATGACAATAATCTCTTGCGGAGGTGCAATGCTCGCCACCGAGTCATCTTCAGACGAGTCTTCTCCATTATGATCGACAAACTCGTGCCCCCCATGAAGCACAGTGTTTGGAGACTGCAGTTGCTCGCTAACAACTTCATTTAGGTCAGGAAATGGAATCGGCACCACGACTCTCACGCTTGTTGCACCTTTCACTTCGTCATCGTCGGAAGAAATTTCGATGGGAAAGAGTGGGGACGAACCAGGTACTTGTTGAGGCGCCGTGACGTAGAAAGACGAGTTGCTTCCAACAGAGGAACTCATGATATATTTTCAAGAAATTATGTTATACTAATTCAATCAAGCATGTGTTTGGAATACAATACAAAGTGCCTGGTAACTTCAGATTTTAGAGTAATAAAAAAACCTCAATTACGCACTGTATTTATAGAGATAGTATGTTGCAACATGTGAATTGTATTACTTCCCAACCACCATGTCTAATCTACATCTTTATGACTTTGATTCCACATTGAAGGCAATTAGATATTTAAGGGCACCTTTATGTAAAAAATTGGGCATAATTCATCACATCTGCAGAAGTGTCATGAGTGTTAATTTTTTGTTTTTCCATTTTTGCAATTTTTCCATGCAACTTTCATTTGTTTTTGTTATGCGTGAGCCTGTACAGGCATTTGAAGAATTCAATGTAACAATTTTACATTCAATTCTTTACGCTATATTATCCCAATATAAGCAGGAAAAAACTTTTTCAGCTGTCCTATTTATCATCCTACCTTCCTGAACATTTTTTGTAGGAACAATTATGGAAATGTGTAGTTGAATTTTATTTTGCAGTGGAGGTTTTACTTCTTCACAATCAGTGTATTTCTCCGTAATTGTAGGATGATCAACAATTGTCCATACACATGTTTGCCCAAATAATGTCTCATACTGATTTGAGGGTAGCAAATTCCCATACAAAATTACCAGTATTTGTACATACGAATGAAACGTACTAATGTTATAGTTTAATTACAACTCAATCCACGATAACTAAGTTTCATTACCCATTTGGAAGTTGCAAAAGATCAAAAACAAATCCACGCGCGGGTTACAACTGCTATGTCATGTGCATGTTGTAATGCATACGTTTTTTTCATCGAACGACGGGAACAAAAAAGTGAAGTCTTCGACTCTGGAACCATCGTAGATACGAACAAAATATGTCAACGTCCATTTACCGCACGTGTCAACCTATTTTACCTGAATTCACAATACAGTGGAAATAAAATTGTTACCATAAACCAATGACCGACTCGATGATATACATTGTCATACATCTACATAGGATGAAAGACAGGGCCCAACATGTTACACAGGAATAACACTAGAAGGGGGTACGTATTTGGATCCCGTATTTGGATTCCGTAGCACATTTTTTTCAAAAAATCAAATTTCCACAACATATCTACTGTCTACAATTGTTATACATATTATCTTTCAATACATATTTTGACAATAAGGTTCTTAGAATTCTAATTATCATAAATGAATACATAAATGATTATGCAAATTCATACACCTCAGACCTTCGTAACAGGAAACGACACGTACGACAGAGAACATTTCTCTCAAACTGGAAACATATTGCTTTTTCCCAGCGCCACCCGCAATTGGTATCAGACCCATACAGTTACGGTATCAACATCAAAATTACATCTATAACCAATAAGTCAGAACAAGGAGTTTGTTCAGTATGGAAACTTGAAAAATTTAAGTACCATTACTAAACAGAATTATATTTGTAAAATAGGAAAATATTTTACAAAGCACAAAAGTACAAATTACGCTTTATTGGAATGAAGACCCATTAAGAAAATACTGGCATGGTGCATGAAAAGTTTATGAACACATACAATGTCTAAAACACCGACTACAATATTTGACATATATATCTGTGTAAATAGGGCAGATATAATTTCCTGGAATTTCAATGAACATGTAATTGCACTCACTTCTGCAAAATGAAATGTACATATTTTATGACACAAAAAATTATTATACTGCATGCGTTGCTCGACTACACAAATTATATTTCAATATGTACAAAGAAAAACAAAGAATTGCTGTAGACAATTATAATCAGACTGTTATAAACTGTATTCTACATTTTGTTACATGTATTCACTACATATGGATGTTGCAAAACATAGTTTGACAATATACAACATAATGACGAGACATGTGAACAGATTGAGTCACAAGTAAATTGTTATCAAATAAAATTTATTTATGATAAACCGTTTAAAAAAATGTATATTACAACACTTGCAATAGAACCAAGAAATATATTTGCTCAACCAGGTTTAATTGACAAATTTGTTACAATAAATAGACAAGTACACGTACATAATGGTTTTCCCCAAACATAATTCAGACATACTTCTACAACATACGATCTGTAAAATAGTAAATTCCTTACTGTCCAAAGAAGACAAATAGAGCCAAACAAAAATTCGATCTTCATAACTCAACTTTGCGGTTATGGAAATTTGTAATAATGCTATAAGCATGAAATAATATATAATTCATCAAATACTCAATGTTAATATGTAATAATCACTTGGATTAATAATCTCATTATTAATCCAAGTGATTGCAGAGAAATGCAAAGAAACTATCTGAAGTACAGATATCAGGACACAACCTATTGCTACAAATCGTAGACTCTGATGTGAATAAGACTCAAAATAATACCAGGACAATTTCCTGCTTACCATCCAAAATAAATTATCCAATGCAGGGGAAAAAAATATTTCAAAATAAATAAATGTGTTTTCGGAAAACATAATAAAACATAGAAACATAAATAGTGTTAGCAAAGGTAATATTGCATAAATAATTCTCCAACAACGAATATTAACAATAACTGAATAACAACAAATTCTAATGAAGACATAAACAAATCATCCACTGAAACTCAGCTGCAAGGGATATTAACAATGTACTTGACATGCATATGTGCCTACTCGAGCATCAGTATTTATTGCTAGTAAATGGATCATTCAAATATGATTAATTCTATATTGTTACGGATAGTTACCTTTTTTTGGGATATCTCCGTCGACCCCGCGTGTATGGGGTCATCGTCGAGGCTGCCGGCCTCCGCAGGCGTGCTGAACGTCGTCGCGTGGTTGGTACTGCAGTATTATTCCGGACGTCGGATACGTTTGGGCTTGCGTGCTTATGTATTGCTTCAAGGACGGAATAAACATGCAACATGAAAAATAGTAGGCGAAGATGGATGTTATTACACAACAAAATTTTGTATGCTTCTCGAATTCAATTCAGTTGTAGTGGTGTGTTATGTGAATTGTGAGTACCATATTATCGTTTGGGACAAGTGCAAAAAATGACATGTAACAACAGATTACATTCACAAATCTCCATGTCAATTTCAATCTAATGTAAATAAAAGCTGAAGAATTTCATAACATACCTTCGTCCTCTATGTCGTCACTAGTGGGAAGACAGTCCTCTATGTGTAGGTGTTCTGGATCGGGAACCATGTCACCTCCTGCGTATGTAAAATTTTTGATTATGTAGTTATGATATGCGTAGTTATGATATGCATATGTTCGAACTTCATAACATACCTTCCTCCGCAATGGCGTCTACAGTTGGAAGACATTCCTCTATGGCAGGGCCTTCTGAAACGGGGTCCATGTCACCTACTGCGTATTAAAAACAAATGATTATGTCGTTATGATATACATATGCTATACGAATGTCCAATTGTACAACAAAGTACTAACAAAAGTTCAGCACATACCTTCCGTTTCCCGCATCTCGGAATTATCCGGGCCCGACTGTGATGCCGTTTGACTCCCCTCGCTGCTTGATCCTGCTATAACACAAACTACTGAAAGTGTCGAAGAAAATAATTCACAACAAACTGAAGTTCAATATTCGCACATACCACTTGACTCATTCTCCTCGCTGAATGCGGCACCGTCATCTACGGCCGGTCGCTGGTCGACTTGTCTTTGTTGCTCTTCCACTGCACAAGCTCAATGCGACACAAAAAAATAGACATAACTTAGATGGGAAATAATTTTTAGAGCTGGAGGAAGTCATAGCGCAAATAAATGGATGGAAGTCTATGGACGTGACATACCTTGCGCGACAGATACCGCCTGAACGGGCTGCACGTTCTCATCACCGTGCGCATCCGGGGGTGTGGAAACTGGTGGTGCAATCAAACTAGAAATGAAGTCACGGAGCTTGCCAAATTCGTTGGTCACGTGATGCATTATCTCAAGTGCATGTGTCCGCATGCGCATCTCCAAGAGGATTCTTTGATCCAACAACATCCCCTCTACGTCGGACTTTGATAGTGTAGCATCGGAATGCGCGCCGCGTGATGTGGACATGGAAGGGCCTCGGTGAGGAGACACAGTACCTCTCGGAATATGGGCAGCTGAAAAAACACCTTGGGCACCGCCTCGGGGTTCCTCAAAATTGTGCTGTTGGTCGCTCCGGTCTGAACCGTCCTCGTGGCTGTCACGATCAGAAGGGCCAGTTTGGTCATCCGCACTGGAGTTTTCTTCGGCCGACCCGGACGCAGCCTGATCTTCCTCAACGTCACTAGTATTTCCATCATTATGTCGTTCATCAAGATCAGCAGATTCGTCAAACTGCGGTCCAGCAACGGAGCTGGCAATGTTGTCAAGAACTGGCACGACGGCGTCCTCCAAAATGCGGAGACTGGAGATGTATGGTTGGAGACCCTCGTCGGCGGTGGGACGCAGCGTGGCATACACATGCAACTGCAAAAACAATAAATAAATGTCATTCCAATGGCAACAGACTTACGTAACATGTAAAGACATTGTTTACGAAGTATTGCGTAACATTAATACCTTAATTTTTTTGAAAAACTTATCGTAAGTTCGTTGTTGTGGTTGTTTATTAGCTGTCCAATTCAGTAGTCGTGGTGATCGGTTAGCAATCCGCTGACCAAACCTAGCACCTATTTCCGGAACAGCCTCAAATGCCCATACCTGTCGCAGCATATGAAAGTTAAGAATTCACAAATCCTGGCACGACATTATATTTGCTATGACAGACCGACAAAATGTACGTGAAAAAGATTTGTTCATACCTGCATGGCAATGGGGAATCCGTGAATAGTATACGTAATCTCCTTCTCGTTCATCCTCTTTCCGTCGCAAAACTTCTTCGCCCATTCACCCCTCCACCCCTTCAACAGACGTGCATACCCAACTCTACCCCACGGGTAGGCATAGAAAACGTCAAGGTCGTCCACGATAGAAAGTATGATCTCATCAAGCCCGACGTTATTATCCGGAGCATTGAACACTCCTTCGACTATTATAGCAAGACCCAGCTTGTATCGATCTGATCGGGCTGTGTACGGCTTGAGGAATGTCTTCTCGAGTTGGGCGCATGAAATTCTGTCCAACCCTTTAAAGTACTTCTCCTTAAGTCTTTTCTTTTTAATGACACGACTGTAATGGTCGTCATGCACAGGCTCGCAACAGCGCAGTCCCGTCACGAGTGCGTATTCTTGCAGTCCAAACCTACACAAGTGCCCTTGTAGGTTGAACCACAATTCATGTTTCTTGTCCGTTCTCACCATTCGGAAAACCAGTTGTTGTATTAGTTGGGCAGAAAATTGAATATCTGGAGCATTGGCGAGGAAACCGAGGCATGATTCACGAAATTCATGCTTTTGGCGGTCATCAAATTGTTCTAGCACCCGTGCCACATACTTCAAATTCGATCTTTGTGAAATTCTAGCCCGCAGCCGCGCGCTCTCCGGGACTAGGAATGGAAACTCCATACGATCTGCAATGAACAGGACGGAAAACATTAATACCAGTTCATGATAATCGGTACCCGAACATTCGAACTCAAAACGACACATGCAAGTTGGATCAAATAACGACACTAAATGGAAGACGAAAATAACAAATAGATTTACAAACTTATGAACAATGGTTTACAGTGCATGAGAAATGTAAGTTGCACATGAGAAACCCAAAACTCATCAGTCCTACTTGAATGACTCCCAGTTTCAGGGAAGACACAACAACTGTCGGGAACGTTCATCTGTCGGGGAAGGGAAACAAAGTTGAAATGTCGAGAATTACTGAAGCTAACTGTCGAGAACTACAGATGAACTGTCGGGATTCTGGTGCATATGTCGGGGAATATATTTCGCAGCCCATCTGCCGAGAAGTCCTGAACCTAACTGTCGGGACCGGCAGATATAGTAAGTGTTGTCTACCAAAAAAAAAATGCCGAGAACGAAGAAAAACACAAAGGTTTTTGATTGTCAAGTGCCGGTAAACAAGTAAATGATGTTTTCAAATGGAATTTTACAACACATAGTTTGCAACCAGAATATGTCAGTTAATGGAAAAGGAACGTGCGCCTGTGCAATTGTGCATCGAAGATTAACCAATAATGTAAGCCGACAAGGCCAGCACAATAATTATAAATGCGATTACTTCGAACATTTGCATTGTAGTGAATGAGCAGTTAGGTTTTGACGTTGCTACCCTGAAGTTTAAGTTGGACGACAACAATGGAATACAGATAAGCTGTGTACAACATTGTACTGTAGTATGACATAAATTTTGTATAATGAAAACATAGATAGGAAAACAAAGTACAAAAATAAATGTGTACATTGCAAATAATATTCGCGTTTCATGGTTTCCAAAAATATCAAAAAGGATGACAAAATGAAAATAAATATAATCAAAAACTCTTGACAAATTTATAAAAATTTGTCAAGAGAAAAAAAGGGAGACTTGTTAGATGGCTAATGTGGTTCAGCCACTATGAATTTTAAATACAAATCATCATAGGAAAGAATAGCAGATGCGCTTAATAGAGAATTTTATTTTGCAGGACAACATGAAAGACATTGACGATGAAATAGCTAATCTACGAGAACAAATATAAATGGAAGAGATGGAAATCGCATTTCTCACAAAAGGTAAGAAGCTTGACACTAGATCCGAAAAATAGTGTAAATAATTGACTACTCTGACATTTAGGAATGTAAAAACATGCGCTAACAATTATCCTGTTTATATCCCAACTTCACAGTAGATTAACATTAAACATTTAATTAAACTACTGAAAAGACAAATCTTCCAAAGAATTTGTCACTTAGACAAATGAGTAACCAATAGTCATTAATCTAAGCCGTCAACGCCGTAAGAATAAATACAGAACTCCCATACGATAAACAAGCATGACTGAATTTAAAGTCCATAGTACAATCTAAGTTTAAATGGGAGGGGTTGAATTTAAATTCCACATTACACAGATGCTGCAAATTGTCGAGATTACTCTTCTCAACCAAAAAACAGTTGGTCATGATAGAAATAAGCATGTTAAATATAATTGTACGCTCATTGTGTACGTAAAATATCTTTAAAATGTTTTACAGATTACGTCTCAAGTACAAGAATCGAACACCCATGCTCCAACTCAGGAACTGTTGCAGCCATGAAAAAAGTGTTGATTATTTGAAATGTAAAAGTTATGAAGGCATTCGGGAAGTTTTAAAGTATCAATTTTGTAAATGCATAAATCGTTTGGAAATGCTGTAATCGAGTCTAGGAGTAAATTAATACAATTGTCTAGTTTCCATTATGGTGATCTGAACCAAAGTTCTATATCAATTAATATTTGTTTTCAAGTGTAAAACAACTCCACAATCTACATTCTCGTAAAGCTAATCGAACTACAGTCTCCAAGAAATGAAATAAATTGTGACCACATTACATTAGTAAGTTACTTCAGTATATGAATAAAAAATAAACCAGTAAACCAAACTACTCTGAAGAACAATGTATTCATTTACATAACTGAGAATCTAGGAACGAACATGGCAAAAACATTGTGTACAATACAAATTGGCAGAGATAGAATGTATGCTTACAAATCAATTAAATTTGTTACTCTTGGAATATGATGCTTCCAGAGTCCCAGTCACTGAATTGGCGGACAATATCCTGTACGAAAATTTGTTGCGTATCAAATGTCAAAAGTTGTAATTATGTTTTGTCCACCACAAATGTAATATCACTATTCAATATGAAGTTGCATAAAAAACGTGAGTTTACAGAGTTTCCAAGTGTATTAATTTCCAAAGTTCAGTTGTAATAGCCCGTTCGGATTGCTTTGCTTCAAGGTTAATGATCAACTCTCATAATGAAATTGTTGAAAGCGTAGAATTGGACAGTTATTATATTTTCTTAAACAAATACACAAAAAAGGGAAAAAAAACATTCATATCTATTCAAACTAACTCAGGACTACACCACATATCCACTAGTTGCTAGAATACTCATAACCCAACCAATTAAAAACCAACACAATAAACCTAAAATAAACCGAACACAACACAACCACAAAATAAATAACCCCAATTCACTCCCACCATAATCTCGAACCCCTCCAAAGGCTGCAGCCGTTGCCGCCTTTGGCGACCGGAGATAGAAATAACTTCTCATTTTTATTAACCTTAGCCAAACATGCTCTAACTAATGGAGAAATGTTTCTGTGTTACACAGATTATGTAGAGTTGTTGCATAAGTCAAATGACATTTATTAGTGGACATGGATGGTATTCAAATTTCTGGGAAGGGCAAAAACTTGCAAAATTGACATTTGTTATATGTCCTAAGAAAATGGACATTTCTGCAATATGATACAAGAAAATTTACAGTTGGTGTAATTTCCTAGAAAATATTTCAGTTCAAACATTTTCACACTTAATGTTCCACACATTGTCTTCATTACTTCAGCAATTTTCGTGCAAATTAAATCAAATATGTACATAGGTTTTCTTACTCACGCTGTCGATGAGAAATTTTTTTGTGCTTCAAATACTCTGCGTATATCCAAGCCACAAATATTGGCACTATCCCAATAAAAATTTACACCTGCAATTCACATAAACAAAAATATAAACAATTAACTCATCAAACTATTGGTTTCATATAATCCAATAAACTGAACTCAGAAAAATATTCCACTACTTGAATTTTAAAATAATTCACTTAATGCATCCAAGCCACGCATATTGGTAGTATCCGAAGAAAATATTACACATGCAATTCACATAAATAAAAATAATAACAATTAACTTATCAAGCTATTACTTTGACTCATAAACATTTTCTAGTGCTGAACTGTAAAAGGAATTCACAATGTCTGTACATAAAACATTCCTCTACACAATTCTTCACCGCAATAACACTAAATTCAGGAAAATTGTACAAAATATTTGGATATAGGAATCGAATTTCACCTAAAATGTTTAAGATCCAATGTAATAGTACGATAACCTCATAATTGCTAAATTACAAAACTTATACTTCGACGAAGATAACACATAAGTAACTCCAACATGTGTGGCAAACCGAGATTGAATTACATGTTTTAACAATGAACATAATCAGATTTCACATACTACCAACAATTAAATCTATCGATTTTGGAGTAGAATAAGCTATAAATGATTGAAAATGTATTACTTACATTTCAGAAAATATGTTGTGTTATCCACCACAAGATTCAGCAATCGGTCAGATTTTTTTTGCGTCCCAGTGACTGCGAAGAAGAATAAAATGTTAACTTTCCTGAGTTATACTAAAAATAATCGATGCAATTCGATTCCGAACTAAGAAACAAAACATTTTTCAATCTCCTGTACATATGATCTTTACCACTATTGCCATATACCAGAATATGGAATATTGCAATGACATTTACTGTGTCAAAATCTAATCATTTTGAGGCATTCCTTCAAACATGAGACGTGCAGGATAGAATGCTTCTACTGTAATATAACGTTTGCAGTTCCAGCTTATTATGAATTGATTTTAAGGTCACTTTCTGTTCTGGAAGGGTTAGCACTGAATGTTTACCCTAAATTTAAAGTGTTGGCTGCATCGTTTCTGTATTTTGCTAAAAGGCTTCTTGCTGATCCTAATCCATATCTGAGAGATGCTCTTACTGAGTTGCTATTCAAGGATGGGAGATTCAGGCATGTATATTTGTTTTTTTCTTTTTCATATTTCTGAACTATGATTGGAACCCGGAATAATAACTCTAACTTGTGCTGTTGGTCGAATTAACGAAAAAGCGTCCATCATTTGCTTCAGGTGGAACAGACTTGAAAACCTACTAAGAGACACAGAGATTTTAAAGATTTTCCCTTTCTTTCAATTGTGTGAAGTATAAAGCTATTGGTTGTGATCGCTAATTTTGAGAGGTCTATGCAGGAGGGGCAGAATGCAAGGAGATTTAAAAAGTTGTATGCTGACAAACACAATTTCCTTGTCCCTGATTTTTTTTTGGACTACACAAGTGGGAAGGTACTAACAATGGAGTGGGTTGACGGAGTCAAATTAAATCAGCATTATGCCATCGACAGACAATGGCTCAAAGTTCTGGATCTTGTCAACACAGGCATTCAATGCAGTCTTAGACAGCTGCTCGAGTATGGGTATTTTCATGCAGATCCTCATCCGGGGATTATCTTAGAAAGACCTGATGGGAAGCTAGGTTTTATTGATTTTTGAATGATGAGTGAAACACCTAAACAAGCAAGATCTGCCATAATTGGTCATGTCGTCCACATGGTCAATCGAGACTATGAAGCAATGGCTTGTGATTATTATGCTTTAGATTTTTTGTCCCCCGATGTAGATGTATCTCCCATCGTACCAGCTCTGAGGAACTTCTTTGATGATGTACTAAATTCAACTGTGACTGAACTCAACTTTAAACCATCGTGGATGGTTTTAAAGTGCTGTTTTATACCAATATCCATTAATCGTATTTTCTTTTAAAAGCTATAGCACTCTTATTCCTTGTATGATAGTTGAATGTAAATCAGCTGCTCTTTTGTTTAATATATTGTTTATCTGCAATCTGTTGAGCAACCTTCTATAATAATAAAAGTTTCCAGAAAAGGTATTATATGCACTAGATGAATTGCGTACTTATAAACATAAAATATGCATTCATAATTATATTTGGTGCTTGTTTGGTAGAGCTTTTTAAGTGCTTCTACGCTATGGGTCTCACGGAACGTGTGGATAATAAGTCGTGGGTCTTACAAAATATGTGGATACAAACTATGTTTTTTACCATCTTAAATTATAATGTAAGCTTTGCCAAACATGCTCTTGACATTCAATTATCTGCATCACGCCTAATGCTGCAACAATTCATCTTACAGCTAACTGGCCAAATACGATTTCAGTTTCTGTATTGGCAGCCATCAACACTGATAAAACAGACATCTTCCCAAAACTCTTAAGCAAAGGTGACATGCCTCCATAATCCTAACTCATTCACATCCCCAATACATTTGATTCACTTTTGTCATCACAACATGAATAAATACGCAACCAAACTTTCAGAAACTACCAAATACCACGAAAATCATATTTTTAACCCAAGACTCCCGAAACTCAAAAGCCTA
The DNA here is from genome assembly GCA_019395295.1 of Osmanthus fragrans. Taxonomy (NCBI): domain Eukaryota; kingdom Viridiplantae; phylum Streptophyta; class Magnoliopsida; order Lamiales; family Oleaceae; genus Osmanthus; species Osmanthus fragrans. The sequence continues at coordinate 26,320,004 of CM033357.1, forward strand.
TACACGGTTTTGAAATTACAGAAAAAGGTTCACACACTCACTTCGGCGGATCAAAAAATTGTACCAACAACACTCATTCACGTTTCACTGAATATAACTAATACGACACATACGACGATTCGAGAAGTGGATATAGAATTTTTATGGGTTTTTCGTCGTTATACATTATTTTTCCCTTCCGGATTCCTCTTTCTTTATGCTCGTGGCAAATAAAAATTTCGCACAAAATACCAAATTCATCAAACCAAAACAGGAAATAGTTAATATAACGGTGGACACAACCACAATAAGGCTTACATTACCGTTGTCGCGGCGAAGATCGACCGATTCTGTGTAGACAGAAATAGGCTAGAAGCCCTCTTCGAAACCCTAGCTTTATAATGGCGCTGTCATTTATGCCTTCACTTCGGCTTTTCTTGTGGTGGTTGTCGGCGGCAGACGCTTTTTCGTTTGCTGGCCGGTGTGAGACAGTGCAGTGTGAGAGACGGCGAGAGAGGGCGACGGCGAGAGAGGGCGGTGTGAGAGACGACGAGAGAGGGTTTCTTTTCAATGTTTGGGGATTGTTTGGTAGCTTAGAGCTATTATTCTTGTTTTTATTTTAGTTACGTTTTTTTTAATATTTTATTTCCCTCTTTTCAAAGTTGGTACTGACATTAACCATCTCCATACTCAACGATGACTTTACCCATTTGTGTACACAAATTACGTCAGACATATTCAGATTTCTGTACCCTTTCTTCGATGATATCGGTGGTATTACAAATTGCTGCGAGGGATAAAATCGTACAATAATTTTCAAATTTGACATTTTTGATATGTCAAAAAAATTGTGACATTTTTGTAATTAGCAAAGAGGAAATTGATACCTCCTGTAATTTCCTCTTCTTTAAAAAATGGAAACGCGCAATGTCCCTACTACCAAATACCAATAAGCACAGGAATCATAAAGAATAAATTCAAAATACTGATCACTTCGATCAAAACTGTTATTAATTATTAAGCAATCTAAATTATGTTCCAACATCACAATATGCAAGATGAGAAGTAGACATAGTACAAATATCAAACCGAACAACCAACAATATTGAATAAGTAATGGTACAACAAGTACCAAGCACAGTGATCACAATTCCATTTTTTAACATTTGACCTCCTTCAAACCATGGCCGAAGTACAAGAACGTTGGATCGGTGGCACCTTCCTTGTAGTATGCAAACACCATGGTGCTGTCATCGTGCATGCTCTCTCCAACAAAACTAGAACAAGAAGAAGACAAGCTCGGATCAGCCAAATGGATCGACACACTTTCTTAAAAGCAAGAATTAAGTAATCATTCAGGGCCAGTTTGTCATGCTCCATAAAAGCCTAAATTAGATATTGAAACAAGTTTGAATAATTTTTTTATGTGCGTAATCTGCTTACTTCCAGAGGAAGCCAAAACAAGATGCACTTCTACAATAAGCAAAAGCTACTCATGATCAGTTTAATGAACCAAGATTTTGTCGTCCTCTACTCAATAATTTCCAGTGATATACAATTCCCCATACCAAACATGAATGTTATGTTAAACTTACAATTGGAGGTCACTGAGCTTTGAGAGCAGGAACTTAGTCGCCCCTTCAATGCTCTTCTTGAACTCCTGTTGCTTCTCCTCATCGAGCTTGGGTGTCAACAGCTTAATGTACTTCTTGATGTATGCAACAAATTGCTTCTTGTCAAAAGGGGGTTGCTCCTGTATTTTATCCAAGTTAACGGCATTAAATACAGAACATAGGATTCAGAAAAATAATGCATAATCTTACTATGCATAAAACTAACCTGGAGCCTGAATGTGTCGACAATGTCAACCACCTTGGCACCAGCATCATCAACACCCTCGTCCTCGTCAGCACCTTCAGCAGAAGGGTTGGCACCAATGTCTACATCAACTGCTCCCTGGACAACCCACTGAGAGCCACCCAGATAAAAAAATGAATACCAAGTCAATAAAAATATTACTGGACCGAATACCTACATCTAATGAAATACGAAAAGATCTTTACCTTTCCCTCAACTTCCCAAAGGACTCCGTTTTCGATTTCCTTGTATGGAAATGAGTCGGAGAGAAGTTCATCACCTAAAAGATGTTAATAAGAATGTTAGCAATGGTGTGAAAACATTTACTGGTCAGAATAACAATCCTAATCTGTAACTATTTCAACATATAATATCACCACATATTCATCAAAATTTACAATAGGTAGCCAAAAGATCCGAACTTATCTTAATAATTGTTCATTTTCATTACAATTATAAATCACAACTCCAAAACAACAGAATATATGATCAGAGAGTGTAAGATAACCCGATCGTTTTACCAGTAGCCTTTGATAGACCATCTCGTTTCACATCAGAATTAAGGTTTTTACAAATATAAAAGTAAGTTTGTTACAAAAATAATCCACTATATCGGCAACAAAAGAATTTTATTGTTAACAATAAAAACCATTCTAGAAAAATACTAGAAACAAAAGAAAGATTTGATCTTTGTGGCACAAAACTCATGCAGAAAACGGTAATTGCAAAATCGATAATTCGAGCAGAAATCCGTTATACAAATCAGAGAGGGAGAACAAATATCTAACAACAAATGTTTCAATCCATGAATTACTCCGTGAAATAATCAACAATTACAAGAAACGAGAAATAACAAAAACTGGGTAATCTAGGAAAAAAATCTAAGGCTTAAAACCCCAATATACACCTTATAAACCAATAAATACTTTATTCTGTAACCTAAATACCGATAAAAAGTTGACAAACGAAAAAAATCACCTTTATAACAAAATCCCGTAGTAGATAAAGATTAACAGCTAAAATCATTAGATCTAAAACCCAATTAAGTAATTGACATTGAATAATTCCAGAATTGCAATCATCCCAAGCCCAATTCATAACAAACATGAATCCACAGGCAGATCTGCAGCACATAAAAGTCCTGAAAAAAATAGAGAAGACAAGCACCATAAAATAATTTACCTGTGAGCAAATCTTGGTAGACCAACATGATTGAAGAGTTTTAGCACTAGGGTCGGGACGCTACGAAAACGGTGAAGAATGGGTTCTAGAGAGCGAGGCTTCACAAGTGGGCGACAAAGAGGGAGAGAAGTAACGTGCAGACGGCGAACATAAATAGGCCGAGGGTTTGACAGAAGAAGAGTGTCGACTTGGGTAAATTACCGATAGTAGTCAGAACTTTTCCTTAATTGGCATTTGTGTCCTTTCCAATACCGTTGTCGGGCTTTAACTGTTGGGCCTTGAGCCTTTCTCTGTTGGGCAATAATGGGCTTGTGCAGTTAATTTTAATGGAAAGCCCTAAGGCAATTTTTTTTTTTAAAAAAAAAAAAAAACTAGATAAACAATTCAAACTTGTTTGGCACATAGTTTTTCAAGTAAAACTAGTGGATGAACGTGCAAGTTGGGTAACATTCTTTTGGTCTTAAGGCATGTTCGAGTTTATGAGAACTTCAAGATCAATTTTGCTGTGTGACAAAAGTTCTAGACTAAGACCAAAAATAATGTCAGCAAATGCAACAAGTGCAAAAGATATCACAAGATTAACTGACCACTCAGATTCGTAATATGGAGTGTTTTCATCTTTCATTATAGTGTCAAATGAATTAGGTTTGCAGAAAAATTATTATATATATTGTCAACTTAGTGAATCAACCAAAAGCAAACGTTGTAGAATTTATAAGATTTGGAAACTTTATAAAACAATCTAAATAGAAGCAACAAAGGAGATGGAAAATGACAGTCAACACGCTAATCGTGTATAAAATTTAAAAATTAATATATGAAAAGTTAAAAAAAATTTGTAAAGTTTGTCTAGATATCATTTTTGGGAGTTATAGAGTTAATGCAGATTTAGATAAAATCCAAGAAATATAAAAATCTCGAATACTAGATAATTTTTAAAACAACGGTGCTTTATGATCCGTAGTCATCAACATAGACAAAATCATGACTATCAATCCAAATAACTACCACCCCATGAATAAACAAATAAACAAATTCTTAACCAACAACAATAAACATAAAAAATGAACAAAAACTCATTTCATATTTATGCAGAAGAAACGTACATAAATAAAATAAACTAAACCCTATATTCAAACGATTTTGCTACTGGTACATCAAGGTGTACTTAAGGGTGTACATCCTCACATGGGAGGGGGGTCCACTAGAATAAAATAATCGAGTGGGTCCCCCCATGTGAGAGGGAGAACACCATTATGTACAAATTTTGACGTACAAGTAGCATTTTTTATATTCAAAAGCAGTGGCAAATGTGTGCTACAAAAACACATAAAATATATTCACGCTAATAAAAGAAGAAATAGTCGTAAAAGTAATATCAACTTGGATAGTATGGGTAGTGAATTCTACGCCAATATCTTAGTTTCATAATATCGCATTCATCAAAAATCTAGTGGAGTTGAGATTTTGCAGTACTGGTGTTGAAGACATGAGTTTTTCATAGATCAGTTAGTCATCTTGTGGAGTTCTGTGGCAAATGATTATTATGAAACATGAAAATATGCTATCAGTAGTTAAATAAATTTCGGCAACTTTAAATGTTAAGTTGCAGTTATAGCAAAAGGCTAGTAAAAAAAAAAAGAGAAAAAATGATCTTCAAGTACCTTTAAATGTCTATCTTTTAATTCTTTCCTTTTTTTTACATATAATATAATAGGTGAGCACGAAGATATTTGGTTACGAGTTCGATTTCCCTACCAACACTTTCTTGCTCGAGTCTGTTGCACTGGATTTGCCTAGTGTAGTTAACCTGGTTGGCATGGTTTGCAGGCAATTGCGTCAGCCCAAAAGTTTACCCACTACACACCTGAAAAGTAGCGGATGCGAATTTCCCATTAAAGAAAAAAAAAAAAGTGGAAAAGTTTCATAAATCTCCTTTAAAGAAGTGTCCAATCTATTTAATATGGTTTAGTAGCAAAAGTTAATAAATAAATAAAAAAAGGCAATTTGTTGAAAAATATCAAATTTGTTGGTTTATTATATATATGATTGAAAGAGCATCTTAATGAAATGTTTTACTGAAACGTAGGGGAAACCAACAATTTTGTGTACAATATTAGTCATTCTACTTCCTTATTCTAATTGTGTCCCCTTTCCCAGCCATAGGAAATAAATGGCAGACTGAAATATCAATATAGACGGAAACAAAGTAAAGAAATGGGCTGAATGTATAACTTTCTGCCCATCTGCAAGTGATAGGCCGAGAAGATCTGCCCGGACCCCTAAGAAGAACCCCAAGTTTTTGGCTTGAGTTAGACCAAGTCCAAACTAGCCTTTAATTGTATTTCTGTTGTTGTGTTGAAGTTATAGTGACACTTTAGTTGTCAACAAAACATGTATTTCGATTTTTACTTAGTTGTAGATTTTAATTGAAGTCTAACTATTTTGTGATGAAAAAGATAGACTTAGTATGGTCTATTTTAATAGAGTATGTTGTCTAAGTATTGTCAATGTATAGTAGTAGCTAGTGTAATTGATAGAAAGTCTTGTAAAATTACTTTATATATTGGAGTATTTGTAGTCTCGAAAATTAGAAGAACAAGATATGAAAATGTTGTGTTAAATGTCTTCTTCTCCTCTGATTTTCTTACCAAAAAACTAGAGTTTATATTATATTTTTTGCTATGTAAAATTTTATTTTTCACCTCCTCCATCGACCATGAACTTAACAAATATTTTAGAGCTTTCGTTGTAAAATTTTTGATCCAAAAACCCAACAATAGTAATGACCTTTGAAAATGGGCTACAATGAAGTTGAGAAAAACTAGAAGTTGTAAAAAAAGGCAGTCAAAAATGTTGAAAAAATTCGGTTTGAAGCAAAGTTTTAGCAGCAGCCCTGAGAGTTAAATTTGATCCTTGATGGTGTTGAAAATGGCTGAAAACAGAATAAAAAACGGGTATAAAGGAAATGGCTGCAAGTTGCTGCGAAAATGAACTGAAAAAAATGGTGAAAAAGACTGTTGAATGTGCTGAAAAATCGATGAAAAAACTGTTGAAGAGCTTAAAGAAATGAAAAAACTCTTGCTGATAAAATGAAAAGTCTGGTGCTAAAAAATGGAAGAAAAATGTTGATGAAATTGAGGTAAAAAGGTTGAAGAAAACAAAAATGAAATTCGGTATAAGTTGCTGAAGAAGAAGCTCAAAATTCAGTATTTAAAGCTCAAATCGTTGAAATACAGTAATCTTGCATTTACTCTCCATATCTGGTATGTGAATATTGATATACGGTATGCACTTGAAAATCGGTAAGCTGATATCCGGCATTCGAATCAAAATTCACTGTTGCATTATGATATCTGGTAAGTGAAAGATACCCCTCATATCCGGTATTTTCAATTAAATCAAATTTCGGTAAGTGCCTAAAACCTCTGAAATCCGATAAGCTCACACCAAATACGGTAAACCTTCTGAAATCCGATAAGCTCACACCAAAACGGTAAACCTTCTGAAATCCGGTAAGACCATATACGGTAAGTTCAGCCTAAGCTTTATAAAATCCGATAAGATCAAATGAAATCCGGTAAGCTCATTTTGAAAAAAAAAAATATATCTATATATATATATATATATATATATATATATATATATATTCATCAGCAAACTGAGGAAATTAATGATGCAAGTAGAAAGTTTTCCTTTGTATGAGATTGATCCAAGTCTAAAAGAGTTGATCAACTACGAAATACACTTGTAGTCATTGTGAGTTTGGATCAAATAAAAAACAAAGAAAACCAAAACTTGTAGTCATCAAAAAATGGTTTGAATCTGGTTATCTCATTCTGGGAAAAATTGATCTCAGTTGGTGATAAAAATGGCTGCAAAGAAGATGAAAATGTTGTCTTTTATAAGTGCTGAATATGGCTAAAAGTGAGTAAATCCAGTTAGCGAAAAAGGAGTAAATTCAGTAGAAGCTAGTAAGCTCGAAACCTGGTAAGCTCAGCCAAGCCAAAAACAGCAACTGCCCTGGAAGTTGAATTTGATCTCAAATGGTGAAGGAAATGGCTGGAAGAAAGCTAAATCTGATATGAAGCAACAACAGTCCTGTTTTAGCTTTCAAAAAACAAAAGGAAAGATGCAAGAGTGAAAGTTCTTTGGGTGAGGTTGATTCGAATGCAATAGATGTTAATCAACTACGAAAGAGAGTTGCAACCAAGGTGTTTCGATCAAATAAAAACAAAAGAACTTCAAGTTTGTAGTCGCCAAATAAGAATGATTTAAAAATATGAAGAATGCTTTGATGGTTTCCAACCAAAGTGTCATGGGGGAGTATTGAAGTTATGGTGACACTTTAGTTATCAACCAAACATGTATTTCGATTTTTACTTAGTTGAAGTCTAACTATTTTGTGATGTAAAAAATAGACTTAGTATGGCCTATTTTAATAGAGTATGCTGTCTAAGTACTGTCAATGTATGGTAGTAGGTAGTGTAGTTGATAGAAAATCTTGTAAAATTGCTCTATATATTGGAGCTTTTGTAGTCTCGAAAATTAGAAGAACAAGATATGAAAATGTTGTGTTAAATCTCTTCTTCTCCTCTAGTTTTCTTACAAGAAAATTAGAGTTTATATCCTGTTTTTTGCTATGTAAAATTCTATTTTTCACCTCCTCCATCGATCATGAATTTAACAAATATTTTAGAGCTTTTTTTGTAAAGTTTTTGATCCAAAAATCCAACATGTTGCCTTTAATTTTATTTATGCTGTTGTTTTACTTTTGCTCATTCAAAGTTGTTGCAACTCATTTCCTTGAAAATAGGCTAGTTAATCTCCTAAGTTGAAGCTGATCTGTTAAACTTAACTCTATTTATTGGAACGTTAGCAATGAATAAAGTAAGAATAAATTTTCTACAAACAATTGTGGTTTATCTTTCACCCAAAGAAAGTGCCTGTTCTGCTGCTACACTGGGACCTATCAGCAAGTTTTTCGAAAAACTTAATAAGTTGCTTCACATATTGAGAAAGAATTGTAAAGTTATTTGTGTCAAATGAATGAATCTCGAAACCAATAAGGCCCTGTTTGATTGGTCAAGTTTTTCGTGGAAGGTGTAAAACGTTTTCCTGCTTTTTACTATTCACTTGTTTGATTGCACTAATTTTCCAGGGAAAATGTTTTCCAACGTTTTTCAAGGTACAAACGGTTGATGCACAAAAGTTAGAAAACGTTTTTTCACCATAATGGTGGGAAAACGTTTTCCAACTTTTTGACAAATTTTTTTTTTTAAATTTTTTTTTTTTAGCAATTGGAACACATTCCAAAGCCAATAGTAAAAAAATTTATCCATTTAATTGACAATATGTGTAAAAAAACAAAACCAAATGAAAAATTTGCCAGGTGGAAAATTATACCAATCAAACACCATTAATTACAATTCTCTGTAAAACGTTTTCTAGGCAATTCAATTCCCTGCCATTCATTTTCTTTCCATCCATTTTTCACCCTTGCAATTAAACAGATCCTAAGAATTAATCTATTGCAATAATTTTATATACCTTCTTCCAACGTAACAATGCCAAAACAAAAAAAAAAAAAAAAAACCACACACTCGGGGCATCACTACAACATAATCACATAAAAGAACCCCAAATTTTCCATTACCATAATCAATTAAATAAGACTAACACAAACTTATAGTCAAAAAGGGTAAGCGTCAGTCATTTTATAATTCATTTAAGCAATTGATCTAATCTAGATCTTACGTGAGAAACAAGCCGGACACGTGCTAATTGCTAAGGCATGGTCTTTTGCAATTCGGGGAATCCTAGGATTGACTGCTCGGTACTTTACTCTGTCCATTTTGATTCTATTTTTCAAAATTTTATTTTATAAAAATAATTTTTTGAAGAATATCCATTTAAAAATAGAAAAAAATATAAATTTACTTTATTTTGTTAACTTGTCCATTTACCATGCCCACCTAACATTTTCGTACCACAATTTCTGTAAAATAAATATTCATATATTGAATGGTAACAATAGTGATACCATCATCAAAAACTAAAATAAATTAAAAATGAAAACCAATGTATATCAAAATTAACAAGGTCTACTATAGTTGTTAAGTAACGAATCAAAATTATGTTAGATTAATTAAAATAAAGTTTGTTGTTTGTTTTCTACTTAAGTTGGTAATAAGATATTAAAAATTAAGACCCTAATGACATGTTAATAATTATTTAAATGATGTCTTATTCGTTGAAATGAATCAAGTGATGCAATCAATGTTAAATTTATTATGGGGGACGAATAAAAAGTAAAAACACATTGCCACCATGCTAATGGCCGGAACGGGAGATGACCACCACCTGAAATCTCAAAATGACAATAATATCCTCGTTCATTATTACCCAATAGAGTTATCGAAGCCACCTTAATTGTGAATGGAGGGTAAAAATGTAAAAAGAAAAGTTCCATGGGCTATAATCAAATCGAGTTTTCCCCAGCCGACTCCATTAGAGAAAGACACGAAATTGACAAGAATACCCTCAAAATATCCAAAAAAGAGTGTCAACAAAAGGGTACTTCTGTCTAGTAGTCTCCTCCATGTTCATACATAATCATACTCTACGCTGGTACAAAATATACTCACTATCAAGAATAAGATTATTCATAATATCGTACAACAATACAAGATTCACATCCACATATACGCATGTATAATAGTTTATGTATATGAGCTTAATCTCCTGAATCATCACCACAATACAAGATTCACATCCACATATACGCATGTATAATAGTTTATGTATATGAGCTTAATCTCCTGAATCATCACCACCTCCAAAGATTGATATACGGTTATAAAGGAGAAATAAAACAAGTACAAGAACAAGTGCAACTCCGACCGGCGAGCCACTGACTCGGTGGATGGTGTTGGGTTCTCCGGTGGAGAAGATGCTCGAGACGAATGAGGCACTGTCGGAGGAGAGGAATTGTATGATGAGGAGGAGGATTATGGGGAGGAGGAGGAGCCCAACAGGGCTGATCAACTCGGCGATGAACTCAGTAAGGGCTTCACCTTGGTCGCCGAGTAATGTCGGCACTACCATGACTAAAACCACCACCGCCGCTAAGATGGCAGCATGGGGAGGCCCGGCACGGCGGTCTTCTATCATGTTGTGGTGGTCGTGAACTGTTTGTGAGTATGATTTTCTTGATCTTGATTCTGTGGGGGACTTGAGACTTTGCTTTTGTTTCTTGAATTTTTTTTGTTGGTTTTGGTCTTTCTTTTGGTAGGGTAAATGAGTAGACATTAGATGCCCTTGGGACGCGCTTGCTTCAAAAATAATAATTTTCTTTTCAACCAAGGGGTCGGTGGCCGGTGGGTGGGTGAAGGAGTACGAAAACAACTTTGTGATTTCATATATGCCACTCGAAATATGGTTGATAATTGATTCAGATAACTCGTTGATTATCTGGCTCGTAAGGGTTCGATCGGTAGGAAACTCAGCTTATTTTCCAATGAGCTTATGGCCCGAGCCAAACTCATTTTTGCTCAGGTGAGATAAGACGAAGTTCTCTTATGATTCGATTTATAAACTTTATTTTATATTTAGGCTCATCTGTTTCTCATTATTTGTAAAATGAGAATGAAAAATATAGTCATTATGAGCTCATACAAAAGATAAAAAATAAAAAATAATGGCTGAATGTGATTGATAATTATCATATTTTTTATTTTTATGGATGATTAATGAAAAACAAAACAACACTTTAATATTTCTAACAAGTTTGCAATCTATCCCGATACCAACTTAGCACATTACCACCCAACAATTTACCACGTGAAAATAAAATAAAACATTGTTTTTTTAGAGAGAAGATGGTTTTTCTTGCCATATTTACACGTCAGGTCTGCCAAGGTAATTTCTTTCTTGGCAAGGGCAAAAGGGTCATTTAAGGTTTGTTGGTGTGTGATGATGTGGGAGCCTATTGAGCAGGGAGGAAATAATGCATTTTGAAATAGTGATTAATGGAGAATGTGATTAAAAATTAAGAAAAAAAATTTAGATTTTCGTGTAATAATATTTTATTGAAAAATGTGTGGTTGAAAATGAGTTTTAAAAAAAATGAATTTTTAGAAGAATGAGGCTTAAACATGCTAGATGAGTAGATTATTGACATTTTCTTTCACAAATTAGTCATTTTCTACTTTTGATAATTGTAACTTCGAAAAGTATCGTGGTCTGATTAATCAATTTGGCTAAATAAATTTATTATTTATTTCAATTGATTTGCTAAGCTTTTATTTTGTTTCAAATTTCACCAATCTTCTACGTTCGATCATCATCACCCCCTAGTTGACAGTATTAATACAAAGGTTATGACTATGTCATTAAATTAAAATGCTAAAACACGCTTTTTAAAATACTTTTAAGACGTAGCATAGTGATAAATTGACATTCGGTGCAGTATGACATTTGATATCACAAATCACAGTATATTTATAAACATGTTTTTGGTTTAACATATAATCTTTCGTAGCAGTAACTCACATTAAATAAAACATCATGCCATAGAATCAAAATTAAAGAAATTGACGTACTATTATATTATCAGTGTAAATTTCAATTTCGATCACTCATATTTTCTTGAAATTACTATTTGACTGTTTTTGCCCTTTCTGAAATGCAATGTTTTGTAGTTTGTACTTGTCTTAAAAATTTGTATGGTAACTTAGCTAGCACAATTATTGTCAGTTGGAACTAAAATCCAAGGTATTGCTTTGTCAGGTTTCCTTTCTATTAAGAACCGTGCTAAAATATCCAAATTGAATTACAAAAGGGGATTGCTCAAATGATGTGGTAGCCCCCTATTGGAGGGGACGGCTGGCCCACCAAGTGCGGGCCAGCAAGCCTCCTCCAATAGGAGGCTGCCACATCATTTGGGCTGTCTCCATTTTGTAATTCAATTTGGGTAAAGTAACATTACTCTTCTATTAAATGCATCATGCCCTCTAGTCTAGTGTTGGCTCCGTCAAAATTTTCAGTAGTCGTCGCGCGTGCATGCTACAGCTGCAGAGATGGAGTGGCTTGGAAGGAAGATGACTGAAAACACCAATTGATTATATTTATTTATTGTTTTGGCCCTTTTGTTTGGGCTAATGAGTGATGCCCCGATGGACCTTTTTTATTTTATAAAACTAGGTCCAATCTATAGATATATCATAATTCATATATGTTATACTACACCAAATGGAAGTGAAGCAATACTCAGTCACACAAACCCTCCTTCTAGCCCTCCAGCCTGCGATTTGCGAAGTGAAGCATTTACTTGTCGACGGGCGACGATGATTCGTCGCCGCCAACAGATTATTGGACGATCAGACCTCTTGTGAGAGCTTTTCTCCTTTTTTTTCCGTGTTCTGTGATCCGTGTCACACTTCACATAATCACATAATTCACTTTTTTATTTTTTATTTATGGGTTATAATTTGTGTTTTATGAGTTAATTGACAGAGAAATGAGAATTGTGATTTATGATAAATAATTTATGTTGTATGAGTTATTAGTTATAATTTATCATTTATGGGTTTTGATTTGTTATTTGAAAATTTATGTTTAGGAAATTAGGATAAGTGAAAAAAATGAATGGAGAAGATCTTGGGATCAATTCAACCATGCGTGTTCTGTTTTTTAATCAATTTTAATTGAAAAATAAATTAGGACATTTTGTAGATTATTGAACTATTTTTTCAACCCAAACGAAAGTCTATATCCAGTTCTTTTAATTCTAGTGGTACAACTAGTCCTGCCACTGCTTTTAGTTAAACACACGAGTTGTTAAATAACACAAAGAAGTCTAAAACTCAATTAAATGTGGATGATCTTATTTTATTCAGGAAAAAATGCTCTATCGAATCATATGATTCCACTATCAGAAATGATGTTAAGATGACATACTTAGAGATAGGTCATTGTCAACCACATGGACACGATTTTCTAAGAAATCGATAAGAAATAATAGTAGGTGTTTTCAGAAAGAATTGTTCTCTGAATTTTATTAGTTGGAGTATAATATAGCAAATGATATGACTTATTGTTTGTATTTTTACTTGTTCAAACTAGATAAAGGGGGTCAGTGGGGTATACATATTAATAAGCGATATCACTAATACGATCATTGATTGTTAACGGTCAACAATCAAAGTCCGTCTTAACTGAATTTGCCACTGAATACATGCATAACATATAGAGGCAAGGTGAAAATGTCGATATATTTCATTCAACAAGAAGGAGCAAGGTGAAAATTGTTGATATATCTTAGTTAAAAAAGTTTTTTAAGTGCATTGATTAACAAGATTTTCAGGAATGTTTCTAACACGATTGTACTCCTTTCTATGTCTTTCATGTTGGGAGGTTGATTGTGCAACTATTTTCGTAACATTGCAAAATGATATATTATCACTATTGAAATTAATGGAATTGTAAACATTTATTGGAATTTTGTATGAAATAATTAGCTTCATTTGGGGGAAAAAAAAAAGAAGAAGTTAAAGTAACATGATTAATTTTATTAGAAAAAACTATATCTCAAGCTTCCCAGATCTGCTAAAGAACCAAACGGTTATAGTAAATTATTTGTGAGAAATGAAATGATTCTCTTAACTCCCCATACTTTAATGTGAGCCTTAGATTAAATGGATGGTGGAGATTACTTGGTAGATATTTCATGTGACTTGTTGGAGAAGCATTTACCTACTTAGTTTGAATATATACACTATCTTTCTTCCTCTCACGTGGGCAAGGCTAGGGTAAGAAAGTTGAGAGCCATACTTTGCAAAAGACCACTCTCTCTCTCTCTCTCTCGTTTTTGAGCCCTCCATTGGTAAACATCTTTGGCTTCTCTTCTCTTCTCTTCTACTGTGAGATTCTTGTGTTTTCTAGGCATGGAATAGGGCTAGTTACATTGGTGATTCTTGAGTGATTGGGGAAGGAAAATGGGTGGTTTCTTGAAGCCAAGTATAGGAGGTTCTTTGCCGGTTTTCTCTAGCTCTCTTGGAAGGTGATTTGCATTGCGTAGAAGGGTGTTCCTGAGCCTACAAATCGACCATAAACAAAGAGGAAGAAGCTGGACATTTTCGGCCATTGTTGGAGCTTCAAGTTTCCAGATTTTCGGTTTATGTTCTTGGTGGTTTTTTCATTGATGTTTGATGTAATGGTGTGTATTGTGCATGATTAAACACCCATAATCCTAACAAACTGGTATTAGAGCTTGGTTGGGGTGTTTGTGAGGCCAAAAACTGACTAGAAAACCAGAAGAAATCGGCCAGAAACGAACCAGAAAATTGGAGAAGCAGTCCCAAAATCTGTTGAAAAACTGAAACTTCAAACGCGATTTTCTGCCAAACCAGAAGGAATTTGGAAATTTCGAGACCACCGGGGTGCTCAGCAGACCGAGGAGAACATTCCTAGGTGGCGCGTGAAATTTTGGCGACGGGTGCATTTTCCGGCAACGGCGCGTGGGTGGCGCGTGCAGCGATTTCCGGCGACGGTCTCTTCTGACAGTTTGCTTATTTTGATGTCCTGAACGTATTAATGTGTTTAGTTTTGTGTTTCAGGTTATACAAAAAAAGTTGGACGATTTTGCCCCTGGCTTGACGTCTTCGGCGGTTCGGTTGTGAAACTTTGGTATATTTACTGTTTTTCAACAGTAGTTTGGTAAAATTATTCTAAACTCTCCGTTAGGATATGTTTGGTATTTTTTTATCAGTTTATGCATGATTGCTTGGTTGCTTATTTGTGAATTCCGTTGATTGAATTCTTGTGATTAATTCGTGACCTGAAAGCATATTTAATTGCATTATACCTGTTTCATCATTGTGCTTCATTCCTGAACGTTGGCTTTTTAACTTTGCATTTGTATTTTATTTGATCATCTGGAAAAGATTTTTTCAAAACCTTTTCTGTTATGTCCGCGAGTACAGACCACTCTTTTACAGAATCTGTAATGGGTTCGAGGGTCGAATTATCGCAATTCGATGGAAAGGGGGATTACTCGATTTGGAAACAGAAAATGAGGGCTATTTTGGTCCAACAGAGAGTTGCTAAAGCTCTTGATGATCCTGCTACATTTTCTGATGAGTTAAAGGCTAAACCACATGAAATTGAAGACATGAATGAAATTGCTTACAGTTCTATAATTTTGCATTTATCTGATAACATTGTAAGACAAGTTGATAATGCCAAAACTGCTAGAACTTTGTGGACTGAACTAGATGCCTTATTCTTGACTAAAACTTTACCTAACAAGATATATCTGTTGGAAAAGGTGTTTAGTTTTAAGATGGATCCCGGAAAGGATGTCGAGGAAAATTTGAGTGACTTTAGCATAATTGTTAAGAGTCTGGCTCATAATGATAAAAAATTTGCCGATGAGGATTTAGCTGTCATATTGCTAAACTCTTTGCACGAATCTTATAGAGAAATGAAAAATGCCATAAGATATGGTAGGGACACTCTCACTCAAGCTATTGTCACGGATGCTTTAAAATCAAGAGAACTTGAATTAAAAAGAGACAATAGAACTTATTCTCGTGAAGAAAACTTATTTGTTAGGGGAAGATCTGAAAAGAAAGAATTTAACTTCCATAACAAGAAGGGGAGAGGGAAATCCAAAATGAGATCCAAATCTAAAGATAAGAACGGTAAGAAATGTTATCACTGTGGAAAGTTGGGACATTTCAAGAAAGACTGCTTTGAGTGGAAAAGGAAACAAAGAGACCCAAACAATACTGATCAAGATAATGCTGCCATTGTGTCTGAATTTGACAGTATGCATGTCCTTAATGTGTCTGAGGAAGAATTTGATAAAAATTGGATCCTAGACACAGGGTGCACTTTTCATATGTGCCCTGAGAGGTCTTGGTTCTATAACTATAAAGAGACTGAATCTAGGAAGGTTTACATGGGGGACAATAATTCTCAAAATGTGGTTGGAGTTGGTGATATAGCCATCAGGATGTACGATGGGGCCATCACGCAGCTCAGAAATGTGAGATATGTTCCTAATTTAAAGAGGAACCTCATTTCCTTAGGTTCTCTTGAAGATGAGGGATATACCTTCAAGTCTGGTAACAAAATTTTGAAAATTATAAGGGGTTCTCTCATAGTTATGAAAGGACCCAAAAGGAATGGGTTGTACTATCTGGAGGGTAGAACTGAAATACCATTTGATTCTAGCCTTCTTACTGTGAGTAAAGACAAGACTGAACTTTGGCATAACAGAATGGGTCACATTGGGTTTGAAGGGCTAAAAGCTTTAAATAATCAGAAATTGCTTGGGAATGATGATATTGAAGCAATGGATTTCTGTGAAACATGTGTTTTGGGCAAGTCCCATAAGGTGAACTTTGAAACTAGCTCTCATAGGACCAGCAGACCATTGGACTATGTCTATGCTGACTTATGGGGTCTAGAGAAGCACTCCACATTTGGTGGAAGCAAGTACTTCTTGTCCTTAGTGGATGATTATTCAAGAAAGGTTTGGATTTACCCTTTGAAGGCTAAGTCGGAAACCTTTGAAAAATTCAGAATTTGGTTGAAGTCTGTGGAAAATAAGCTAGATAAGAAGCTTAAAACTTTGAGAACTGATAATGGGCTTGAATTCTGCAATTTTGAATTTGACAACTTTTGTAAGCAAAAAGGCATAACAAGACACAGAACTGTTAAATACACACCTGAACAGAATGGGGTCTCTGAGAGAATGAACAGGACCATAATGAACAAAGTTAGGTGTATGTTGATTAGCTCTGGCCTTGCAAAAGGCTTTTGGGCTGAAGCTGCAAGTACTGCAGCTTACTTGATTAATAGGTCTCCGTCCAGCAGTATAGGGTTTAAGACCCCACAGGAGTTGTGGACGGGAGAGCCTCTAAATCTAGAACATTTGAGGGTGTTTGGATGTGCTGCATTTGCACACCAATCTGAAGGAAAACTTGAGCCGAGGGCGGTCAAGTGTGTGATGTTAGGGTATCCCGAGGGTGTAAAAGGCTATAGGTTGTGGGTTTTAGGGGTTCAAGGTATTAAGATTATTAATAGCAGGAATGTAGTCTTTAATGAATCTGAGATGCCATGCCTAAAACAGAAAACTGATGAAACTAACAAATCTGAAACTGAGAAGAGTATTCAGACTGAGGTGAAGCTTACTAAGCTTGATTCACCTACACCTGGAATGAGGTTAATGACCCTATACATCAAGAACCTGAAAATGAAGATGATGCTGAAAATGAAACTGAACTTGAACCTGAAGGGGTGACTGAACTTCAAGAAACCATTGAACCAGTTGAAGTTGAACATTTTAATAATCAGCCACCTAATCAAGATTATCAGCTTACTAGGGATAGGGGGAGGAGGCAGATCAGGCCAAATCCTAGATATGAATCCCTAAACATGACTGATTTTGCCTTAGTTTCAGGTGAAGCCCTTGAACAAATAGAACCTGATAGTTTTGAAGAAGCTGTGAATGAAAAATATTCTGAAAGTTGGTTAAAAGCTATGCAGGAGGAAATGAAATCTTTGAGTGATAACAAAACCTGGAAACTCATTAAAAAATCTAAAGATCAGAAATTGATTCCTTGTAAGTGGATTTACAAGTTAAAGGAGGGCTTGAGTCCTACTGATCCGGTGAGGTTTAAGGCGAGGTTAGTGGCTAAGGGTTATACTCAAAGGGAGGGTGTGGATTATAATGAAATATTTTCACCCGTGATTAAGTACAAGACAATCAGATTAATGTTGGCTCTTGTGGTTCAATTCAATTGGGAACTTGAACAACTCGATGTAAAAACTGCTTTTCTACAAGGGGAGTTTGAAGAGGATATCTTCATGAGCCAACCACAAGGTTTTGTGGCTAAGGGAAAATTTGATTATGTGTGCAAGTTAGAGAAATCTTTGTACGGGCTGAAACAGAGCCCAAGACAATGGTACAAGAGATTTGATGCTTATGTGCTGAAAATAGGGTTTAAAAGAAGTGAATTTGATGCTTGCTTGTATTTTAATGACATAAAGAGCGATTGTGAGGTTTACTTGCTGCTTTATGTGGATGATATGCTGTTAGCTGGAGCTAGCAAGTCTCAAATTAATAAACTGAAAGATCTTTTGAAATCTGAATTTGACATGAAAGATTTAGGGAATGCTAGAAAGATTCTAGGGATGGTGATAACAAGGGATGTGGCGAAGAATAGGTTAACTATTTCACAGGAAGCTTACTTGAACAAAGTTGTGATAAAATTTGGTATGAAAGACAGTAAAATTGTGAATGTGCCTCTTGCCAGTCATATGAATTTATCACATGCTCATTCGCCTAAATCTGAGTCTGAATTAAAGGAGATGAAAAATGTGCCGTATGCTAATGCTATAGGTTCTGTCATGTTTTCTATGATTACTACTAGACCTGATCTTGCTTTTTCCATCAGTCTCCTAAATAGATTTATGTCCAATCCTGGTAAGCCGCATTGGGCTGGTTTGAAATGGCTATTGAGGTATTTGGTTGTGACTTTAAATCTGGGCTTAGTGTATGAGAAAAGATCTGAGAAGTTAACTTTGAAAGGTTATGTTGATGCTGACTTTGCTGGTGATAAAGACAGTAGGAAATCAACTACAGCATACTTCTTTACCCTAGGTGACAATTGTATAACATGGAAGTCACAGCTGCAGCCTTTAGTTACATTGTCTAGTACTGAAGCAGAGTATGTTGCCATAACCGAGGCGGTTAAGGAATGTATCTGGTTAAAAGGAATCTTAAAAGAATTGAACTTCATGCATGATATACCTGTTATGTTTACTGATAGTCAAAGTGCTTTATTACTTTGTAAAAATCCTGTTTATCATGAAAGATCTAAACATATTGAGGTAAAGTATCATTTTATTCGTGAGAAATTGTCTCAAAATGAAGTTAAACTTGTTAAGATTCATACTAACAGGAATCCCTCTGATGTGGGAACTAAAATTCTACCTGCAGGTAAATTTAAATTATGCTTATCTTTGTTACATATTGATACGGGTTAATTTTTCTTGCAGGTAGTGGGCGATGATGATGAACAGTTCTTCCATGTGCAAATTCGCAACCAAGAGAGTGTGTTCTGAGAACCAAGGTGAAGAATGTGAGAAATGAAATGGTTCTCTTAACTCCCCATACTTTAATGTGAGCCTTAGATTAAATGGATGGTGGAGATTACTTGGTGGATATTTCATGTGACTTGTTGGAGAAGCCTTTACCTACTTAGTTTGAATATATACACTATCTTTCTTCCTCTCACGTGGGCAAGGCTAGGGTAAGAAAGTTGAGAGCCATACTTTGCAAAAGACCACTCTCTCTCTCTCTCTCTCTCTCTCTCTCTCTCTCTCGTTTTTGAGCCCTCCATTGGTAAACATCTTTGGCTTCTCTTCTCTTCTCTTCTACTGTGAGATTCTTGTGTTTTCTAGGCATGGAATATGGCTAGTTACATTGGTGATTCTTGAGTGATTGGGGAAGGAGAAGGGGTGGTTTCTAGAAGCCAAGTATAGGAGGTTCTTTGCCGATTTTCTCTAGCTCTCTTGGAAGGTGATTTGCATTGCGTGGAAGGGTGTTCCTGAGCCTACAAATCGACCATAAACAAAGAGGAAGAAGCTGGACATTTTCGGCCATTGTTGGAGCTTCAAGTTTCCAGATTTTCGGTTTATGTTCTTGGTGGTTTTTTCATTGATGTTTGATGTAATGGTGTGTATTGTGTATGATTAAACACTCATAATCCTAACATTATTGATATCGAATTACTTTAGCAGACCTATCCCGAATTACTTTAGCAGACCTAAAAGGCTAAAACGTGACATGCAATGAATGCTGATTGAATACTAGACCCACCACCAATGTTGATCTATTTCCAATCATATGTTAGACAAAGAAAATCATTCTATGTCAAATAAAAAAATAAATATTGATCGAAAATGACATTTACATGCTCAATTCAAAATTTCAAATTAGACAAACAAAATAATTTGTATGTCTTTGACTTTAAAATCGAGGGGACTACAGGGTTGTCAATTTTTTTTTTTTTAAAAAAAAAAAATGCTACTTTATATCAAATTTTATATTTACTACTCGGAGTTATGATAAAAATAAATTAAAGGATGCACAAAAGGGTTGAAAATAGTTTAGAAATCTTATGTATCATCTAATTTCACCTTAATCCATCCGTCTCTCTCTCTCTCTCTCTCTCTCTCTCTCTCTCTCTATATATATATATATATATATATATATATATGGGCAATTATATTGCCAAGACAATTTATTTTTGATAATGTCATCATAATTTTATTTTACATTCTTAGAAGATATAATTCATGTTATGCAAAAATAAAAGGAAAAATGATTGGGTGAACTTGTTTTTCTCAGGTTCACAGGCTATTAATAGCAGACTCTCCTATCCTGATATTTGTTTTTAAATAGAATACATTATGTGCTTACTGTAAATTTGGAAATCCACCACCACCATTATTTGTTCTTCGATCAATCTCTTCTCAATAAAAATGGCACTTTTTCTGTCCAAGTATAAAGTTTTCCCTTGTGTTATTGATGGCCTTTTCCTCAGTGCCAACAGGTGAGCAAATTTGTCTATATAATGTGTTAGCTTGGTTTGAAATGAGAAATGAATATTCTATCGCGCTTTTGTATTTGTATTTTTGTTTTTTCCCCCATATTTAAAACTATGCGAGGCAAATAAATTTTTTACACTTTCAAACGGACGGTATCGTTATTAGATATAAGATGTACTAGTTAATATAAGATTCGGGATAAGAATGCAGCAAAAGAAAATTGAAAAATAAGTACAATAGTGAGCAAAACTTAGGACCTTTAATGCACATAAAAAGTGATGCACGAACATAAAACTGAGGTACCAATATGACTATATATCCATATAAGTTCATTTTCATTTTCCTTTTCCTTTTCCTTTTCCTTTAATTTATAATTCAATTGTATAATTATCCCATAAATAGGACAAGTTATGCTGCAACTTCTCAAGGGGGCCACGTTGGAAAAAGAGCGAGGCCACAAATGGCCGGCGAAGAGAAAGAAACAGCCCAAAACACTGATGGGCCCAAGCCCATTTCAAATCCTTGGTGGGGGCCTGACCCAATCACAGGATACTACAGGCCAGTTGATTGGGAGGCAGAGATTGATCCAGCTTTTCATCGATTGGCCCAAAACCATGAAATTAAGAAAACGTGTTAAATTCGTGTATTAACTCACATATATATACATATACATATATTAGGTAGTAGGTTAAGAAATTTCGCTTCGGGATCGATCCAGAATACTTTATCTAGTTACATTTTTTGGTCATGGAGGACCACATGTTAGTATTCACCTTCCCAAATATGCACGATTTTAATTTCTTCGTCAATTCATTTTAATTTCATCTTACTATATTTTTGTTCGTCGTCTCGAAATGTTAAAACATCTCCAAAAAATTCTTTAAATACTAATAAAATTCTCGAAATGTTTGCACGTTATTTTAAAATACTTTATAAAAAAATTGTACTATTAAAATTCAATTTCAATGATTCAAATTTTTTATTATAATGAAAATAATACAAATTGTACTATTAAAATTCAATTTCTATGATTCAATTTTTTTGTTATAATGAAAATACTACAAATAAACAATTTTTTATATTACATAAAAATTAATTGTTAATGCATAAATTTAAACACCCATTAAAATTTATAGATAGATGAATATGAATATGAATAAATTCATCTATAATAATTCTAGATTCATGTAATTAAAGATTCATCAAGTGAACATTCATTAAATCTAGAATAATGTAAATACTAATTAATTAAGAATTAATAACACAAATTTCATAAATGACAATGATTTTGTAGTATTTATTATATATTGAAAAACGAAAAAATGTACATGTAAATTGATGATAATTAAATTGTTAAATAAATTAAATGCATATTGAAAAAACAAAAATAAGGTGTTATTGACATAATTAAATAAGAGTCGTGCTACACGTACCAAAAAATATACCGAATTATTTACCTACTACTCACATCGGAGGTGGAGGCCACGGCTCGAAATAAATTAATACACACGGGGCCCGGTGTATTATGTGAGAGGGGGGACACGATTCGATAATCCCCCCTCGGTACAAACATCTTTTCCCATTAAATAATAGTAGGATTAGAATTGTCCAAAAAATGATTCTAATTGGATGTGATATTTTAATATAGGATTATTCTTGTTATACAAAATAAATTAAGCTAAACAAACCTAAAGTTTGACATAAAGTTTGACATCCCCCTCACATGATGTGAGGGGCCCACCTGAATAAAATAACATTTTTCTCCTCATGTGTGAGGGGGATGTCATCTCTTAGGTGAACTAGTAGGTCACCATAGCACAACTCATACAAAATAGCTTACAAAATGGATGACAAAATCGACATGTGACGGCCCTCTAATGGAGGGACATCTGGCCCACCAAGCGCCCCTCCAATAGGGGGCCGCCACATGTCGATTTTGTCATCCATTTTATCATTTTTTTTTTTGTATTTCTAGCATAATCCTTTAATATATTATAGATGATATGCTCTTTAATTTAAAGAGATGACCCTTAAAATTATGGTCCAAGAGACCATTTAAATCAACATTTTAATTTAGAGAGTGTTTATAATTCTCTACGTTCTATAATTAAATGTATTCAAAGTGTTTCAATTTTCAATGTTGAAAAATAATATAATAATTTAGAGAAAAGTTAGTTAAAATAAAAGATAGAAAAAAATAATAAACAATTTTTGAGAGTAGTAAAATTTAGTGTTAAATATAAAAAATATGTTAGAGTACTTCAAAAATTTTACTCTTTAAATTTATAAATACTTTGTAAATTATAAAATATGTTTTCTAAAAATAAAGAATCTCTTGAAAAAGTTCTTTAAAAATAGAAAATCTCTTGAAAATACTCTTACATATAAATTGCCATGTACTTTCATAATGCTAGCTTTATGTGGTACAATTTTCTTTGTATTCTAAAAAGTGAATTTCATGGCCAATTAAATTATATTATTTTCTTCTTTTAAGTCCAATAACAGAGTATTCACAAATATTAAGCCTCTAGTCACTTTTAAGCTTTCTTATTAAAATTTATTGAATTATGTCATTTGTACATAAAAATGATATATAAAAAATTACATAAATTGATGTGAAGGAAAAAGTTGATTATGTTTTAAACTGATAAATAATAGAGTGATTTATGACATTATATAACTCATTATGTAAAATTTGATGTACATGTAGTAATATCATAATTTATTTGTCTTGATAATTTATCAACAAAGTTTTGTATCATTAAACAAATGTTAAATAATATGCATACCTAAGATTAATTATGATTTTAACAAATTCAATTTTGAAAAATATAGATAGTCATACTTGACTCATAAATTTTTTAAAGATATTTGAAAAGTCATCGTTTTTCAAACTTGATGTACACAATATCAAAGAATTGTATATTAGCACCTCTGTATAACTTTACGTAGGACTCGATAGAAAAAAGTTGCACTTATAGGATTTTATTTCACAGAAATATTACAGGTACTCACATGGGGGGCCCACCCCATGTGACCCACCCCCCATGAATAAAATATTGTAAAGAAAAAATCACCCCCGGCCATGTGAGTATTCTGTACTGATTATATGAGATTTTATTGTGTACGTGTATACTTGCTCGACTCGATATATAGTTTGATATATACTTTTTTATACCAAAGAATGTTTTGCTTTACTTATATAAGATAAACAAAGTAACTTTCACGATTTTTCCAGTTTCACATTATCAAAGGTCATACTGACATAAAGAAGCTCTTATTTTCTGTCTTTTAAGTATAGTCGAACATTAATATTTTGTATGCTAAGTGCCAAACATGATATAAAAGGTTAAATGTCGGACCCGGCTTTCGGCTTGAAGGATAGGAAGAAATTTCAAATATCCTTACAGACACAGGGCCCCAAGTATCTAAGCGAAGTCTCTTCATATCTAAGCCTTTAGGGTTTCTAAAAGTATATCACCTTTAGAATCCATCCTATAATTATGATATCCACCATTGGTGTTTCCTGGAAGCAACTCTTTCTCCCCGTCCTTTCGCATTTTGTCGTCCTACACATAATGTCTTTCATTATCTTTGGTTTTGTCTTCCTTCCTCCACTTTTATTATAATTTTTTTTTCTATTTATAAATCGTTATTTCAAAAAACAATATAAATTAAATCTCGTTCTCAATAAATTTAGGATCAATCATATGACTCATTTTTCACCATTCCGTTCAGTTCATTGCCAGCTGAGCTAATACAAGAATGTAAGAATTTTGTATCTTCGAGATCTAACGATGGAAGTTAATAAACAGTTCATGCTTTATTAGTTGGTGTTGTAATGGCCAGAAAGTACATAAAACATAAGCTTAAGCAAGCTATATTAAGTTTTAAGAATCCATCTAACTCTAGATCGAGACCATACAAGTTGCAGCTCTTTGGATAATGATTCTTCTTCGCCCTTTTCCAACTTCTTCAACATGGATTAGACCATACATGCCTAGCCAGTGACATTGACCTCCCCTTGAATATGTGGCCATCTAAAAAGACAACAAAAAACTGAAAAGACCCTTGTGACATCAAGAAATCTAATCCAAATCCACAATCTTTTGCATTAAAAACTTTTTCACAGCCATGCATGAAGTTATTAATTAGTGGGGGAGGAGACGATTCCATTTAATTTTGATTTTCAGGAGAATAGAACCATGAATTAATAATTTTTTTTGATTTCATTTAGTTCTGATTTCAAAAGAATAGAACCGAATGATGAACCAATAATTTTTTGAATAATGAAATCAATGGTTTAAAATATATATATATATATATATATATATATATATATATATATGGAATCAAACTGAAACAAAATCATTTGGTTATGGTTTGATTTGGTTCCATTACTTAGCCCCTTTTTAACAATCATATTTTTCAAATTATTTTTTATATACTTATTTTCTATTACATTCACACAATAAAATATTTTGCATATAAATTTAAAAATTTTCTTTACTTTTTAACCACGCATTCTCTGAAAATTTATTATTCAAAAATCACAATTTTTTTTTTTTTTTTTGAAAAGTATGATTGTCAAATAAGAGCTTAATTTTTCAAATGATAAATGCAAATTAAAATACATCGTTATATCCATAAGTTAGTAATATATGCCTAAATAAAAATAATAATAAACATCAAATAATCAGCAAATTCAACTTCAAATTATCAATCATCAAATGAAATATTGTTTAATAAAATTCATTCACAAAAGTCTAAACTTACAAACAAAACGTGGTCATAATTTGTATACACAAACATCAAGTTCTATCCTCATACAAAATACTGACTAAAAACAATAATTCACTAATGTAGACAAACGAGTCAATAGACAGAAATTGAATTTTTTGGTGTAATTCACTAAATATATAATTAGTTCAATTCTTCGTTCTGGTTCTAGAATCGGAATCAGAATCAAATGGTTTTTGGTTCTAAGAATGAAAATCATTAATTTTTTTTGTTTTTGTAGTTCTAATTTGATTTACCTCTAATAATTATAAACTAAAAATAAATGTTTCTAATTAAGCTCTTCTTTTTGTTGGGATTAAAATCAAAATTTTAGTAAATTTCGATAAAAATTGATTAAATATAAATGAAAAGTTGTGGATCCCATAAAATATGTGGTTAAAATTAATTGTTGATTTTGACTTAATTAAAATCAAAACTGAAATCACTACCAAACAATGGCCAAATCTCATAGCTATTCATTTATGAATCCTAATCAAAGGCTCGAGGGTCGTTTCACAAAAAAATTTCTTTTACTTTTTGTAAAAGAATTTATTGAAGAAGTCATTTTAAACCAACTACCTCTTAAAACTTTTATAATTAGACAAGATACGTCTAAACAATTAGTCTCTAAAAATAGTTTCTTAATCTCAAAAACAGATTAAAAAATAGTTTTAAACGTTTCAAACGCATGTCAAATGGACTCTTAAAATTAGAAAGATAAATGTTTCTCCTCTCTAGGAACTCAAGCTTCTAGTGAAGTCGTTCAAAAATGCAATGCTTTAGGCAGAACATTATAAATAACCTTACCAATCACAAATACAAGAAAAAGACCTCTCATCACAAAAAAAAGTTCTCGTGTTAAAAAAACAGAATAAATAAAAAAATTCTGCGCCAATGAATACAAACCAATATTCAAACTTGTATATGCAAATCACATTGAAATATTACAACAATGGCCTGAAAATACTGATTACCATTAAAGTTAAGAAAAACCAAACTATAATAAATGAACTAACATACTTAATGAGGATAAATAAGCGTACCCACGACAAATATTAATAAACATAGTGATAAGTAAAAATGTATGGACTTTATCAGCTAATCAATCAAAAACTAAGACTATTTTCTGTTTAATTTCTCAGCCCCCAGCAGCCAACAAGGAAGGAATTGAAGCCAAATTAGGAGTAGCGTTCTTATTTGAAGAAGAAGAATCCCTCTTTGATGGCTTGCTGAAAGCTCTCATTGGGCTTGCAAATGTCCATCCCCATCTTTTACTCCTCCCATGAGAAAGATTCCCTACAGTGGCTGTTGCTGCAGAACCTTCAGTTGAAGATGAAGCCCAATGGGAAGATGAAGATGATGAAGATGAAGATGAAGTGATACTAAAGCCACTGAAAATCCCACCACATCTAACTCTCTGTTTAATTTGAACCTGGCCGTTATTAACTCCATTTTTGTGTACTGAAGTAAGTTTAGATTTGCTTTCTCTATGAGACTCCACTCTACGAAGAGTACAATCACCAAAGCCAGTTGAAATTCTTTCAAAGAAATCACCAGAAAAACTCCTACTTCCACAACCAACAGATCTGGATCTTGATACCATTCTTGGACTCTCATTTTCTTCACAACTCGGAATTTCTTCCTTCTTCTTGTCCCTTGATTTCATTGTACCACTTACACTACTAGATGAAAAGTTCAAATCTTTATTGCGGGTTTCAGTTTTCTTGCTTGTACTTGAATGTTTTGACAAGTAAAGAAAGGACCAGAACCCTCTTTTATGAGGGCTATAATCTTGATATTTTTCATCCAACAAATGGATACCTCTCCCTGGAGTAGTGGTAGACTTGCTTCTCTTGAAATCTGGAATGGCCACATCTTTATTTTTATTTTTCCTTTGTGTCCAAATGAAGGGCAATCTCAATCTGGCAGATGAGGATGCATGGCGGCAAACTTGAAGGGATGTTGTGGCAGTGGCAGTGGCGGTGGCGGCAGCGGCAGCGGCACTAAAATCAGATCTAAAAGAAGGAGAAGAAGATGAAGAAGTAGAGGAAGAAATGGGTAGAGGGGATGAAGAGGAGACTAATTTTCCGAGCTTTTCTTGGAGGCAAAATGCACAGATCCCACCTGGGGTGCTGTTCTTGTACGGATGATCTGTACATTGCAAGTTACCTGCTCCAGTGTCTTCATGCACCACTTCCATAACCATTTTTCAGTCACAAAATCTTGAAATTCTTGCACAGAAGATCAATTGCCCATATGGGTTCTTGATTTTTATGCTGGCAAAAATGATATCTCAAAAGCCTGAAAATGGCTGGCTACACAATGACAGGGAGGTGTAAGGGTATAAATGAATGAAGAGGTGCAGAATTTGGCACTGAAGTAGGGAAGTGAGAGTGAGGTGGTTTCCACAGGAGCACGTGGAAACTGACTAGTTTATAATTTAAGGGTAACGCTACATGTAATTAATGGTGTACACACAAACTTATACCACGTGAGTCCCCCTCGATGTAGGAGGTGTAAACCCATTGATATATTTTGAGAGAGAGGCTTATGTACATCAATGGTACACAATTTTGTACACATCCCTCTCACATGAGAGGGGGCTCGCGAATATTTTAATCACCATGAGCCTTCTCTCATGTGAGAGGGGTGTTTACAATGATGTGCATCATTGATGTACAAGAAGTTTTTTTTCATATTTTGAAGTGTACAAGCGGCATTATCTATGAGGGAAGTTTGTCAGGGATTTGTACAGAAAGACATTGACAATTTCTCATTGAATGTTAGCAAGATATATATATATATAAGAATTTTGCTACTTGTACAATATTGATTGACAACAATGGTTGACAATCATCTCACATGAAGAGGGCTCATGATTTTTTTATTCATCGTGGCCCCTCTCCCATGTGAGTGATTGTCAACCATTGTTGTCAACCAATGTTGTACAACTAGCATGATTGTATATATAATCCTACAGCGTAGCACCTATAAATCTGTTTGTACAAAATCCCTATACAAACCTATTATTGTACAAACAGATTAATCCAAAAAAAAAAAAGGACACAAGACCCTAGTATGTATTTCTGGTGCCAAAGCGCAATGTCTATGTTTGATAGTAGTTATAAGTGAGTTGAAATATGTTGTTCAAAATTGATTGTCCAATTTGTTCGTCCAATAATTCATTGACATATTACTTTAAATTAACATTTTAACTTTTCTCACAATGCCCCCTGCGCTTAAAAATGGGTATAAAATGACTTGTTAATGAATCAATGATGGATAGAAAGTTGGACAATAAATCTTAACTCATTATAAGTAGATAGAAAGGAAAATATGAAAATTAGGGTCAAGCTCCAAAACATTTTAGATGACTCGATTTCCAATCTTTAGACTTTTAAGAAAAAAAAGAAAAGAAATGTATTTAAATTTATGAATCATGATCTATATGTAGCAAAAATATTAATATGAATGTTAAAAGTGAATGTGATTTGAAGTTGGACGATAAGTAGCTTGATAATTTTGCTATCCTTATTAAGCTAGGCGAGATTTTAAAGTTTATATTGACGGTTTTTGTAACGATGGGATTTAGATTAGGACCAAAAACTACACTAATTGAAAGGTTAGAGACTTCAAACGTAATATTTCGGATTTTGTACTATCTTCATATTACAAAGAAAATAACAGCACTTTTCCATTTTAATTTTGCCCGGTCATTCGTAATTAATAAAAATCCCTCTTTCTCCCCTTTCACTAGGCTATATACGAAGAATCTTTGACTTAATACAGACAACACAATTGCTTTAAATTATTTGAAGAAGAAAAAGTAAGTCTGTTACACTGAATGACCACTTCGATGGTATTAAGCCATGGCCCATGGCTTTCAGTCATAAGACTATAGTAATCTTTATCAGTTCATCGAAATTTATTGAGATCATGTGCATGTAAAGGTTCTTGTTTGGTTATTCAGTACTTATTCAGCACTTGTTTCTATTTATTTACCCCCTATTTGATAGGAATTACAATTTTAATTTTAATTTATGTCAAAGTCAATCATTACTTTTAATTATATATTTTAGAGCTGTACATG
The DNA here is from genome assembly GCA_019395295.1 of Osmanthus fragrans. Taxonomy (NCBI): domain Eukaryota; kingdom Viridiplantae; phylum Streptophyta; class Magnoliopsida; order Lamiales; family Oleaceae; genus Osmanthus; species Osmanthus fragrans. The sequence continues at coordinate 26,349,516 of CM033357.1, forward strand.
AAAAAAAACTTCACAAAAGTCTTACGGACAATACACATTCCTGGAGTGGGTGATTTTTTTTCAATAAAATATTCATGTAGGATCCACCATCATGTGAAAGTTCTGTAAGATTTATGTGAATTTTCTTTCTGTACACAGGACATAAACCTATATTTTATAATATTCATGACTTTTCAATCACATAATTTATCAACTTTTATTAAACTTCAATAAAAAATTAATTATAATTTCTAAAATTTATATTTAAATCGACTATAGATAACTCTTAAATTCCGGCGAGTTAATAAATTGATGTTTCTAGGATTCGGATAGGACAGTAATGAAGGGTCATATTAATATTATCAATCAATCCTGAGATTGGACAGGCTTATAACATAGGGATCCACAATCCTATTTTGTCGTCTCTTATGATTATAATATATGATCCACAATTTTATATGCAATTTTTTTTTTTTAATTACGCTCATTACTGACGTCCGCATCTGCCTTGCCTTGAATCTTGATGAAAAGATAAATCGCAGATTATATCTCAAAAAATACATGATGAAAAACTGTTTTTTAATTCCCACTTACCAAAGGTCTCATCCATATCTATATGCAATTTTGCTACATATATCATTTGACTTAGATGTTGGTTTACTCGATCTTACCCGCTATCTCATTTAGGATTGGGGCCCACACATTTAATGGAACGTGAAACCCGACCCATATGAGAGAACGGATGAGATCAAATAAGCCTACACGTAACTCAAAGGGTACAAATAATTTAATTGGATATGAATCTACTTGTTCATATTCATTTACCATTTGAGATAGCAAAATTTAACACCATTTTTAACCAAACTGTAAGCTTAGCACCTATAATTCCATGTATTAAAAAATCTTAACAAGTAACATTTTTCGTTAAAAAATGCAGAGTTTTACTCGGCGGCCAATTACCAAATCTTTTGTATTAGGAAAAGGAAGTGCAATATTACACGACAAATTAATATAACTATATTCAAAGGGAAGACAACATAACAAAACGAGACCCAATTTTTCATTACCATTTCACCAAAATGGAGATTTTCGACAGACCGGATGGGGCACCTTAACTGTCCCATTTAATTATTTATTTTCACATTATCTTTTATTTAAAAAAGTAAATGGAAAATATTAAAATAAACTAAATACAGATCATGTTTCCGTTCCCCCCACCTGTTTACCGTTCAAGCCTGGGTTTCCCCGCCACATTCACTCGAATGTGTGCAGTAAGGACGGAGTGGAAAATTTTGCCAATCCGTAAATTCGGAGCTCTCAGGACAACAATCTTCTTGATTGACAGTAAAAGTTAAATTTATTTTTCCCACTATGGCCTATGGGATATGGGATAAATCGGACACCGCAATAATAAGCAAATTGCTCGAAGGTTTCCTTCCCTTAATTTCTCACAACTACATTACCATACTCATTTTCCATTGCCATTATTGAGACCCTTTCTATCGCAGGGTAGAAATAAAAAGAAGAAAATTACATGAGATACGAACCAGACGATAGCAACCAACAAATCGACCTTATAAGCGAGCCTTGGCCGGATCCACACTTGAACTCTGCATAACCAAGATTTAAATTTCTTAGGAAAGCAAAACACCCGCACAAAGCAATGTTACACTAACCTATGTTCGGGAAGTGTTTATAAATACTACTGCATATAAACACTCATGCCCAAACCACTAATTATCCACACATTTCATAGAACTCACAAGTATTACCCACTCTAACACCCCTCATTTCTATCTGTTTATAGACACGTCCAAACATGCTCTAAGATACAATTGAATATAATGTGTGAATCAGCTCAACCATACTACAACAATACTTGGACATTTGGTGCACAGTAGACCGCAGTAGACTCTGTAATAATTATAATTTTTAACTTTTTTTCTACCTATTAAACTATCCAATATGGTACTCCACCCCACCAAACATTCCATACATGCTGTTTTAATCGAGAAAATTCTTAAGTTAGAAGGCTTTCAAAAAAAAGTATTGAGTATTCCAATGAACTTGAAAATTGACTATTCTAAGTATATATAATTACGATAAACTTACCAATAAGTCAGTTAAGCATAACATTTTTTGGACAACTAAGTCCTACTTTTCAACGTATATTACCAAGGAAGTCCTAGAGGGTTGTGTATCAATAATTCACAAAGAAATAACTTGAAATTCTCACCAGGGTAGCTCCCTTTGCAGCTCGCTGGGCCAAATAAGAACAGGGCTTGAAGAATCCTCCATACAAATTCGACCACTCCTCCAATCTCGAACAAATGTATTTAGATCCAAGAGTATCAGCCCAAAACATGATCCCTCCCCTGGTCGAAGAGTAATAATAAGGAAAAATAATAATATTAAATTTTAAATGAATTCTTTCCAATTCAATATAGTAAACAAACCTGTAAGGAGGAAATCCCATGCCCATAACAGCAGATATGTCCAGATCGGCAGCTTTGACTGCAATACCTTCATCGAGCACTCGACAAGCCTCATTCACCACGGGAAAGAATATCATCTCCACAATATCCTTGTCCAATAATTTCGTCAACTGGATGCAAAGTTTAAATCAAAAAATTCAGAGGTTGAAATATACAATCATTGTAATAGCAAATCGGTACAAATGAGGGAGTAACCTTAGGGTCAATAGTGACACCAGCAATCTCCCTTGCCTTCTCAACATATTTCTTTATTTCTGGATCTGGGTTGGCTCTGCGTTTTTCATCATAAACATAGAACCCTCTGCGAGTAGTTTCACCTAAAGCAAGAGGAATTTCCATGAAACACTTCATTTGCTAAAAAATACATCAAATAAACTTTACCCAATTACCCATATACTTGCTATCCAATACTGTCTAATCCACTTTATCAAAAATGCCAATACGAGTTAGCAACAAGTTTCGAGATTACAAGAAAGATTTACCGGCTCTCTTATCCTCTTGCATAAGCGGTATCAACATTGATTTGTAAGTTCTCTCCGGGAAATTCAAAACAAATTGACCGCCAGTAGCAATTGCAACACCAAAACCCACAAGGTCGCACAATCTATGGAAATTGTAATTATAACCATAAGCAGCAACTCAACAGATTTACTCCTTCATAGCAGTAAAAGTGATATAATATATCTTGTTACATAGTGGGGCTGCAAGTGCATAATATTACCTGAATGGACCCATCGGCATTCCGAATTTCGTAATTGCTCTATCAATCTGGTAGATATCTGTACCACGTTCAACAAGTAATAGGGCAGCTTGAGTGTATGGAAAAAACATTCTGTTGACAGCAAAACCAGTGCAATTTCCAACCACGACTGGCGTCTTCTTTATCTTCTTCCCAACATCCAGTAAGTCTACAATTACTTGAGGCGATGTCTTCTGAGTACGAACAATTTCCAAAAGTGGCATCACATGCGCCGGACTGCAATAAATATGAAATATTGTCATATTAAAGAAAAATACAAGAAAACCAATAAAAAACAGCCCTAAATTTTACCTGAAAAAATGGGCACCAATGATACGATCCTGAGATTTGGTCTTCTCCCCAATAAGATTTAGATCAATAGTGGATGTATTACTTGCAAGTATGCAATGCGGGGGGCAAAATTTTTCAAGATCTGAAAATATTTGCTGCTTCAGAGACACATTCTCGATGACAGCCTATTCCACAAGTTGGGAACACAAAAAAAGAGGTCACCCAGAGAAAGAGAAAAGGGCAGGGGTTGGGGCGCTGAATATACACTTACTAATAATATATCTTAAAGTTACCTCTATGACCATGTCCACATCTCTAAAGCTTTCGTAATCAAGGGCACCCTTGAGTAAAGAAAGAGTTTTCTCATACTTCTCTTGACTCATGTTTCCTTTCTTAATACGGCTTTTCAAATTTGCTGAATGACATAAATAACTCATAGTTTTATTTTCTATTGAATGCAATTCTAAATGTCAAATTGAGGTTCCAGCCTTTCTCACCTTTTACTCTATCAATCCCAGATTGTAGGAACTTGTCATTGACTTCTTTCAGGATAACTGGGTAATTACTAAGAATCAACGCCGTTGCTATTCCAGAACCCATAAGCCCTCCACCAAGTATTGCTACCTTGTTGATTCGCCTTGGTTTCAAGCCTAGATCACTGACGCCTGGAACCTGTTTGTAATTAGAGAGAAAACAACCAGCAATTTTTAATGGGTAGCTAGACAATATGACGAGAAATAAGAACTGGGGAGTCCCTTGAATGGAAAAAAATATATATATTGTGCAATTATTGGTAACATCTGTTAGACTGCAAGGGAAATTATATAAATATAGCAAATTTAAGTTTACTCAACCTTTGTGGTACCACGTTGGGCAAAGAAAATATGGACCAAGCTCTTGCAAGTGTCTGACTGCAGAAGCCCTTGGAATGCTTCAGCTTCCTGGCAATATTAAATATATGCTGATCTTAAGACATGTTAAGGTAACATGAATAAACACAAATCAGAATTGAAATAAAAATGAACCTTCCAAAGCCCAGCGCGAGGACCCGAAATTATACCCTCCTCAATAACATCAATGCAAACTAATGGATGCTTGAGGTTTGGAGCCCGTTTACGGGTCTGAGCTCGAGCAAACTTTAGTATTTCCCTTGCCTCGCCTAGAGGTTCTAACTTGTCAGTCCTATAGAAACTGTTTATCCAAGGTCTCTTACGCTCCAAAATATCAAGAGCCCACCGACGAGCAGCATTCACTAATTCATTTGGTGAAGCTATGGCATCCACAAGGCCTAAACTTAAAGCCTCCTGCCCTTTTACAGGCTTTGACGTCTATGTAACAGAAAGAGAGAGACAGAGAGATACGCACATTACATATAAAACAAAAGTTAACAAGCTACACACCCCAATTACTGGAGTGATTTATAGGCAAAGTAGAGCTTACCAGCATCATTTCAAGCGCCTTCGCTAGACCTACAAGGTGTGGCAGTGCCTGTGTTCCTGGGATGTAGATGATCGAGAGGTTGTATTAAAAAGCAAAGTAACATGATATAACTACATGGTGTGATATGAAAATACTCCACTCGAGCAGTTAACAAGCACTAGGTGGGGAAATTCATTGAATTGGATGCAGAAATACAATTCGAAGGTCTTTCGCCCCCGTAACAAAGGGACTATAGAGGATTAAATTGTAATCAGCAAGTGGCAATAACATAAATCAGTTCAGAAACTCAAGCAGTACAGAAAATGGTAACATGGAGAGAAGAAAGTTAGTGTCCATTTTCTGAAGTCATTTATTCACCCACAAGCATCAAGCATGAAGGGACAGATAGAAGCGAACCACCAAACACTTCAGCAATGCCAGTACCCCCGACTTTAACACAAGTAAATTGCCCAAAAATATTTATAGTTTCTCAATTCCTCAATAGTGCTTCCCACATCTCAAGGGCAATTGGATTTGTCATAAAGTTTCATGCTAAAAAAATTATTTATATTGCTTAATCGTGTTAAAACATCAACACTTCCTCCACCAATCTTAATCATAAAATAAAACCACCACCCAACTTCTTGTGCATCTTTTCCTTGACAAGACCTAACTCTGTCCATAGACGCATTTCTTAAAGTCTCCTGGAATTTATTTTTGGCAACACAGTATCATTAGTTCTTATAATTGCCAGATGAAATCACCCTTTTGGGATCATTCTGTTTTGACCATCTTATGTCACTTCAATTAGTAAGTATGCGGATCCCAACAAAAACATATTGGCAAGCTTTCCAGCCCAAGCCAGTTTTGCAATTAATTCATTGATGGGTTTAAAGGTTACCCAATCGATAGGTTTTTTGTTTCTTTTTTTTTTTTTTTTTTAGTTGAAAAAATTATAACTGAGAAAAAATCAGTAATCTAAAAAGCGTAAAGCGTTGCTAGAAGTGGATGTCAAGCTTTAAGCTTTATGAGCCTAGGTCTTGTTGTTACTTATTTTTATATCATTTTAAATACTTAACATATTCTACAAATTATTTAATATTTGAAATAATAAATACCAAACATCTAAAATTATAAAATACTATATTTACTTAATAATTCTTATGATTAGTCAATTATACAATTTTAAAGTTTTCGAAATGCAAAAGCTAAACTATTTTTCTTAGTTTCAACTTTTAATTAGACAAGTCTTATTTAATAAATTTATAATAATTTCATACGTACTCTCGAAGTTTTCAAAAAAATGAGAAATCTGAAAATCATAATTACATTATATAGATATCACCGTGCTTAAATCTTTATCAAATAAAGTGATTTCGAACTTTTGTACAAATAAAGTCATTCAAAAACTTGAAACTAAAGTCAAATAAAAGCCTTTTAAAAAAGGAAAAAATAAAATAAAAATTTAATAAATTAAAGTTATGCCCTTGTTTGACTTCTTTTTTTTTTTTTTTTTCAAAAATTCATTTTTATCTCTCTTCTTTTCAACCTCACATTCTTCAATAATATAATATTACACGCAATCAAAAGCTATTTCTTAATTTTTAACCACACATTTTTCATCAATCAACTATTAAAAATACATTCTTTCTCTCAAAATGAGAATCAAACAGGGCCTAAATAAAATATTTTTTTAAAAGTGGGAAAAAATAAAAAAATTAAAAAAAGCAAGTCTAGTCAGGCATTAAGCGGTCAATTTGCGCAAACTGTCAAGGCAAAGCGTGCCCAAGTCTAGGCCTAGATGCACTTTTTAGAATACCAGTAAAAATTTACTCATAATTAGATGCGGACCCCAACAAAAACAACTCGATTTTCTTGCAACATGGGGTAAAAGGTTACCCGATTAATAAATTTCAGTTTTCTTTTTTCTCTTTTGGTTTTAAAACCTCTGTTTGACAACCATTCTTTCAAAACACTTTTTTTCTAATACTTATTTTCAATTACACGCTTTTACGATAAAATATTCTTCACGCAAACCTAAAATTTTTACCTACTTTTTAACCACACATTCTCCAAAAATCTAATATTCAAAAACTCATTCTTTCCTGAATTTTTTTTGGAAAAAATAACTTCATAATACTCTTGAAGTTTTAAACAAAATGATAAGTCTCAAAATCATAATTACATTATATAGATAGCACCAAGGTTAAAAGGGTGTTTAATCCCCATTTTTATGAAAAAATGCATTTTAGAACAGTAGATTGATAGAGAATATGTGGTTGAAAAATAAGGGAATTTTTTTATTTAAGTGTAATATTATTTTAAAAAAGAATGTGTAACTGAAAAGAAGAGATAAAAATATATTTTGAAAAAATGAGAATTAAACAAGGCTTAACTCTTATTTAAATCTTTATCAAATAAAGTGATTTTTTTTTTTTTTTTGTACAGACAAAAAAGCATTCAAAAATTTGAAACTAAAGTCAAATAAAAGCCTTTTAAAAAAATAAAAAAACAAAAAAGTCAATAAATTAAAGTCAAATAAAAGCTTTTTAAAAAAAAGGGAAAAAGTAAAAAAAATAATAATAATAAAGCACCCCTAGTTGGGTATTAAACGGTCAACTTGCGCAAACTTTTAAAGAAAAAACGATTTGCCCGCGTCTAGGCCTAGGCGCACTTTTTAAAACGTCGGTAAAAATTACTCAAAATTAGATGCAGACCCCCAACAAAAATGACTCAATTTGCTGTCCAGCCGAGACGGTTTTACAATTTATTCATTGGTGGGTAACATGTGATAAAGGTTACCCAATCAATAGATTTTAGCTTCCTTCTTTTCTCTTTTTTGTTTTAAAGCCTCTGTTTGACAACCATTCTTCCAAAACTCTTTTTTTCATACTCATTTTCAATTACAAGTTCTAAAAATAAAATATTCTTCACCTAAACCCAAATTTTTTTCTACTTTTTAACCATACATTCTCCAAAATTTAATATTTAAAAACTCATTCCTTCCAAAAAAAAAAAAAAAAAAAAAAAGAAGAAGAAGAAGAAGAAAAAAAAAATTGTCAAATAGAGGCAAAAATGACTAAAGTATCAACAGTACTATAGCATTATTCAAAAAAATTCCATACCTCCAAATCCAGGAATTATCCCAAGCTGCAGTTCTGGTAAACCTAGTTGTGCATTAGGAGTAGATATGCGTGCATGGCAACCCTGAAAGCAAGATGGAAAAAGTAATCTCACAAATTCAACAAGAAAGTATAAGGAACTGAAACAAACAGCAGAGCTCACCATTGCCACTTCTAATCCTCCACCCAGTGCTAGACCATCAATAGCAGCCACCGAGGGCTTTCTTGCAGCTGAAAACAAAGTCACCCATGTCCAAAAATATATAAACAAATAAAGTAAGAATAACAATTATTATGCTACAGCTTATGTTACTACAGGCTAAACGATGGCGAAAACCCAACAATATACCTGCCACGGTATCACATAGAATCTCCAATGACACAACCTGGCTTCGGTGCAGCAACTGAGATCAATACAAGGTCACATTAGCAAAGAAGTGATGAGGCAACCAAAAAACCCAAATCAATAATTAAAATCAAACACATAACATGTACCATTTCCTCCTTGGATTTTACCAAATGCAGTGATATCAAATCCACCAGAAAACTTGCTTTGTGCACCTGTTCAATCGTGATAAATTACATTCCATCTTTTAGTCATCTACAGTACATAATACAAAACAACATTCTATCATCATTTACCCGTGACGACAATTGCCTTCACATCATCTCTTCTCAAAGCTTGATCATAACTCTCTTTTAAGCTATTTAAAACTGAAAAAAGAAGAAGAAGGGAAGTTAAGCAAATGTTTGAGCGAACGAGAGGAACCAATCACTAACTGGAATCCCTGAGCTACAGACCGACCATCACTCTACCCCCAAGGGCCCTTCCTCTCTACGTGTCAGTGTATGTAGCATGCTTGTGCACATTCTATTTTATTCGTTGGGGGTGAGGAAGTTCTTCACCAGTTGTGGCCCTATGATTTTCTGTAGGTTATGTATACAATATTTTTCTTTTTATTTTTTTTTTTCTTTTTGGGGTGTGTTTGTGGGTTGCAAGATTCAAACTTTGATATTTAAAGCATAGCTAACCAACCATCTTCTTTAATACCAAAACGCCCTCGAATTACTATCAAGCCATTATTCGAAGTCATTAATTAAATGCAAATTTATTTATCAAAACATCTAAATTACCTCAAATTTATTCATTAATCTATAAATTTACTGGCCTTTTCACATAGTTAAACTTTTGCAAATAAAAAGAAAAATACCTCATCAATTATCAGGCAGAACCTTGTAACAATAGTAAAAAACCAAGAAACCATAATAAAAAATTAAAAACAAGTTTACAGTTTCCTGTGAACACAGGTGAGTTACAATTTTAAGAAAATTAACAACAGCTTAAGAAAAAACAATGAAAGTTAACCAAAATCAACAAACTCATCAAAAAATTATATTTAAAAAAGCCATAATTTGACACGAAAAGCAAGAAAAAAAAACTTTCTACAAAAATTCAAAACGAACCCATCAAAGAAAAGTGAAATTCAAACCCAAGATTTTAGTGATACTAATCAGGGTACACAGAGAGATCTGAGGCGAAAGTGGCGAAATCGTAAATAGTACCGTCCAGTGATAGAGAGTTAACAGGCGGGTTAATGATGGTGATGATGGCCACCCCATCATTTCCAACCTCGATTGTTGTTCTTCCCTTTGCGCTGTACATTTTTTCTCTTGGTTCTTTCTCTGACTGCAGATCAATTTTCTTTCAAAGAAGAATGGAGAACGAAAATGTGATTGTGTGATTGGTGATTTATGGAGTATTTATTGATATAGGTGTCGTGCCTGGGAGTGTGAACAGTGACGTTAAGGTGCGTTTGAAAGGCAGTTCAAGATATACACGACGATGATGTTTTTATGCGTATTGTATGTATTTTTTCCACTCCCTTGCGAGGAGATTGAACCGCACACTCTAAAATGGGATTTATTTAGACTTTGTTTACTTTTCATTAAAACAAAATTCTTTAATTTTTTTATTCATTTTTAATCTATGAAATAAAATATTTTATACGTAAATTTAATTTTTATTTATTTTTTTTAATCATACATTTCCAAAAAAAAATACTATTCAAATTTTTTTTTAATAATGATCTTTAAATAGAGGCATAATTAGATATATTATTTAATGTTACATAGACAATGTTAAATACTCCCACATTCGATAATTGCTTACAATTTAAAAAAGGGTATTAAATCATAGTGATGCTAAATAATGTGTCTAATTAATGTAATATGAAATTCATTTAATTGAAAATAATGATCTTCAAACAGGGCTTAATTAGATATATTATTTATGTTAAATACTCTCACATTCAGCCCCTGTTTGGTAGTCATTTTTGGGAGAGAAAATGTATTTTTGAATAGTTGATTGATAGAAAATGTGTGGTTAAAAATTAAGGAAAATTTTTGAATTTGAGTGTAATATTATTTTATTGAAGAATGTGTGATTGAAAAGAAAAGAGAAAAAAATACATTTTGGAAAAAATAACTACCAAATAGGGGCTCAATAATTGGTTACAATTTTAAAAAAATGGTATTAAGCATAGTGATGCTAAATAATGTGTCTAATTAATGTAATGATATGAAATCTATTTAATTGAAATTATCAAATAAGAATAATGTTGTTTAGCACTAGCATCGTTTAAAATCCATTTAATTGAATGTGTGAACCTATAATTAATTGGATGCATCCCATTCATTGTACAATTAAAGGTAGATGTCCGTTGTTACCTAAACTTGTGCTAAACACCACTAGTACTGTATAAAATTAACCATTTGGGGGTCGTCATCTACTTGGCTTGAGGACTTCTCACTATTGCCAATTATCACTATGACCATGTGGATGGTGGAACACTGGTTGGCTCTAAAAATTTACCTAGTCATACTTGATCTCTATTTCAACTTATTTTTATCCTGAGAGATTGCCCCTTCCCAAATAAGCATCCTCTACCTTGTGGATTGTCCACTCGTCGACTTTAAGCGATTCACCTAATCATATTCAAAATCTACTTCAACTTATTCCTATCCTAAGCGACATAGTCCCTACCCAAATAATATATTGGCTTATGAGCAGATTTTGATCGAAACACGACCTCTTAGGCAGCCAATAGTTCATGATCGTCCCAATACTTACAGGACTACTATATAAACACTTTTAGTTTCATAATCTTTTGTTTATTTTTGCTCTCTTTACCTTTTTTTTTTTTTTTTTTGAAATTTTCAATTCACAACGATCGTGTTTCTGGAACGGCACGCCACGTTATAAGAGGATTGAGGGGGATTGCATGTTTTACTTCTCGTGAGCCATTATAGTCATTATCCAATTAAAACAAAGTCCAAGTTTGTTGTGAACACGAATTCATATATGTTTGGAGAAGAAATCATTGTTAGAGTCTCATTCTTTTAAAAATTTATTTTTAACTACACATTTTTTTGATAAAATATTATTACACATAAATTTAAATTTTTCCTTAGTTTTTAATCACATATTTTCATCAATTATTATTTTAAAATGTATTATTTCAAACAATAAGGCTATTTGTACAATCTTATTGTTATATTTTGGATGACAGTCCCCTCATATGGGGGTGAGATCGACCTGATTTTAATCTTATTTTAAGAGTGGATTCCACCCTCAAATATGAGGAGATTGTCAACGAAACTGTCAATCGAACTGCACACACAACTCGATTCTATTTCAAAATGGGGCTCAAACAAGGACACAAATTCATGTGTTACAGACAGATTTCTATTTCTATTTATTATTATTAATTTCGCCTAGAAGGATTAGATAGAAGATAGGGGCCTAACCTGTATGAGAGATGGGGGCAGTGATATTTCAATGTGCACACATAACGATGTCGTAATCTCTTCTCCTTTATCTTTTAAAATTGCAAGAGAGGTTTCTAATTCATGCATTTTATGCAAATGGGTCCTCAACTTTAAAATTTTATCATCCACGTCCTTGACCTGACCTCTCTTCCAATTCTCCACCGGCTCCTCTTCCCACTTTCCCACCTTGTCACTTGTCGACTACAACCTACCCCCAACCATTTTCTAGCCACCATCATTGGTTCAAAGAGTTTTGGATGACTCGTGTTGTTATTGTTCACGATCTTGTTTTTATAATTAACAAATGATACTTGGAAAATATGAAAATTTTCAATTATTATATAATTTGAACAAGTATTGAAAACAAAATATGTCTCGTCAAAAGTGTAAATTCGATACAAAATATAACATAAATAATGTCACCCTATCACTAGGTTAAATATGACTTTATAGTGTTGATTTTATTCTGTAACTATACGGATCATATCTAGTAATAAAATGATGAACATTATATTGACTTTCACAATGATTAATTATATAGTTAAAAACTTTAATTAACTAGTACTACATACACACAATTAATTATTGAAACCCAATTTTAAATTATATTTAATTATCGACTAAAATAAGCAATTAAATTATGTAAACAAAATCTTGGAGTTTAATCAAATGATGAAAGTCACTTGGATCTCGAATTTACCGTTGTTGACATACTTTAATTCTCAATTATCTGCTTATAATCAACTGTTTGTTTCAATTTACCATTGTTGGCATGAGAAACAAGAAAGTAATAGAGATGACTAGTACTTGTTAAGTGCCACGTACCATCAATACCTATCATTTTCAATTTTATTTTCCATCCGATTTTCATATTCCATGTTCTGAATTGATGTAGGGCGCCAGTAATGTTGTGTAATCCAAAAAAAAATACAGAATGACAATAAAAAATGATTAAAATTTTCAATCGAGATCATATGCTAAATTCCTACAACTGACAAAAAGCGTAAGATGAACAGATAAGTTCAATTTCCCGAAGAAAAAAAGGCAACAAGTAGAATATTTATTCAACAATACTCCAATATTATTTACAGTTCGGCATCACGTACAGTACGGTGCACAGCACCGTGTACAGCCTTCTCACATTCAAGGGTGGGGTCGGCGATTAAAAAAATATCGGACCCCACCGGCTCGGTCTGTGCTGTGCACTGCGCTGTGAAAAAATGCTGTACAAACAGCATTTTTGTATTATTTAGGATTCAAAAACTGAACTTTTGGAAGTAATTAAGAGGTCTACCTTTATCTTAGGCATAAAAGCAGGCCCGCCATATGAAAAAAGCGGTATACAGCTGAACAAGAGTTGTTCCAGCTCGTATTTTCTTCAAGATCCTGTTTAGACAAGTCTGGAACAATTTTCGCAAGCAACGGATGCGGTCCTTCCCCGCCCTATTGTATTTTATAACGAGCTGCTTGAACCTTGACAAAGATAAAGTTAAAATTGCATCCTTTTAACTTAATTAGATTGACATAAAGCAGGGTCAGAATCTTCTTAACAAGATCTTTCAATTGTTTTCTCCCTTGAAGATGGTGTACAAAAAAACATGGCTCCAAGCTCGAATTTTTTTTGTTGGTGAAGACGTTTAAACTTTTTTGAAAAATATTGATTACCCTTCAACTACGAATATTCAATTGGTGAATTTTGTGAAAACTTTAATTTTTTTTAAATTGATTTATATCAACAATGAATATTCTACAAGTAATATGAATTACTCTTCAACTACAGATATTCAGTAGATGAATGATTGAATATTTTTAATTATTAAAATTGATTATTACCAACAACAGACTTTCCATAGGTAATAACAATTTATCTCCAAGTGCGGAAATTCCATAGTTGAAAATTTGAAACAATTTTTTTTTGCAAAAAAAGTTTGATTTGCGTTACCTACGGATATTTCGTAGGTGAAAGATACAAATGTTAAACAACTATATTATGCATGGAATATATGTTGGTAAAGTGCTATCAACTTTACCAACATAAATTCCATTGTTGCATCACTTACGAAATATCTGTAGATGAAATATCTAAATATTAAAGACTACTTGTGGCACGAAATATCCATTGGTAAATAGATATTTACATTACCAATGAAAATTCTGTTGCTGATTATCATAATTAAAAGTCGATTACTTTTACCAACGAATAATCCGTTTCTAATTACCAACAGATTTAATCCAATGGTAAAATTTCATTGATGAAAAACTGTTTTTTAGTAGTTTGCAGTCCACAAGTATTGGGGGTAAAATATTATGGGACATTCTCTTCGTGTTTCAGTTTTGTGTTTTGAATTCGATTTGTGTGTTTTGGGTGTCCATTTTGAGATTGTTCAAAACTCGTTCTTTTTGTCGTTTTGAAAAAATATTTCTCAACCCGTATTTTTTGAATTTTGACAGATTTGTGAAGAAAACAGCTAAAACGTAAAAAAATTGTTTTCTATTTTCTTCACAAAATTTTCAACCGTTTTTAAAAACTCGTTTTTAAAAACGGGAAAGAGAACGCGTTTTTAATATTTTAGAAAAATCGAAAACAGAAAACGGTCCGACAAACAGAAAAGAGAACGCACCCTTAATAACCTAGAAGGTGAGGCTAAACATTATGAGTAAATCAGATATCATTCTCATCTACAAAATCAAACTCCTTTCATAATCCACTCTACCAAATTCCTTTTTGAACAACATCAATAGCAACTATATATTCAACTTCTGTAGATGGAAGAGCAATAACTTTCTGGAAACTTATTAGATTCATAAATTCTAACAATACCACACAAGGTGAAAAATCCTATTTCCCCAACAAAATCAAAATCTGTACAACCTTTTAAAGTCAACCCCTCTTTATTTTCCTTAAATACTATCTCCAAACTAGTAGTTCATTTCAAATATTTAACCAGTCATTTTAAACTTTCCCGTGACACTAACGTGATGGCCATAAATATGCTAATTACATTTATATCTTTAGCTAAATCTGGCCTAGAATAAGTCATAAGACACATCACAGATCCTATGTTTTTGGACACAATTCAGAGGCGAGTTTAAAATGACTTGTAAGAGATCAACTGACTATTCTAAAATTAGATATACTAAACTTCTCAAGTATTTTATTTACATAATTTTGTTGATTAAAAAATATTGAAAGTTAAATGTTCCATCTTTATAAATCTGCATGCCTAGGATTTTCTTGGCAGATTCAAGATATTTCATTTCAAATTCAGATTCAACTTGAGTTTTGTTTCTTGAATTTCATTCTTGTTATGACTAGCTAACAACATGTCATCGATAGGTAACAAAAAATATAGTTAATTAATATCTTTATTCAGAAAAGATCTCTTTCCCTGAATCGGGGAAGAAATAACTTTCTCGATTGGGAAAGTTGGCATAGATGCCAATTTTTTTTTTTTTTTGACAATTTCGTCATATTCTATACTCAATTGTAAAAAAAATTATCCCTTTAGTTGAAAATTTTAGTATAAAACAAAGCCAAACGAACACGAAAAGTTAACTAATTTTTATTAACTTTTGGGGTTCGTTTGACCTTGTTTTCTATCGAAATAAACATCAAAAGGGATAAATTTTTTTTACAATTGAGTATAGTATTTGATAGGATTGCCAAAAAAAATTTCAAAAAAAAAAAAAAAAAAAAAAAAATTTGACCCTTAAGCCATTTTTTTATTCGGGAAGAGCTGCTCTCTTCCCGATCCGGGGAAGAGAGCAGCTGTATCTTTATTACATTTAAAGTAGAAGCAAGTGTCATACTTGATTCTTTGGAAGCCAGATTTAGTAAAAAGGAATTAAACCTTTTGTACAATGTCTTGATGCTTGTTTCAATTTATACAAGGATTTCGTAAGCAAACAAACAAACTCACTTCCACGCATTTTCTCAAAAATTAAAGGTTGTTTCACGTAAATCTACTCATCAAGAAAGATAGTTTTAACATCTAATCAATCTAACTCCCAATTGAATAGACTTACAAGGGCTAAGATAGTTCTTATTTTAGGATCGTTTGATTGAAAAGGTGGAATTTGGGTGAAAAGAAAATGAATTACATGGAATTAAATTGTCTAGAATTTGTTTTACAAGGAAATGTAATTAATGATGTTTGATTAATATAATTTTTCACTTAATCCGTTTGACTTTATTTTTTTATGTAAATTGTTATTTTTGGGATAAATTTTTTTACGATCTGTATTAAAATTTGTTTGGATTGCCAAAAAGTAAATAAAAAAAAAAATATTTTCATAATTTTTTATGTGTTCGTTTGACTTTGTTTTTCATGCAAATTGTCAATTAAATGAATAAATTTTTTTACCATTGGATTTAGAATATGTTTCTATTGTCAAAAAGTTAAAAAAAAAAATGCAAAAAAAAGAGAGAGAAGAAGATGAAAAATCACTTTCCCACCAAAATCATGAAAAAATAAAGGTGGAAAATTGTGTTTCACTAGGTTGTATCTAGAATTTGGGTGCAAATGAATTCTATAGAATTGTTTGGCAATCAAACACCACAAATCGGGTGGAATTGCACAAATTTTCTATTTTCACCTACTTTTTCACCCTATCAAACACATCCTTAGTATATATAAATTTCACTACAAGGAAAAGGATTTTAGCCCCTTTTTGATCGCGATTCTTTGGGGGGGGGGGGAAATCGATTTTTCCATCCAATCATGTGGATCATTGATATTTATTTAATGGCAAAAAATGGTTAACTATATCATTTAAGTCCATTTTCCCTAAGGAGTGAATTCTTTCCATCTTCCACAGCAGCAAACGATTTAGCTGAATCTTCATTTTTTATTGCTTATTTATAAGTGTTTGGTTCTTTTTCGGTAATATCTTGATAGGTGAACAAAGAAACAGATAGGATGCCTGATATGCATTCTCTACTTATCTATTGTGAGTTAATACTCAGTAAGTGACAAAGTTACAGTGTCAGGAGGATTTTCATCCTATTAAATATCAATACAAGGTAAAGTGTCATTTTCAGGTTGATTATTTCCTCTTTTTGCCTTTGAAGAGTTCATCGTTTTCCAAGTGAGGATTCTCAACGTCAATCTCTACAATCTCTATCCTTCAGGCTTCTAATATTTTATTTTAGACATTAGTCATTCATTAAATACTAACTATGACTTTGTACCGTCTCATCCTTAACCCATAACCTATATCCTTTAATCCGTTCCCCATATCCTAGAAAATACACTTAAGTGATCTTGATTCTAACTAACCAATGTTTTGATGTGCTTAAGCTGAACGATCGAAAACTCTTGGACGAAAAAATTCTACAGGGTGGACCCTGTCCAAATGACTTTAGGAACATTAAAATAAAAGGTACTAGAAGGACTCCTATTAACCCAAATATGCTGCAGTTGTGTCTACTTCACCCTTTAAAAATTTTAGTAGTCTACAACTCAAAAACATGCATCAAACTTTATTTAGCGTTGTCCCATTCATTCTCTCAACTATGCTATTTTGCTGAGGTGATCCATGTCTTAAAATTTCATGCAACTTACAGAATTCATTAATTTCATAATTGCAAAATTAAAGGCAATTATCAATTTATTCTATGATCAATTAGATTTTCTACATTAAAGGTGGCATCCTTAGTTTTTAATAAAAACACCGAAATTTTTCTAGAGAAATTATCAATGATCAATAAGGAGTATTTAAAACCAGATTCAATAGTAACAAATGCAAGCCCTTACAAATCAGCATGCTAATATTCAAACATATGTTTAGATTTATGAATTTCAGGTAGAGAATGAAGCTTGACTTGCTTACCTATGACACATTAATATTTACAAGAGGTAACATCACTAAGCCACTGTTTGAGCTCCTCTAAAAATTCATTTTTTTAAAATTTATTTTCAGCCACACATTCTTTCAATAAAATAATTTTGCATATAAATTCTATTTTTCCCTATTTTTTAACTACACAATTAAAAAAAAAAAAAAAAGGGACTCTGCCAAAAACACACTGATTTTGTAGAGATTTTACATTTTTATCCCTATAGGACCTAATATGTCATGCTTTGTAGATGTGATTTTATCATTTAAAATTATTGTAGTTAGGACTAAAATGAGTTTTTCTCAAGAAAATATATAAGATTTCTCATAGGATATTGTGTGAGAAATGGTTCTCTTAACCCTTAGAATTAATGTGAGCCATTGGATTAAATGGATGGTTGATGTTGAATCTTGGTAGATATTTTATAAGACTTGTTGGAGAAACTTTTGACTCCTTTACTCTTTAAAATAGCCACACACGTGACCTTGGACAAAAAAGACTCTTCCCTCCCATTTTTGGCCGACTTCTCTCCTCCAAAAAGGCTCTCTCTCTCTCTCTCGTTCCTTTTACCGTGAGTTTTTCTTGTGATACTTAGGCCTTGAAAGATAGGTTAAGTAGATGAGCTATTCCTCATAGCTTGGTGGTGGAAGAGGCGGCGGTAGGAGGTGGTGTAAGGGGTTCTTTGCTAGGTTTTCTTCTCTCTCTCTCTTTGGTGTGGATATTTGCGTTGATTGGAAGGGTGTTCATGAGCCTAATCCCCAACAAACTGGTATCAGAGCATGGGTCTTCGTGATTGAGATGGAAATCGACAAACAGGGAGAGAGGAATGCGAGTTTCTTCTCTTGGCCGGGCCTTCAACTTCAAATTTTGGCCAAACCATCGACCATTAGGGGGGAACGAAGGCTGGAACTAGGCTCTACAGGTCATGGGCTTCATCTATTGGTGAAGAATTGGACACGAAAATCGAAAAATGGAGAGGCGATTTTGGAGGGTCCGATTTGGGGAAACTGAAATTTCGGCCAAACGAGTGACTGACCGGGAAATCTGAAACCATATCTGAGTCCAGCAGGTTGAGGCGCACCTGGTGGTGGTGGCGCATGATTTTTTCGGCGGCGGTGCATGCGACGGCGCGTGGCGGTCTCCGACGAGGTTTTTTTCAGGCAGATTTTTTGGTTTAACCTACTGAACGTATTGATGTGTTTATTTTAGTGTTTCAGGTAATACATAAAAAGTTGAACGATTTTGCCCCTAGACTTGACATCTACAGCAGTTCGATTCTGAAACTGGTGGTATTTTTACTGTTTTTCAACAGTAGTTTGGTAAGATTATTCCAAACTCTCCGTTAGGTTAAGTTTGGTATTGTTACTGATTTATGCACGTTTGCTTGGTTGCCTATTTGTGAATTTCGTGGATTGAATTCTTGTGATTAATTTGTAACCTGGAAGCATATTTACCTGCATTATACCTGTGTTTCGTGAACGGATTATTTTCATTTTTGTGCTTCATTTCTGAAAACTGGTTTTAACTCGGCATTCATATATTGATCATCTGAAAAAGATTTTTTTTCAAAACCTTTTCTGTTGTGTCCACAAGTACAGGCCACTCTTTTACAGAATCTGTAATGGGTTCGAGGATCGAATTATCGCAATTCGATGGAAAGGGGGATTACTCGATTTGGAAACAGAAAATGAGGGTCATTTTGGTCCAACAGAGAGTTGCTAAAACTCTCGATGATCCTGTTATATTTTCTGATGAGTTAAAGGCTAAACCACGTGAAATTGAAGACATGAATGAAATTGCTTACAGTTCTATAATTTTTCATTTATCTGATAACATTGTTAGACAAGTTAATAATGCCAAAACTGCTAGAACTTTGTGGACTGAACTAGATTTCTTGTTCTTGACTAAAATTTTACCTAACAAGATATATCTGTTGGAAAAACTGTTTAGTTTTAAGATGGATCCCGGGAAGGATGTCGAGGAAAATTTGAGTGACTTTAGCATAATTGTTAAGAGTCTGGTTCATAATGATAAAAAATTTGTCGATGGGGATTTAGCTGTCATATTGCTAAACTCTTTGCTCGAATCTTACGGAGAAATGAAAAATGCCATAAGATATGGTAGGGACACTCTCACTCAAGCTATTGTCACAGATGTTTTAAAATCAAGAGAACCTGAATTAAAAAGAGACAATAGAACTCATTCTCGAGAAAAAAACTTATTTGTTAGGGGAAGATTTGAAAAGAAAGAATATAACTTCCATAACAAGAAGGGGAGAGGAAAATCCAAGATGAGATCCAAATCCAAAGATAAAAGCAGTAAAAAATGCTATCACTGTGGGGAATATAGGGCATTTTAAGAGAGACTGTTTTGAGTGAAAAAATAAACAAAAAGACCTAAACAATATTGATCAAGATAATATTGCCATTGTTTCTGAATTTGACAGTTTGCATGTCCTTAATGTGTTTGAGGAAGAATTTGATAAAAATTGGATCCTAAACACATGGTATACTTTTCATATGTGTCCTGAGAGGTCTTGGTTCTATAACCATAAAGAGACTAAACTTAGGAAGATCTACATGGGGGACAATAATTCTCAAAATATGGTTGGAGTTGGTGACATAGCCATCAGGATGTACGATGGGGCCGTCACGCAGCTCAGAAATGTTAGATATGTTCCTAATTTAAAGATGAACCTCATTTCCTTAGGTTCTCTTAAAGATGAGGAATATACCTTCAAGTTTGGTAACAAAATTTTGAAAATTATGAGGGGTTCTCTCATAATTATGAAAGGACCTAAAAATGAATGAGTTGTACTATTTGGAGGGTAGAACTGAAATACCACTTGATTCTAGCATTCTTACTGTGAGTAAAGACAAAATCTGAATTTTGGCATAATAGAATGGATCACATTGGGTTTAAAGGGCTAAAAGCTTTAAATAATCAGAAATTGCTTGGAAATGATGATATTGAAGCAATGAATTTCTGTGAAACATGTGTTTTGGGTAAATCCCATAATGTGAACTTTGAAACTAGCTCTCATAGGACCAGTAGACCATTGGACTATGTTCATGCTGATTTATGGGGCCCAGAGAAACACTCTACATTTGGTGAAAGTAAGTACTTCTTGTCCTTAGTAGATGATTATTCAAGAAAGGTTTGGATTTACCCTTTGAAGGCTAAGTCGGAAACCTTTGAAAAATTCAAAATTTGGTTGAAGTCTGTTGAGAATAAGCTAGATAAAAAGCTTAAAACTTTGAGAATTGATAATGGTCTTGAATTCTGCAATTTTGAATTTGACAACTTCTGTAAGCAGAAAGGAATAACAAGACACAGAATTGTTAAATACACACCTGAACAGAATAGGGTTGCTGAGAGAATGAACATGACCATAATGAACAAAATTAGGTGTATGTTGATTAGCTTTAGCCTTGCGAAAGGCTTTTGGGCTGAAGCTGCAAGTACTGCAGCTTACTTAATTAATAGGTCTCCGACCAGTAGTATAGGGTTTAAGACCCCACAAGAGTTGTGGACGAGAGAGCCTCCAAATTTGGAATACTTGAGGGTGTTTGGATGTGCTGCATTTGCACACCAATCTGAAGGAAAACTTGAGCCAAGGGCGGTCAAGTGTGTGATGTTAGGATATCCCGAGGGTGTAAAGGGCTATAGGTTGTGGGTTTTAGGGGTTCAAGGTATTAAGATTATTAACAGCAGGAATGTAGTCTTTAATGAATCTGAGATGCCATGCCTAAAACAGAAAACTGATGAAACTAACAAATCTGAAACTGAGAAGAGTACTCAAACTGAGGTGAAGCTGACTAAGCTTGATTCACCTACACCTGGGAATGAGGTTAATGACCCTATACATCAAGAATCTGAAAATGAAGATGAGGCTGAAAATGAAATTGAACTTGAACTTGAACCTGAATGGGTGACTAAACTTCAAGAAAACATTGAACCTGTTGAAGTTGAACATTTTAATGATCAGCCACCTAATCAAGATTATCAGCTTACTAGGGATAGAGGGAGGAAGCAGATCAGGCCAAATCCTAGATATGAATCCCTAAACATGACTGATTTTGCCTTAATTTCAGGTGAAACCCTTGAACTGATAGAATCTGATAGTTTTGAAGAAGCCGTGAATGGAAAATATTCTGAAAGTTGATTAAAAGCTATGCAAGAGAAATGAAATCTTTGAGTGATAACAGAACCTGAAAACTCATTAAAAAACCTAAAGATCATAAATTAGTTCCTTGTAAGTGGATTTACAAGTTAAATGAGGGTTTGAGCCCTACTGATCCGGTGAGGTTTAAGGCGAGGTTAGTGGCTAAGGGTTATACTCAAAGGGAGGGTGTGGATTATAATGAAATATTTTCACCCGTGATTAAGTACAAGACAATCAGATTAATGTTGGCTCTTGTGGGGAGTTGGAAGAGGATATTTTCATGAACCAACCACAAGGTTTTGTGGAAATTTGAACAAGTCAAATCTTTGTGTGGGCTAAAAAGACAATGGTACAAGAGCTTTAATGCTTACATGGGGAGTTGGAAAAGAGGATATCTTGCTTGAGCCAACCATAAAGAGCGGTTTGTGAGGTTTACTTACTGTTTATGTGGAAATTCTATCTGACCTAGCAAGTTAAATTAATAAATTGAAAGATTTTGAAATCGAATTTGCTGAAAGATTTAGGGAATGCTAGAGAAAGATTCTAGGAATGGTGATAACAAAGATGTGGCTAAGAATAGGTTAATTATTTCAACTACAACAAAGTACTTCTTTAATGTGCCTAGGTGAATTTATCATATGCTCACAATTGTATAAAGAGATGGAAAATGTCACAACTGCTATAGGTTCTGTCATTTTTCTATAATTTACTTTGTCAATCAGTACTAAGGCAGAGTTTATTGTCCATAAAGCCGCATTGGGTTGGTTTGAAATGAATGAGGTATTTGATTGAGACTTTAATCTGGGTTTAAAGAAAAGATTGAACTTCAACTTTGCATGGTTATACCTGATACTGACTTTACTGGTGATAAAGACAGAAAGAGATCAACTACAAATGACAGTTAAAACTTGTTAAACTGATTTACACTTTGTCAAGTATTGAGGCAGAGTATGTTGTCATAATCGAGGCGATTAAGGAATGTATCTAGTTAAAAGGAATCTAAAAAAATTGAATTTCATGCTGATAGGTTAATTTAAATAGTCAAAGTGCTTATCTTTGTAAAAATCATATCATGAAGATACGGAGGTTAATTTTTTCTTGAGAAATTGTCTCGAAATGATTAGATTGTTAAGATTCACACTGATTCTTCCCTGTGCAAATTCGCAAAATTTAAATTATGCTTATCCAAGATACGAAAAGGTTAATGAGAACAGTTCCATGTGTAAAGAACCAAGAGAGAATGTGAGAAATGGTTCTCTTAACCCTTAGAATTAATGTGAGTCATTTGATTAAATGGATGGTTGAGGTTGAATCTTGGTAGATATTTTATAAGACTTGTTGGAGAAGTTTTTGACTCCTTTACTCTTTAAAATAGCCACACACGTGACCTTGGACAAAAAAGACTCTTCCCTCCCATTTTTGGCCAACTTCTCTCCTCCAAGAAGCTCTCTCTCTCTGTCTCTCGTTCCTTTTATTGTGAGTTTCTCTTGTGATTCTCTTGTGATACTTAGGCCTAGAAAGAGAGGCTAAGTAGATGAGCTATTCCTCATAGCTTGGTGGTGGAAGAGGCGGCGGTAGGAGGTGGTGTAAGGGGTTCTTTGCTGAGTTTTCTTCTCTCTCTCTTTGGTGTGGTGATTTGCATTGATTGGAAGGGTGTTCCTCAACCTAATCCCCAACACATTGATTATAATTTCAATGGTTATTTCATCCTATCATATTTTAGAGCATTTTCAAGTCTTTGTGCCTATCAGTTTAACAATATCTCTACTAACTGATGTTGTGAAAGTTTTTAATCACAATCGACAAGCACCTATGTTAGTTTTGTAAATTTATTCAAGTTTTCATCCAAGTCCGCACAAAGATCAATTTTAAAAGAAAATACTTGTTCTTCTTAAGAACAATTTTAATCACATATTGGGCTTGAAGCTATTTCCACAATTCAACAGCAGTATCATCAATAGTTTTATTAACATTTTCAGACAAATAGTGCTCCATACAATCTAATTTATTTCAGATTTTTTAATGAGATTTATGTTAGCAGTCGAGAATCATAAAATCGTTAACACATCTTTGTTGCATCAAAAAAACCTTTAGTTTCTGCCCTACATATTAATATCCACTCTACCATAAACAAATATTCAATTCTAAAGATCACAACTTAAATTTAAACAAAAAAAAAGTTCAACTTATTTCACAGAAAATACACACATTATCTAGAAACAAAAGATCATGCACTTTTCATAGAGTTTTTCACAATCCATGTGTGATCATCCCGGAGAAGCCATTCACTAACCAAAAAACGCATTTCACAAATACAATTTCGCCAATTTTGGTAGCACGCTAGCACAACTCAACACTTGTATTTTAAATTATTTAAGATTAGGGCTTCTGCAACTACTGTCCGTCATAATTGAACTTGTGTGGAATATGTAATGATCAAATAAAGAACAAGAAAAATCAAGAAATATGATATATATTTATAAAAAAAAAATTACAAATAACACATTCATTCTATTGGTATTTCGAAATTATAGATGAAAAGCAGTAATATTGTAAATCGATCCATACATAATTGTGAAGTTCTTCCAATCCATGTAACAATATATTGATCTTTCTCGTACTGTCATGCCAACCAAGAAGCCAAGATGCAGTTACACTTCATAAGTTTCTTTGTTCGACCCACAAACAGTTTCTGCGCGAGCTTTCTTTTCGAGCTAGATCTCATGGACTTGGCTCTTTTACACTACCGTACAACATTCAGCTCTTCAATTATGCCCTTACAGTATTATTTAATCAACCGAAATGGAAGTAACTAAAACCGAAATGGAAGTATAGAAGCATGAAAAAGAAGAGAACCATAGGCTCATAGAATAAGCAAGAGTGTGTGACTACCGAAGTCAATCCTTGTGGAATTGCAAAGACTACAATTTTTACTGCGGCAGAAAGAATTCCAAATACACCATTGATCACATCATCAACATTTCATTGAATTTGAACTCTTTAATCCCGTAAGTGTTCAGCTGTTGAGTTCCCCATGAATTGTCGAACCAACAGCACGACAAGTACTAGTAATGCTGCTTCTAAGCCAACCAAACCTATTGATGAAGTCGGCTTGTTTAATCGAGTTTGAAGATGCGAAGTTTGCTCAATTTGATTCTCGACTAAATGTGCTCACCATTTCTCCCCAAGCTGTGTTCATTCTTAAGAAACCCATCATTTACCTTTTGTGCCAGAAAACAAGAAGGAACTTTGGGCTTGAGTGATTTCGACATGATCGTTTCTCCTCTCATGCTAGATTCATCCTCTTGTAAAAAGTGCCTCTTGAAAAATAATCTGTCCGCAGGAACTTGATTGCCGATCTTCAGACAAACCACGTCTCCAACGACAATATATCCATATTAGACATTGTTGTTCGATACGTGGTTTGCCTGAAGATCGGCGATCAAGTACCTGCAGACGGATTGTTTTTCAGGGTTATTTTCACAGGAGGATGAATTTAGCATGAGAGAAGAGAGTGATCAATTGTGTTGAAATAAATGAAGACCAAAATGACTTACTGTTTTCTGGCATTAAAGTATCTTTTAAAGAACACAAGTTGGGAAGAAATGACAAGATTAGAGGGACAGGCCCTGTTCGTTTAGAATTTTCCCAAGAATAATGAATTGCCATTGCTGACTTTGTCAATAGGTGTCGGCAAGGTCATGGTTTAAAATGGAAATAACGTTTTCATTTTTTTTTTTTTTTTTTTTTTTAAATTTAAACATGAGGGTGTATTATTTTTCTTACTAAATAATTCATTATAAATGGAATTTTCTTAGTTTACTCTTATTTAATTATCAACAACTTTACTCCCTTTGAGAACTGTGTGTATATTTGGATAATTCCAAGGATCATAGATAAATTAAAATTTGTACAATATCAAAATTAAGTGAAAAAATTAGTTATAACTAAACAAATTAAATAAAGGCATGTTAGTAAACGAACAAAATAAATACATTCTCAAATAAATACACAGGATTA
Organism: Osmanthus fragrans; assembly: GCA_019395295.1. Classification (NCBI taxonomy): domain Eukaryota; kingdom Viridiplantae; phylum Streptophyta; class Magnoliopsida; order Lamiales; family Oleaceae; genus Osmanthus; species Osmanthus fragrans. Next base: position 26,375,413 of record CM033357.1, read on the forward strand.
TAATTTGGGATAAGAAAATAAGAAATGTCAATTTATATAAATGAGATTGAATGAGTACTAAATTTTTTAGGACGTTTGTGGTTTGTTTGGACATAGTACTTCAACAATATTAAGAAACTTCAAATAAAAAAAAAGAAGTTAAAATTTTGTTTGATATTGTTGAATCTTGTACACAACTATAACAAATGTGTTCCTTGATACCTCATACAAACACAGTTAGCAAGCAAGTATAGATACCACGTTATTTTGCATCAAATATGCATATTGTATGCGAACAATCTCGAAATCAATCATGCTAGTGACACGATGATCACACAACACAATTTCCTAAGAGTTGAGAACTTGATGGATGAAAACTCTTGAATGGTCTTACTCTATATATAAAACAATTGCATTTGATTGGTTTTTCATTCAAGTGTTAATTTATTACATATTTGTGTTAAATCGTTCTTTTAAGTCAAATGTATGGGAAATAAAATCAAAAAGCAAATTAACTTTTAGTAGTGGTTTAATACAAATTTAGAAAAGAGAAAAAAAAAATTGAAAAAGTAAAGTGTAAAGTGAACAAATTATTTGTGTGACACATTATTAGTGCAATGGAAAGTAAATTTAAAAGTCTTTTTTTTCTTTTCTCCTCAAAGAAGTTATCATTTATTAGTAGATAAGGAGGAACCTGGCCTGGATTTTGATCAATTCTTGTGTATGAAGAAATTTCCACCCCACCAACCTATATTGAAGTAAAAAACAAGACCCCCCACCCCCCAAGTCAAGGCTAGTAAAACTTAGGCTCCGCTTGTTTGTCATTTTGTTACTCATTTTTAGAAGAAATTAGACCGTTGGTGGGCCTCGCCTGACCTTTTTTTTTTTTACCGGCCACTCACATTTTTGCATTTTGCAGATTTCCATATGGTAAAAATACTCATTTTCATATGAAAAAAATTGGGAAACAAACAAAGACTTAAAATTATGCAAGAAAACAATCAGAGGCTTGATTACAAATAATGCAAGAAAATTATTCTCTAGAAGAAAATTCAAAATTTTGTTTGAAAAAAATAAAAAGAATTAAAGACGAAATTCAAATTAGGTTGTCACTCTTCCAAGAGTTTTGCTAAATATCAATGTCACAAATCGATTCTCATGTTCACAGAGATGAAGAAATTAGTCAAATAGGATAATCAATTTCAATTGAACGTAAATAAGCGTACCAATATGTATGATAGCTCTAGATATATATCAAAATCACAAAATTGCAAACCTTATAAGGTTTATGCCTTCTGTGTTGTTATAATTTTACTGCAATATTCTTTCTTTATAATAAAAAAAATAAAAAAAAACGTAGGGGAAGGCAGATGGCTGACCACTTGAAACTCACTATTCATATACTTGAAGATAGAAATTTTATAATTAATAAAAAACAAGACAATAAGATATGAAATGAAATGATCCTACTATCTTAGTAATTATCACATTGATAATTAAATTAACAGAGATCAATCAATTTAAAAACATAAATAAAATGGAATCATCCGTGATTTTAATTGTTCTAATTTCTATCACAAAATATCAAATCACGTACAATTCATTCTATACTAATGAACCAAATCACGTAATATATATGGTAAGTTTTATGATTATGTATAATGACATATATTTGACGTAATGAAAGAATATTATTCTATAACTTATTTCCTTATGATGATTAGGTTGTGAAAGCATCAACAAATGAACAAATGTCGATTGAAAATTGGTCCCCTCCCTTTTTTTTTTTTTTTCTCCTCCCCATCGCCGTCTCATGACCTTTCAAAATCTTTTTATTGGATTTTCTCATGACCCAATTTCTATGTTCATATTGGTTGCATTTTCTCACTTTAAATGCCAATGAATTTGTTAAGTAAATTTATACAGCTGTATCGTTTCATGTTTAGTCTCAAAGAAAATTAAATGCCAATAGAGGTGTTTGTTTAAGTGCACTGCATATTGAAGCATCTACTTTGTTAGCCAAATAATAACTTGGAAAAATTGCAACATTGGTTCTTAAATATTGTGTGAGTAACAAGTAAGTCCCTCAACCTCTCATTATAGTTATAAATATTACAGAAGACTTGACTAGGGGTTGCCGAAAAGGGGGGGGGGGGGGGGGGGGGGGGGAAAAAAATAATAATAAATAAATAAATTCTTTTGCTCATTATTCTATAAAAGTTAATTATCCATCTCTCCTTCCAAACATCACTTTGTCCCCACCCACTTTCCATAGATCTCTAGGACGGAAGATAAGGTACATGCATAAGAAGAGGCGTTCTCAAATATGTAACGTAGTACAATGTGACAAATTGGTTGAGGAATTCAAAATAGTTTGGTTGAACTTGAAATTAACTAATAAGTAAACAATTGAATTATATGAATTGGATTCTATTGAATGATTTCACATAAATGAAGTAGTAATTCCTATCGAATGATCAGTTCTCAACGACACACACTGTCTACATCTTTGTTAAATGGCATTTGTTGGTCCAAATTTAAGAAACTAAATTTTAATTCCGAACTTAAACCATTGGCTAGAAATTTGAGCTCAAACATCTTTTTAAGACGGCAACATGATGACATGAGAAAATTTGTATCTCATCTGTTGTAACCAATTTACTACTTGATGTCCATCAAATCTTATATAAGATAATCTTCTTAATTATCATTGTACTTTCATAATCATCTTGAGAAGATAGTACTAATAGCTTTTTATGATGATTATAGATAAGTAGTGCAAAGGTAGGTAGCAGGTAAGTGCATAAACCTATAACTCAGTTGTAATGTGACAATTTTTGACATTGAAATCGTTCGCTCATAAAATATTTTTTGGTGCCCATACTAGATTGTAATGGCATTGAAATCTCACCAATTCATGTTTTATCTCTTCATATTTATTTAAAGTATATACAAAGCATTTCTAACAATCAACTATTTGACGCTACAGTTCTGCCCACTACCTAGGGTTGCCCAATTTATCATCAACCCCATGCTTATGTTTTGCGCGTGTTTATAAACTCTTTATAAACAGTTAATTCACTTTTTATTCATATATTTCGAAAGATTTAAAAGTAATATCCACATATTCATCACTTATTCTTTTTATTTATAATTTAAATTGTTTTTAAACACTATTCAAACATGATCTAAATTAATATCCATTGTTAAACATTCCAACCAAGCATTTGTGTCCCAGATAGACTCGTGTTAAGCTATATATAAAATTGAACAATACAATAAATAAAATTCTAGTTTCTTCTTCTTTTATTAACACTTTTGAGTGTTGTAATTAGTTGTTGGTGTTAGAATTTGAGTGTGACCCGAATTTTTTGTTGAAAATAATTAGGAGTTCTAACTTAAATTACATTAATTAAAATCCTATTTGGAATGCAATTTTGAAATTTTTGGGCATTTAATTTCACCTACAATTCTACTTTTAGGGTTTGGATTGTTCCCTATAAATATTAAACTCTTCTTCTAATTTTTGTAAGCCAGAATTGTTATTGTTGAAGTTGTATTTTTCTTTCCATTGATTGTCAATTAATAAAATTAGTTGGTTCTTCTGCCAATTTTTTTCTTTATTTTTAATCTTGTTCTTGATAGTGCGATCAATACTTCATATTATGTCATATTAATCAATCATTTCACAACAAAATGGTGTCAGAGCTACATGTTGTGAGTTTTGTTTGATGTTTTTTTGTTATCAATGACATCCATGAAGTAAGATATTCTACTTTTGGATCACAATACAAGATTTTCATTGTGGCAAGTAAAGATGAAAGTTGTTTTGACGCAGATGAATTTAGATGATGCATTGTTGGGATTTGACAAGATGTCCACAACTTGGACAACAAATGAGAAGCAACAGAGGGATCGAAAGATACTTTCCTAGATACATCTTCATCTATCTAACAACATTTTTCAGGGCATTTTAAAGAAGAAGACAACAACTGCATTGTGGTTGAAACTGGAGCAACTGTGTATAACCAAAAGTCTTACAAGCAAGTTGTATCTGAAGTAGAGGCAATATTCTCATTGCATGGCAGAATGAGGATCTTTGGAAAACCATTTGGCTGTATTCAAGGAGATCGTTGTTGATTTAGAAACGTTAGAGATAAAGTAGGTTGAAGAGGACTTGACCTTGATACTGTTATGCTTATTGCTCGATTCGTATTCGTCGTTTAGGGACACAATTTTGTACAACCGCCACACACTTACCATTGATGACATTTATGATGTTTTGTTCTCAAAGGAGAAAATGAAGCATCTGGTTAGAGTTGGATCTAGAGATGATGAGGCTTTTGTTACTCATGGAGATCGACGGAGGGGTAAGTTGATGGTGAACTTCAGTAATCATGTATGTTTCTATTGCAAGAGGAAATGACACATCAAGAGGGAATTACGATAAGTTGCAGGGTAAAGGTAATTTAGGTACCAATCGTGGGAAACAATTAAATCATTCGAGAGAGATTAATATTTTCGAGGACTTTTTGAGTGGCGAAGATGTTGACCATATCTTACATGGAATCTAAGCCTGACGAGAAGTGGATTCTGGATTCAGTTTGTTCGTTCCATATGTGTCCCAATCGAGACTTGTTTGAAGCATATGAGGGGGTGAAGAAAAATCTCGATCTCACTAAGTACTTTGGATGCGAACGAGTGTCAATTTAGCTCAACATCTACGCTGGACCTCGATTTGTGTCTTGTTTGTCTAGTTTATCTTCATTGTAGTAATTTGGGCCTCGATTTGGGCCCCTATTTTTATTCTACTATGTAATTTGTTTTAGTTAAAAAAAAGTGAAAAAAAATAGTGTGAAAAAAAGACAGAAAAAAGTATTTTCTAACATTTTTTGTAGGTATCTCTCTTTGATCTACTGATCGGTTCAGTTCCTTTGACGAACAAAACGGGAGCGGTTGTTGTTTGTCTTTGGTGCTCAATTACTTGGTGTTTAGCTACTCAGTGTTCAGTTACTTCGACGAACGAAAGGAGAGCTACTATTTCTTATCTTTAGTTTACATTCTTGTTTCGTTTTAAATTTGCATCAATTAAATTTGTGTTGCTGTTATTTTTAATCTGTACTTATCATTTACGTCCCTAAATTCTTCACTTCGTTATATTTTCACTTTTGTCCTCCTTATTTTACGAGATTAAGTTGCTTACTAGTATTTGACCTTTGCTTTATTATTTTACATAGATCAACGGTATTAGCTTGCCATATTTGAATTTACATAATCCCAAATAAAATAAAATAAATAAATAATTTGATCTGGTTGTTATTTTCGACTTTAAAACAGTTTTTCTATTGATCTCTCTATACACTTCATTTCGCTGGTAGTACGTTGCATGCAGTTGCGTAGTGGTCGTTTTGTTACATCTAGTTCCAGTAATCTGACCATGGACTCATCTCAACTTGATGCTTTCACACAACAATTAGCACAACTTTTCACTAACCAATAATAGTTACAAACTCAATTAGTGGCTATCCAAACTGAGATGGTCGCTGCTCGTAAGGAAAATAGAGACTTAGCTGCCAGATTGTCCACCTTTGAACAAACCCCACATTCGATTGAAGCTGAAAACTCGAAAGAGTCCAGTAATATGCATTATCTTCATCCCCAAGGTCGTCGAAAACACGTTAGGCATAACTGTAGGGATCAAGTTCGTAAACGGGAGCGAGAACATCACCGTCATGATACTCAATCTCCTCCTCACCACGATGAACGTTTCTTTAGAAACATTAAACTGGATGCCCCAACCTTTGATGTCTTCTTAAACCTCGAGTATTTACTCAAGGGGGTGTTTTGGACCTTTTTTTGCTTGGTATGGGGTCCCAGAAGACTGGAGAGTTCAATTTGCTAGTTTGAAATTAACTAGCACCGCTCAACTCTTTTGGAAAGGTGTTGAGGAGCTCATTGAGAGACGGCATGCCCCTCCTGTTGGGAGTTGGGATGAAATGAAGCATCGGCCTCAAGAGAAGTATTTACCCTAATCATATAGGGGTAATTTATTGGATCAATGGAATGCTCTCACGCAATGCAATCGATCAGAGACTGAGAATGTCACTTAGTTTAATGAATTTTGGATGAGATGTTAGGTCGTTGAGGATGAAGTCATGACCTTAAGTAGGTTTAGACAAGGCCTCATAGATGATCTTAAATGCGAGCTTGTCCTTCGGGGTGTTACTACTCTTGACCATGCTTATGCCTTCGTCCGAGACTATGAGTTAGTTACCAGGATTTCGTATAGGAATCGTGGTGACAATCGTACCCCTATTTCTTCAGCACCTATTTCTACAATGCGCATTCCTCCGCCTAAGTCTATCCTAGGGCCTCCCCCATCCAAGGGTTCTCTTGTAGGAGAAAATAAAGGTAAAGGTCCTGAAATTCCAAGGACGTCATCCCGCTTGCAATGCTTTAAATGTAAGGGTTTCGATCACATTTCCTCTAACTGTCCTAGTAGAGCCCTAGTTATGGAAGAATGTGAGGGTATAGTGGATGACTTGTTGGAGGATCAAGTTTATGAACCTAAGTTTGAAGAGTTTGAGGACATGGATGATAATGACGATACCTTCTTAGGTTGTATTCGGACCCTCTCCATGGAGTTAGAGTCAGAATCCCTTATTCCTAATACGTCTAGATTAAGTGTTGTACGTTGTACCCAGACTCAACCCAAAAATGCTGATGATTGGCGTCGTCATGCCATTTTTCACACTTACATCAAGATCAATAATAAGGGTTGTAAGGTCATTGTGGATAGTGGTAGTTACATCAATACTGTTTTAATGGCTACTATATCCTGTCTTGGGTTGAAACCAATTCCTCGTCCTTACCCATATAGCATTTGTTGGGTTGACACTTTCTCGATCGCTGTAAAAGATGGTCTTTATAAGTGGTTAGTTATGTCTTTCGGCCTAACCAACGCCTCAAGCATTTTTATGCGAGCAATGACACAAACTCTTCATCTTTTCATGGCAAGTTCATTGTTGTCTACTTTGACGACATTCTTGTCTATAGTACAATTAAGGAACAACATTGATATCATCTCAAGCAGGTGTGCTCTACCCTTCGGGCAACAAAATTGTATGCTAATGTCAAGAAATGTTCTCTCTTCACTAATAGAGTAGTTTTCCTATGATTCATTGTATCCTCTACGGCGGTATCTTCCGATCCTGCTAAAATTCAGGCGATTGTTGATTGGACTGAACCTAAGACTGTACATGACGCCAGGAGTTTTCGTGGCCTATCGACCATTTATTGTCGCTTCATTAAGGGGTTTAGCACAATCATGACTCATATTACGAAGTGCATGAAAAAAAGAGAGTTTCATTGGACACAGAAAGTGACTACTTTTAAACTAGTTAAGAAGCGAATGACAAAAGCTCCTATCATGTGCCTTCCTGACTTTGCCAAAGCTTTTGAAGTTGAGTGTGATGCCTCCGGAGTAGGAATAGGTAAAGTCCTTAGTCAAGAGCGCCACCTTGTCACTTATTTCAGTGAGAAGTTGAACGATGCCAAACAACGGTACTCGACTTATGATAAGGAATTGTACGCAATTGTGCAGGCTTTGCGATATTGGCATCATTATTTGCTATCCCAAGTGTTTGTTCTTTATTCAGACCATGAGGCCCTCCACCATCTCACCGCGCAGAGAGGTTGAATTCTAGGCACGGTCGCTGGGTTGAATATTTATAGGTCTATTCTTTTGTTTTGAAACATAAGAAGGGAGTTGAGAACTAGACAGTTGATGCATTAAGTCGTCGTATCTCCCCTTTGTTGGTTATGAACGTCAATGTCATAGGCTTTAAGCGACTTAAGGAAGATTACGAGACATCTCCCGATTTTAAGAATATCTTTCTTGATTTGCAAGAAATACGGTCGGATATTGTGGATGATTTTTGCCTTGAGGAGGGTTTCCTTTTTCGAACTAATAAATTATGTATCCCTCGAACTTCAATACGAGATTTCATCATTTGGGAAATTCATGCGGGAGGCTTAATCGGTCACTTTGGGCGAGATAAAACCATAGAGGAGATTGAACGTCAATTCTATTAGCCTAGTTTGAAGTAAGATGTGGCCAAGATAGTCAGTACCTATAATATCTGTCAGTTGGCCAAACAGAAGAGGCAAAACACTAGTATATACACACATCTTCCCATTCCTGATTGTCCTTAGCAAAATGTGAGCATGAATTTTGTGTTAGGGCTTCCATGTTCCCCGAAGAAACATGATTTTATTTTTGTAGTAGTTGATCGTTTCTCGAAAATGGCTCATTTTATCCATTGTAGCAAAACTTCAGATGCGTCCAAGGTTGATACATTGTACTTTAAGGAAATTGTATGGCCTCCTCAAAATCATTGTGTCAGATAGGGATGTTCGGTTCACTAGTCACTTTTGAAGAACATTGTGGCACAAAGTGGGTACAAAGTTGAAATGTTCTACTGCCTATCACCCGCAGACTGACGGTCAAACGGAAGTGATTAACCGTAGTCTTGGTAATTTATTAAGATGTCTAGTCCAAGAAAATTTAGAAATTGAGATTTAATTCTTCCTACTGCTCAAATTGCATATAATAGTTCTATGGATCGATCATTGAGTATGAGTTCATTTAAAGTTGTTCATGATTTTAAGCCTAGGAAGCCTTTAGATCTCATTCTGATATCCTCACATGCTAGAGTGTCTATGTCAGCTGAAGCATTTGCATATCTTCATGATTTGCATATTGAGATCAACAAACAACTTGAAACTAATGACGCATCATATAAACTTCGAGCTGATTTGCATAAAAGACATGTTGATTTTAATATTGGGGATTATGTTATGATCCGAATTCAATAGGAGCGGCACCTACATGAATCCGCCTCTAATTGCAAGCTCGTAGTGCTGGTCCTTTTAAAATCTTAAAGTAAGTTGGCCCAAGTGCATATGTTTTTGATCTTCCGCCACATCTTGACTACCATCGTATCTTCAATGTTGAGGATTTTGTTGCTTCTAAAGGCCATTTCAACCCCTCCGAGATCCTCTTCTACATCCATCTACGGACCTTGACCCTTAATCTTTTGTCACTTCTAATCCAAAGCCACCTTTCCCAGCACACAGATAAAATTGATACTATTTTAGATGAACAGATTGTGTTGACTAAAGATGGGGATGTTCAGCGCTTCCTTGTTCGTTGGGTTGATCGGCCTGAGTCTGATTGCACATGGATTATTAGAGAGACTACAACAACTTGACCCAGACTTATTGGAGCTATATCGGAGTCAGCAGGATCTTCCTTTACCCAGTTCTCCTTCTACACATTCATGGGACATTGGTGGGGACACCAGATTCAGACCACCAATGACATGCTTTTATGGGCGTCAGAAGAAGCTCCCTCAACCCCTTAGTTTATGGTTGCGCGACTGATTGTAGCCTTTTCTGCTTTATCCACTCGACATGGTCGAGTTCTCTTCCACCCCAGGAGAGTTGATGTGGACATCATCGAGAGATCAAGATTTATTTTTATTGTTATTGGACTTTATTATTTATGTTTTGTATTATTGGGCTTGTAGTAGCGGGTTGGCCCAACCCCTTCAAGTTAGGTTTGTACTATTTATTGGATATTTTCATTATTGTTGAATCAGTTGATGATTGAATAAAATTACATTGGCAGGCTATCACGCTTTTCTTCCTTCTCCCGTTTCCACTTCTTCTTTTCTCTCTGTCCTTAGTTCTTCTTGTTTATGTGTTTCTTCTAAGTTCTTGATTGGAAACATTATTTCATCCTACATCAATTAGCAGTGGTTATTGGAAGTGGATATTGATTCAAAGTTATATTTTGTTTGTAGTTTTTTGGTCTTGAAAAATAGTGAGCAATTCCAATTAGCAGACAAGCAGTAATGGTAAATCGTATATGGAGCAGTAGTAGTAAAATCTAGGGATTTGTTGAAATAGAAATGATGTCTTAACATGCAACAGAACACAATATTTGTCTTAACATGTAACATTTTGCACATCTATGGAAAAGATTGGACACTTAGAAGCCATGTGTCTAGCACATGCATCCGACATTTTAGGTTCTTTTCAATAATATAAATCAATTTTTCGAACTTTTTTTTTTAAAAACAAATACCCAACTTCTAAAACGACTATTCGTAGAATTTGTACAAATTAAAAGCTAATTTTTTTTTTTTTTTTTGGATGGTAAGGCTTCTTGGGACAAGTATGTTGCAAGACAAATATGATATATTCGAGTGTATATCATAAGATAATAGAAAAATATTTTGTATATAATTTTTTATTGGTTACGTCCAGTTCTATATAAATGCAACTTAATTAATATATTTCTATATCATATTTGATATTTAGTGTTGAATATGATTGAAAATTAAAATAAGTAACATTTTTATTATTCCTTAATATTCTTATGTTCTTAATCAATTTATTTAACCAAACATGTCATTAAAATGTAAATTGCTCTTTATATACTTTTGGACTAAAATTTGAAGCCTCTTTTGTGTTGCATGGCATATATATAATATTTAAAAAAAAAAATAGAGAATGCTACAGTTGAAATTTATTGAGATTGAGAAATTAACATGTGGTATATTGATGTGTGAAAGGTGCACGTGATAAATATGAAGGGTATTATTCTATGATCTTAAGAAAATTTGATGAAACTAAATGTTTTAGGTCATATGATATGACAATAAATGCCAAGGTTGCATGATTATAACATGATATGGTGAATAACATGTAAATGAATGTAATGGTTGTTTTATAGCAAAATAACGTGAGGATATATTTGGGTTATTAAGTCAATTAATTTTATTAAGGCCATTTGTTATATTCCATACAATTTGGAAGCGTTGAGTTAAATTTTGAAGTTAAGGTGAATTTATTGAAATTTTAGTGATGTAATTTTAGGGTTATTTTTTATTGTATTTTTGGATCTCACGAATAAATTATTCCATTCTTATTGAGATCTATTCGCTATGGAATATATGGATGATATGTTGGATAGTCTAAAGTCTTAGACGATCGTCAACTGTAAATTTTATTCAATTGTGGAACATTATCCTTAGGTTATAATAATAATTGAAGGTTTTTGCGCGATATACAAGAAGGCTTATGCTTTGTAATATGTCAATGGTCTCTCCGTGGAATAAGAGTATAGAATTATCATGGACTAAATGTTATTATTGTCTATTCATAGAAAGAAATAGCACAAAAAAATGTGTGAGTTTAGAAATGTAAAAGTTGGGCTATCAGGAGCTTGGAATTGATTAAATTCTGAGGAAATATTTACTCTTGTATATAAAGTTGATGAGTATTTGATTTATGATAATGAATTATTTTGGATTTAGAAAGTGTTCCGAAGTGAATTGACTAATTATGGATTCTACTGTAGATTATTGAAAATGCATGATTAAAAGATGAGTTGGAGTTGGTTATTTTGGGATTGAATTTAGGAAAATTTGTGTTATTACATTGGAGAAACATCGATACTTATCTATTATCGAAATTTAAGATATATTTTTATCTGAAATGATGGAAATTGAAATTGTGTATATATTATCATTGAGTGATATAAAATTAAAGGAAAAGAACATCATATTGAGCTATCTCAATTGTTATTGGGGATAACTAGAACTTTAGAAAATCATGAATAATTGAATTTTTGTTGATATTGTCAATTTAGAATTGGATTAGTTACCCTCATGTATTTTTCATTTTGGGGTTCCAAGTACATAGAATGGAGATAGAATGATATTTGGATCATTAGTGACAGATCAATAAATGTTACAAGATTCTTTTCAAATGATATAGTCATGTCATGAGATAGATAAAATTGTTGCTTATATGGTGGAGTTTGAGTATCTATCTTTGGCTTAATTGTAGGGAGTTAAATAATTATATTACATTGTGCAATTTCTTTTAATAGAATGTCAGACCTTGTGACAATAAGTCTAGAAGGGATGCTATCAACTATGGGCTCTTAGATAAAAGGAAGTGACATATAGGAACTAGACTCAAGTGACGATAATGGAGGTTATAGATATGAAATTGGCATATTCCGAAAACTTGTTTATTGGGATAAAAGCGGCAAAAGAAAGTTATTAAGTCAATTAATACAGAAAAGAAGTTAATTAGAGAATTGTTTAAATCATGACATGAGGTTAAGATTTGGAGAATATGAAAGTAGTATCTTAAACTTCAAATTGGAAAATAGTGGATTTTTTCTAAGATTTGGTAAAATGAAAGCTAGGAATATCATATATTAGTCTGTGATAAGTGCATTTTACACACTTATTTAAGCCACAAAACATGGCAAATTGTGAACGTATATGTTGAATTATGGCTTAATTTGATACAATTTGTGTTTACATGACAACATTGATGGATATAACGAGAAGTATGTCAAAACGAGCGAAAAAGAACCAAAAACGAAGAAAAGGAAAGTTCAAGGACTAACGTGCAAATATTCAAAAGTTGTGTCGAACCAAACGATAAAAATTTGAGAGTACTAGAGTCAATTGGTTGAAAGAAGACGTCAAAGGGATGAAATATCATCAAAGTGTGATCACACATCAATTTCTAATCGAAAAGTTATGCACCGATTTTTAGTCTCATATTGAGACCCATTTTTGACATGGTAAACGATCGAATTGGAAGATGATATTTGAATCAAAGTTGTAGCTCTTTGAGTTATCTTTCCAACGCATTTTGAATCACTTTAATCGAATATCAATAGAGAAAGTTATGACCAAAATACTGAAATCTATCAAACGGAGAAAAAAGTTGTTCCAAGCGAAATGCCAAGCAATCACCTAGAACCATTCAGGGTATCCAGGAGGTAAATTTTACAAACCAAGCAGTCGCTTGGCTTATAATCAAGGAGTCGCGTGGTTCAAATCTGACGCGAATTTTCTAGTTTCCTTATTTAAATCAACTACCTATAGAAATACATCTAGAACTCCTATATAAACCTAATTACGACCAAAAATGAGGGAGACACATATTTTGTCATATTGGAGAGTAAGAAGAAGGCGAAGAACGAGAAGATTATTTAAAGATTCAAGATTTACCTCTAGAATTGAAAGGGTGATGTCTTCTTCAATTGAATTTCTTAGTTTTTTTTTTTTTTTTTTTTTTTTTAGTTTTATCATGCTAGGCTAGATTTTGTTATGTTAGGTGAACGATGAACTATGTAATGTTATATTTTAATTTCTAATTTTATATATTTGACGTTAAAACACATTTTTGGATTGATGAATGATTTATATACATTAATTTGAGTCTACAATTATTATGCATGTGATTATATGATTTGTCGTAGTTTATTTTATTCATTCGAAAGAGGAGAAATAGATTAGACAATGTATAAAGCATCGTAGGATCCGATATGAGATAGAGATATACCTCTATACTTTACGTAAATCTCTAAGTGTTCATAGATATTCATGCATTTTTATATATTTGCTCCCGTCATAGAAATATAGTCGGTGTTGTATATGAAAATATGTTTAAGCTTAATCGAGAGAGAGCTTGAATAGAATAGGAACATTGATTCGTCACAATCTAAACGTGTTGTCAAATTGTAGAATTAGAGTTGAAATAAATCGTTACATGGGGATTCACGAACCTAATACGCCTTTTATTTGATTATTATCTCAACTTTGTATTTAGTTATAACATTGCACGTAGTAAACTTTGCATTTAATTTGATAATTCATTCACTTTTGCATAAGTAGCTTACTAGTTTTATTACAATTTAGTTACAAAAACTCAAAACAATATTTTTAGTTTCGGTTAAGGTCGAATTAAGTACAGTCAAACTATTAAATCTCTGTGGGAACGATACTTGAACTTAAAAAATCACTTTATTACTTGAAACGAACCTATACTTGCGGTACTATAAGTCGAACACATTTTTTGTGTATCAGTCTATGTGATGTTATTTGAAATTTGGGTCAATTGTTTGATAATGGAATTACGACGATTTATCTAGTATTTAAGAAGGTATTGTTTATTTATATAGTTTAGTAAGTAGCTAACAGATTTAACTTATACTTTAAGACTGTCATTGAAGTTTAAAAGAGCTCAAATTAGAAAGATACAAAATATGAAAGAATGAGTTGTGTCAAGCTAAAGGATGCTGGAGAAATCATTCATGATGTGTGTTTTACATCATTATGTGTTCAAATTCTAGTTGATTGAATTTTGAGGACGAAATTTCTTGAAGGGGATAAGATTGTTACACCCAAGCATTTATAGTCAAAGCCCAAAATTCAATAAAATAAATTATTTTACTGGGGTCTAATTTATTATTAAAGATATTTTGAAAGTTTAAGATGGAAAAAATAAAATTTTGGGGATGTACTTAAATATTATTGGAAGCTAAGGATTTAATGTGGTTTTATATGAAGATTGGAGGATTTCCTTTGCAATTGTTAGATAATGGAGGACATATGTCATATGTATCACCATTTAACCAATTTTCAATTGGTATACATATATAGGAAGGTTGGAGACGATAGAAGCAAAGAAAACCCGAGAAAAAGAGAAAGAAAAAAGGAACGAGAAGGAGAAGGAGAAGGAGAAGAAGGAAGGAAGAGGTAGGTGCCTATTTTTCAACTTTAGGTTCTCAATTTTCTCCTTATATTCAAGAGCTAAGTGAATATATTTAATTAAATATTTAGGGATTATGGATAAATTGCTTATAGTTGAAGTTTAGCAAGAATTAAAAGGCTATTGATATGTATTTAAGGTATTAGACAATAAGAATAATGTAAATTGAAAGATTTGTGTTGAAGACTTGAAGGGAAATGAGTATGAAATGGGTTTGTAATTAGAGCCTAAATCTTTATATTTATTGTGTATATGATATAAAAACTTGATTTATGATGTATTACAATGAAATATGGAGTTGAAATTCGATTTTGGTATTTTTAATTAATTTTCGGGCAAAAATTCATTTACAGGTGCTATTTTTGAAATTCTACCAGAAAGGCGCTATTTTGGTCAATGGTTTCAGTGACTGTTTTCTATATATAGAAATTGGTGTCACAATTCAAAACTCTGGAATTTTAGTGTTGTTTTTGTCAAACTTTTGATTTCCAGATTTTAAATGTTGAATGAAGTTATATGACAAATATTGAACTCTATGTATTGGTCTAAATTATGTATAGGGGTTCTATATGTTTAAGGTAGTTAGTTTAAGGAAGTGTGAGTGATTTAATGGATTGATAATGTATGGTGACTAGTTGATAAGTAATCAAAGAGAAGAAAATTTTGGGAAATGGAGATGCGAGAGTATATATAGAAATGGAGTAGTTAAGTGGTGGATTTGTATCAATTTAATTGTTAAGTTTTGATTTGAGTAATTATATCTTTATTTTAGGTAGTGACGTGATAGCTTGGAAATGCTCGTTAATTTAATCAGATTTCTATGCATAGATCCGTGAATGGATAAACTTAAATATTTTTAAAGTATTTACAAATTGAGTATATCATTAAAGTATATGCAATAATGTGTAATTATGTGTTCGATTATATTATTATTATGAAAGTCTCTTTTATTATGATATATGTGGAATTTCAAATATTACTTGTGGTACATTTGTGACTTGGTATGTGAGATACATGTGATATTGAATTAAACCAGAAAAGTACTCATGATTATATACATCTTCTAGTGCACGGAGGGGTCATGGTCGTATTCTGTTCTACACGGAGGGGTCTTGACTATATATTGGTCTAGACTGTGTACATATAATTCACGGAGAGGCCATGATCGTGTTCTAGAATTGATTATCAGAGGTTTTTGAGACCAACTTTCGTTCACGGAAGGGGCCAAAGGCCCGTTGCGAAAGTGCTTAGCTCGAGGTACGAATTACATATTTTAGTCAGGGGGTACATTTTTGGTGGATTTCTAGTACAGTTGATGTGATGAGATGAGATGATGGTATAGATACCAACTGATGATAATGCCGTGATTATGAGATGATAGTTACAGATTTATGAAAATTTCTCATTTTGGATATAATTGTACAAGGTTATCCTGTGAATTATTAAATGATATGGACTTGATTTTAATAAGTATGTATAAAGAAGAAAGTAAATTTTCCATAATTTCTTCTTACAGATAGCATTGGTTCTTGATAACTTGAGGAGCTTGATGATTTCTAAGTGATAGTCACACAACATATTGAGTTGTATGATTAATTTTTGCATGGCACCACATAATATTTTTTGGGCCCATCGCATTTTTTTTGAATAATCAATTAATTTTGTTATATAATTACTAGTAACTCTTAGGCTGCCTTAGTGTTAGATCTGACATCTAGTCAGCATTTACCATCGGCACACGTTACGTTTCGGGTCCATAGAGTGATTCGGGACGGGGCATGTCAAATGGTCATTTCAATGGGAGAAATAAAATTAATATCTCAATAAACACATGAAATCAAACTTGTTTAAGGTAGTGCAATCGCATTCAATTAAAACATCGTTATGCCAGTCAAGTGAAACTTAAGGTGTACCAACTTGGTATTGTAAAGATAACAACCGAACAATGAGGTATATTTATACAATTAGGAGCCACTTACCTCATCGGTTTGTACACTAAAGCATATATGCTGACTATCTTTTGACCTAGTTGGAACAAAAAAAAAATGAGTTATCAAAAACAATCTGCAGCTAAAAAACTACAGGACGCATTTTCTGCTGCACATTAAACATGAAAGGGAAATCTTTTGTTTGTAAAATCTATTTCATTTGATGCAACATAGCATCTTGAAGTAGATAGACACTTCATAAAGGAAAAACTTAATAGTGGTCTCATTTGTACACGTGTCTACTAAAGCACATGTACTTACAAAAGGATTAAACACATTCCTTCTGGAGTTTGATCCAATGTGTTTACATCACAAGTGGCAGTAAAAGGTTGGTTTTAACAAAGTAAAAAATTAATATGCATAGACCTCATGAAACAATTATGAAATAATGATACACAGAGGTAACACAACTTAATTCTTACCATTGCACAGATCTGACTTTTGCACCATTTGGAAGGTTGGTTACCTCCTTCGAAATTCCTTTCATTGTTTCTGAACAAATTTCGATCGCTATATTTGTATAATATTTCCTAAAAATAGTAACAGAAAAAACATTGTTATCAAAGTCTCAAGTTATAAGAGCATACAGAGAAAAAATAATTTTACTCACGTGTGTGGTATCATATTACTATCCCCATCAATCCGAAGTCCAGCCAGCTTTTCGTGTGGCTTAGATAATTCGGACAAAGTAGTTACTGTTTGCTTATACATAATTACTCTTTTACGTCCGCATGGAGAATCTATCTTAAATTGTTTTTTCTGTCTGTAAAATATTTCCAGTAATTCCCTCGGAGGGAGGCAATATCTATTGCCCAAAGATGAATCTGCAAACACATAAAATAGAAAAAATCATGGTGAAACAAAAACCAATGACGATGTTCACGAGTCGATAACAATATCGACAAGCAGTTAAGTTTCGCGATTGAAGAAACAAATGCTTGAGGTATCTATACAAAACTTTGAAGAGGGGTTTTGATTGCTAATGTACATGGTAATGTGTAAGTGCAATAGGATCAATGAAAGATGTGTGCTCGCCAGAACTAAACTTCAAATAATAAACGTTTCCTAAAATGCAGAAAAATTAACATGTTTTCCAAAAAAAAATAGAAAACCGTCAAAAAAAACCTGAATACAGATTGTTGGTGGATACACTAGGTGCCGACCATCAAAAAACAAACAAAGAGGGCTGAATTTTCAGGAAACAGAGAATCATATCCCATGCAATCAAAAGAGTTCATCCATCCATGCGAGATGAAATGAAAATTTATAAAAATATTAAGCTTAAAAGTTAATTTTGCTTTAGGGTTAGCCGAACATGTTCATCAATAACAAACTGAGGCCATTGTGGCATAATTTAAGCCGACAAGAGGTTTATTGAGGACTGTTGCCATACAAAAGTTGCGACACAACCAGGGGCGGAGCCAGAAAATAATATTTGGATGGGTTGAAACTTCAAATTTTTTGAATGAACTTATGCCGCAAGAAATCGAGTTTCGGAGGCTATTCTCATGACATTCACGATAAAAAGTATACAACACTCAATAAAATAAAAAATAAAAAAAGTTTAGATGTCTCACAGTAAGATATACCATTTTTTTACCAAGTAGAAAATCGACGTTTACCTTAAAAAATATAAACTAACCGAATCATGATAGAAATAAGCAAAAATACATATCCACTAATGAAAATTTAAATAATTACTTAATGAGTACTCTTGTAGTAACTTTGACAACTAGTCTTTCCAAATAGCTAAAAGCTTAATCGGAACATGCAATCAATAATATATCACTATAATCCATATGTTATTATCTCAAAATATTATTTGGTGTGTTCATCGATTTTCTATATCACTACATTTCAAAGTGAGTGAAGAATCTCAACCAAAGTGAGAAAAATCAACTAAGAATTTCAAGGGTCAAAGAAATTAAATTTAATTCACGTCCTTTTTTTGCTCGATTTCAAGAATATACTCATATATAGATTACTATATAAATAATTAAGTTTTAACAAATATTCTTTTTATTTTCAATATCAAATCTATAGTATGTTATTTATTTTGATCATAATATCTATTTTTTGGTCAAAATAAGTAATTTTTTTTTTTTTTTTATAAATATGAATAACTAATAAATGAAAACCATAGGTAGAAATAAAAATAATAATTACTTTTAAATTTAGAAAAATATGTAGTGTCTCTAACTATTAAAATAAGTAATTTACTTTTAGATCTAATCAATACAAATTATCTGTAATAAAATTTACTTAATAATTATAAGTAAATTTTAGTCAAACATGCATTAAATATAATATCTAATTTGACAATAATTGAGCATTGGACTTGGGTTGAGATTCAAACTTGAGTTGGACTAATACTAATATTTAGGGCCAAAATTCTACAATCTCTACTTAGGTTTTTATATGGGCTGGGGGACTGAGTGAGCTGGGCTAATGCTAATATTTGGGCCAAAATTCTACAATTCCTCTTAGGCTTTTATATGGGCAGTAGCCCAGCACTGCCCCCTACCACACAGCAGATATGGTGTTGAAGTTAGAACAAGAAAACTAAGTTCTTTCCAGAATCAATGACCACAAGAATGAATGAGTCTCTCTTTTTGCAGAAATTGAAATAAATAAATGCAGTATTGTAGAATGCCAAAAACTGTCTACATTCAGTATCTTCTAGTGCTTATTTCATCCAATGTTTTCAAAACTCGACCCGAGTCGGAAAAAATGGGGCTAAAATTTAGAAAATAAGTTTTCTCTTAATCCTTACGTTCAAAACTTGAGAAAAGCTTCAATGTCTTTATATCTGTAAAAAAAAGTTCGGGTTGGACTTTCTATTCATTTAATGCACATATATCAAATTGTTATTAGAAATATAGTGGGAATGAGAATGAGATTGGCATTTTTTTTTTTTTTTTTGGATGTAGTTTGAACCTTTCTTTTTCTTTTTCATCTCATCAGTGATCATATCAACAAAAATAACACATATCACAAAAATATTAAAGGACTTAACATGATTTGCTTTACAGAAACTTACCTCTATCATAGGTAGTGAGGGTGGAACCCACCATTGCATTGAAGGCACAGACATGGAGCTTGCAAACAAGGCGGTAGTGCTGTTCAAGGTGTTTGAAAATGGAAGATGACATTCTTCTTTCTGTATTTCAACTCTCTCTTTTTCTATTTCACTTCTCTCTCTTTTTCTATTTCAGCTGCGGTAGAAGATAAACCCTTGTTCGTTGCTTTTCCTTTTTAGTGTTTACAATTCTAAAATGAAATGCTGCTCAGAAGCGGCAGCATGTCCAGGGGGCGGTTTGGGCAATTTTCTTTTACTTTTTTTTTCAATTTTTTTTTACCCCCATTAAATTTTTTATAAATGTTTTTGTCTCAATTTTCGAAGTCATACGGGATAGGGGTACCAAACGAAGAAAAATATCGCATTCATAATATCATTTCAAAATACTCACGGCATAATTTTACGACATTCAAAACACCATTCATTATTGACGAGAAAAAGGGCCAATTTTAGCAAATGTTACGACTTGTCAAAAATAGACCGTTCCAAACTAACATTTCGAGAATTTTGATAACATGATAGCTTTAAAATTTCTCTGATGATCATACACTAACTAAATCCACAAATGCAGTATTGTAGAATGCCAAAAACTGTCTACATTCAGTATCTTCTAGTGTTTATTTCATCCAATGTTTTCAAAACTCGACCCGAGTCGGAAAAAATGGGGCTAAAATTTAGAAAATAAGTTTTCTCTTAATTCTTACGTTCAAAACTTGAGAAAAGCTTCAATGTCTTTATATCTGTAAAAAAAAAGTTCGGGTTGGACTTTCTATTCATTTAATGCACATATATCAAATTGTTATTAGATATATAGTGGGAATGAGACTGAGACTGGTATTTTTTTTTTTTTTTTGGGATGTAGTTTGAACCTTTCTTTTTCTTTTTCATCTCATCAGTGATCATATCAACAAAAATAACACATATCACAAAAATATTAAAGGACTTAACATGATTTTCTTTACAGAAACTTACCTCTATCATAGGTAGTGAGGGTGGAACCCACCATTGCATTGAAGGCACAGACATCGAGCTTGCAAACAAGGCGGTAGTGCTGTTCAAGGTGTTTGAAAATGGAAGATGACATTCTTCTTTCTGTATTTCAACTCTCTCTTTTTCTATTTCACTTCTCTCCCTTTTTCTATTTCAGCTGCGGTAGAAGATAAACACTTGTTCGTTGCTTTTCCTCTTTAGTGTTTACAATTCTAAAATGAAGTGCTGCTCAGAAGCGGCAGCATGTCCAGGGGGCGGTTTGGGCAATTTTCTTTTACTTTTTTTTTTTCAATTTTTTTTTACCCCCATTAATTTTTTTATAAATGTTTTTGTCTCAATTTTCGAAGTCATACGGGATAGGGGTACCAAACGAAGAAAAAATATCGCATTCATAATATCATTTCAAAATACTCACGGCATAGTTTTACGACATTCAAAACACCATTCATTATTGACGAGAAAAAGGGCCAATTTTAGCAAATGTTACGACTTGTCAAAAATAGACCGTTCCAAACTAACATTTCGAGAATTTTGATAACATGATAGCTTTAAAATTTCTCTGATGATCATACACTAACTAAATCCACAAATGCAGCATTGTAGAATGCCAAAAACTGTCTACATTCTGTATCTTCTAGTGTTTATTTCATCCAATGTTTTCAAAACTCGACCCGAGTCGGAAAAAATGGGGCTAAAATTTAGAAAATAAGTTTTCTCTTAATCCTTACGTTCAAAACTTGGGAAAAGCTTCAATGTCTTTATATCTGTAAAAAAAAAAGTTCGGGTTGGACTTTCTATTCATTTAATGCACATATATCAAATTGTTATTAGATATATAGTGGGAATGAGAATGAGACTGACATTCTTTATTTTTTTTTGGGATGTAGTTTGAACCTTTCTTTTTCTTTTTCATCTCATCAGTGATCATATCAACAAAAATAACACATATCACAAAAATATTAAAGGACTTAACATGATTTGCTTTACAGAAACTGACCTCTATCATAGGTAGTGAGGGTGGAACCCACCATTGCATTGAAGGCACAGACATGGAGCTTGCAAACAAGGCGGTAGTGCTGTTCAAGGTGTTTGAAAATGGAAGATGACATTCTTCTTTCTGTATTTCAACTCTCTCTTTTTCTATTTCAGCTGCGGTAGAAGATAAACACTTGTTCGTTACTTTTCCTTTTTAGTGTTTACAATTCTAAAATGAAGTGCTGCTCAGAAGCGGCAGCATGTCCAGGGGGCGGTTTGGGCAATTTTCTTTTACTTTTTTTTTCAATTTTTTTTTACCCCCATTAATTTTTTTATAAATGTTTTTGTCAAAATTTTCGAAGTTATACGGGATAGGTGTACCAAACGAAGAAAAAATATCGCATTCATAATATCATTTTAAAATACTCACGGCATACTTTTACGACATTCAAAACACCATTCATTATTGACGAGAAAAAGGGCCAATTTTAGCAAATGTTACGACTTGTCAAAAATAGACCGTTCCAAACTAACATTTCGAGAATTTTGATAACATGATAGCTTTAAAATTTCTCTGATGATCATACACTAACTAAATCCACAAATGCAGTATTGTAGAATGCCAAAAACTGTCTACATTCAGTATCTTCTAGTGTTTATTTCATCCAATGTTTTCAAAACTCGACCCGAGTCGGAAAAAATGGGGCTAAAATTTAGAAAATAAGTTTTCTCTTAATCCTTACGTTCAAAACTTGGGAAAAGCTTCAATGTCTTTATATCTGTAAAAAAAAAAAGTTCGGGTTGGACTTTCTATTCATTTAATGCACATATATCAAATTGTTATTAGATATATAGTGGGAATGAGAATGAGACTGACATTCTTTATTTTTTTTTGGGATGTAGTTTGAACCTTTCTTTTTCTTTTTCATCTCATCAGTGATCATATCAACAAAAATAACACATATCACAAAAATATTAAAGGACTTAACATGATTTGCTTTACAGAAACTTACCTCTATCATAGGTAGTGAGGGTGGAACCCACCATTGCATTGAAGGCACAGACATGGAGCTTGCAAACAAGGCGGTAGTGCTGTTCAAGGTGTTTGAAAATGGAAGATGACATTCTTCTTTCTGTATTTCAACTCTCTCTTTTTCTATTTCAGCTGCGGTAGAAGGTAAACACTTGTTCGTTGCTTTTCCTTTTTAGTGTTTACAATTCTAAAATGAAGTGCTGCTCAGAAGCGGCAGCATGTCCAGGGGGCGGTTTGGGCAATTTTCTTTTACTTTTTTTTTTTCAATTTTTTTTTACCCCCATTAATTTTTTTATAAATGTTTTTGTCAAAATTTTCGAAGTCATACGGGATAGGGGTACCAAACGAAGAAAAAATATCGCATTCATAATATCACTTCAAAATACTCACGGCATAATTTTACGACATTCAAAACACCATTCATTATTGACGAGAAAAAGGGCCAATTTTAGCAAATGTTACGACTTGTCAAAAATAAACCGTTCCAAACTAACATTTCGAGAATTTTGATAACATGATAGCTTTAAAATTTCTCTGATGATCATACACTAACTAAATCCACAAATGCAGTATTGTAGAATGCCAAAAACTGTCTACATTCAGTATCTTCTAGTGTTTATTTCATCCAATGTTTTCAAAACTCGACCCGAGTCGGAAAAAATGGGGCTAAAATTTAGAAAATAAGTTTTCTCTTAATCCTTACGTTCAAAACTTGAGAAAAGCTTCAATGTCTTTATATCTGTAAAAAAAAAGTTCGGGTTGGACTTTCTATTCATTTAATGCACATATATCAAATTGTTATTAGATATATAGTGGGAATGAGAATGAGACTGGCATTTTTTTTTTTTTTTGGGATGTAGTTTGAACCTTTCTTTTTCTTTTTCATCTCATCAGTGATCATATCAACAAAAATAACACATATCACAAAAATATTAAAGGACTTAACATGATTTGCTTTACAGAAACTTACCTCTATCATAGGTAGTGAGGGTGGAACCCACCATTGCATTGAAGGCACAGACATGGAGCTTGCAAACAAGGCGGTAGTGCTGTTCAAGGTGTTTGAAAATGGAAGATGACATTCTTCTTTCTCTATTTCAACTCTCTCTTTTTCTATTTCACTTCTCTCCCTTTTTCTATTTCAGCTGCGGTAGAAGATAAACACTTGTTCGTTGCTTTTCCTCTTTAGTGTTTACAATTCTAAAATGAAGTGCTGCTCAGAAGCGGCAGCATGTCCAGGGGGCGGTTTGGGCAATTTTCTTTTACTTTTTTTTTTCAATTTTTTTTTACCCCCATTAATTTTTTTATAAATGTTTTTGTCTCAATTTTCGAAGTCATACGGGATAGGGGTACCAAACGAAGAAAAAATATCGCATTCATAATATCATTTCAAAATACTCACGGCATAGTTTTACGACATTCAAAACACCATTCATTATTGACGAGAAAAAGGGCCAATTTTAGCAAATGTTACGACTTGTCAAAAATAGACCGTTCCAAACTAACATTTCGAGAATTTTGATAACATGATAGCTTTAAAATTTCTCTGATGATCATACACTAACTAAATCCACAAATGCAGTATTGTAGAATGCCAAAAACTGTCTACATTCAGTATCTTCTAGTGTTTATTTCATCCAATGTTTTCAAAACTCGACCCGAGTCGGAAAAAATGGGGCTAAAATTTAGAAAATAAGTTTTCTCTTAATCCTTACGTTCAAAACTTGGGAAAAGCTTCAATGTCTTTATATCTGTAAAAAAATAGTTCGGGTTGGACTTTCTATTCATTTAATGCACATATATCAAATTGTTATTAGATATGTAGTGGGAATGAGAATGAGACTGGCATTCTTTATTTTTTTTGGGATGTAGTTTGAACCTTTCTTTTTATTTTTCATCTCATCAGTGATCATATCAACAAAAATAACACATATCACAAAAATATTGAAGGACTTAACATGATTTGCTTTACAGAAACTTACCTCTATCATAGGTAGTGAGGGTGGAACCCACCATTGCATTGAAGGCACAGACATGGAGCTTGCAAACAAGGCGGTAGTGCTGTTCAAGGTGTTTGAAAATGGAAGATGACATTCTTCTTTCTGTATTTCAACTCTCTCTTTTTCTATTTCACTTCTCTCTCTTTTTCTATTTCAGCTGCGGTAGAAGATAAACCATTGTTCGTTACTTTTCCTTTTTAGTGTTTACAATTCTAAAATGAAGTGCTGCTCAGAAGCGGCAGCATGTCCAGGGGGCGGTTTGGGCAATTTTTTTTTACTTTTTTTTTTTCAATTTTTTTTTTACCCGCATTAATTTTTTTATAAATGTTTTTGTCTCAATTTTCGAAGTCATACGGGATAGGGGTAACAAACGAAGAAAAAATATCGCATTCATAATATCATTTCAAAATACTCACGGCATAGTTTTACGACATTCAAAACACCATTCATTATTGACGAGAAAAAGGGCCAATTTTAGCAAATGTTACGACTTGTCAAAAATAGACCGTTTCAAACTAACATTTCGAGAATTTTGATAACATGATAGCTTTAAAATTTCTCTGATGATCATACACTAACTAAATCCAGAAATTGCATATGTTATCTAGAATCTCATTTCGAGAACTATATCATAGACATATCAAATGGTCCAAACAGATATCGAAAATAGTTAAAGTTGCGTCAAATGTGTCTTAAAAAGATGTGTCGAACTCGTATTTTCTTTAATTGTTTTTCATTATTTCATTAGCATTTTTAATTTTTACATGGAAAGTTTCGCAATATAATTTACATCATTTTATTAGAAAATTTTATATGAGGTATGACATAAAAAAATTTCGAAATTTTAAATCTGAAAAAGTCATACCCCATGAAAATTTTCGGATGTAAAATTCGAACGTAAATTTATTGGAGTATGATTTTTTTTTTTTTAATATAAAATTCCTCACAATGTTTTTTAAGTTTGATTCTATCCCTAACTTAAAATATATGCATCCGTCACTGTACATAGTCTGTGTATATATATAACAAGTTGCATTTCTATCGGAATTGTAAAAGAACGTGTTTAACCAAAACTATTACAACTTATTGAATGCAAATGCGGTAATTGATAAATGATGAACTCAAAATGGGTACGGTGATCTTAGGTGCAATTATGGTAGTTTAGCGCAAAATCGGTACGGTGATCTTTTGTTAAATAAAACAGTGTCGTTTTCTTTAGTTGTTGCTCCCGACCTTTTTGAATAACAATAATTACCCATCATATATATAAATATTTCGAGGATTAAACTATATGTACTAACTCATGTACAAAATGAGTTATTCACAACTCACATGGCATGCGAGTTCCGCGTGAATAAAATATTCCGACAATGTGGTCATCACCCCCTATTGTGAGTAGTAGTAAGTAAGAGAGTTAGTAAAAAAATGTGAGTAAGTTAGTAAAAAAATGTGATTAAGTGTAGCATTGTCCATATTTTAATACATTTACGGAATAATTGTACAGAAGGGATGATAGATACACAGTTCGCAACCATTAATCATTGGTTGCTGGACAAAAATCAATTTTAAACTAGCCAATATAGTGTTGCTACCTGTGTGTCTGTCATTCTTTCCGTCAAAAGCTTTGTACAAGAAGTTTTATTCTATAGATAATCCATTTTAAATTTTGTTGAACATATATATTTCCTCTCCCTTACAAGCATTCGTGTTCTCCCGAGCGGCAACTTCCATTTTTGGGACCAATTTGCTTGAACTCCTATAACTAGGTCCTTTATTCTTGTGATTTTTTTTTTCCTTTGAACTTTTAATTGTATCTAATTGATCCTGCAAAATCTTCGATCATTGTTTTGTGATCCAAATCAACTATTGAAAAGTTTTAATTTAGTCCGCGAACTTTGGAAATTGCATTTTTTCAGCAATTTTTTTTGCTCATTTCTTCCAATTTCACTTTTAATCATCGAGTTTTATCTAACAAACAAAATATATAAGCAATTAAGCAATAATTTATCAAAAAAATTAAATAAATAAATAAAAATCCTAAATATCTATATTTAAAGACCAGATTATCAGTTATTGGTGTAATTGGGGGTCTTCTTGGTATATAAAAGTATACCCAAATGAGATTATTTTCTGGAATGTTTGAAGGAGAGGTTGTTGGTGATGTGATTTATCCTGAATCTTCCCCGTTTTTATCTTCAGGAGCACTATTTAATTAGCTTACAATTTACATAACTCACTGGCAGCAGAATTACTTACATAAGAAAGGGAACCGTGTCAAAGTAAGTTCCCTAAATGAGAAACATGTCATGTTACATATTTGCTGTAAATGATGAAAAAATTGACTTCTTTGCTTAATGTTACAGATCATTGAAGTGTGTATTGTCTCTGTGATAACCTCAGTCATTTCATTTGGATTACGACTTTTCCGAAAATGTACGCCATGCCCTGATGCAGATCATAATGTCCACGTCCACCGGGAATGTATGACAAGTATGTCAATGTTAGAAGGATCTTTTATGATCATACTTTTAGACTCTGCATCCATCAGTCCATTGATCCATCAGACAACAGGAATTGGTATATGACTTCGCATTTGATCCATGGGGTATTCCATGAATGGTATTGTCGACATGACTTGCTATTTAGACATGATCTTTGTTCTTAGGTAGGTTATCTTGTGGTCTTAAAATTAGTTTTGGATTAGACACCGGAAGGGACCAAAATTTGACCTCTAAGTTTGTGAAAAAAACTCCAATATTACTTCCCTATCGATCCCACCCCTTTCCCTCGCATTTCTAGTTTAATTTTCATTTGATAATCATAATAACATTATTCTGATTGGCACAACACGTGGTTGGCTCATAAAAAGTCACATTGCTGGGTGCCTCAAAGAAATAATATCTATCAATGAGTATTTAATTTTTCTTTCTTAATTTGGTCACTTCTAAATTTTAGTGCTTCTTCCGCAATGAACCATTCAACCCCAAAACATGGATAATTCTGCAAATCATGGTTTAGAAGAGGATTTACTTTCATTGAGAAAAGTCTATGTTAAAGTGAGCAGGACGCTAAAATGTAAGGTTATGGCAAATGTTGTTGAAACGTTGATAAGGGCATCCCTTAGCACTGGCGGTGAATTAGCGAGATGTAATGAGAATTGAAAAGTGATTTTAGTGATATAATTTACACCCAATTTTACACCACAATTGGATATACTCTTATAATATTCCATCTATTTGCTCGGTACAAATTCGGGTTGGACAAAAAAATTCTTTAATAAGACTAGCCAATTCGGTTATCAAATTTAATGGTAAAATCGAAACTAATATTAAGCCCTCATTTGTATTCGCCCATGTTTGATCCTATTAAAATATGATTTTAATTTCAAATCAAAGTCAACAATTAATTTTCACTACACATTTTATGGGGTCCACAATTTATTTCAAATCAAAGTCAACAACTAATTTTAAATACATATTTCATGTGTTTCACGATTTTTTAACAATATATTTTATCAACTTTTAATAAAATCTTTTAAAATTCAAATTTTAATCTACAAGGGGCTTAGCAACAAAAGTGGATTAAAATTTGGGAAAATATTTGGTTTCTTCATAATCACGCCTATCAATTTTTAAGGTTGCAGAATGCAGAATGCAGACTGCAGTATGTACATAAAGCAGAAAGTTGAGTTGTCCTATTTTTGTCATTTTTCTTTGCTACGCTGTCGTACACTGCACTCGCCTGAGCAACCTGTTTCAGAAAAAAAAAATTACTATAAGGGGAAAAAAAGGCCGAAATGAAATGAAATGAAATAGTGTTTCGCTTTCAAGTAAAAATGTTTATAAATTCATTAAATTTCTAATATTTTTATCTTAATTTTCGAAATCATTACGAAATATCAAACAAAGTCAAAATATTATATTATTAATATTATTTCGAAATGTTCACGACCTAGTTTTTCACGTTGTCAACGGAGGTCAAACGGAGAATCGTAGTAAATGTTACATCGCGTCAAAATAGACAATTTCAAATTAGTATTTCAATAATTTCGATAACATGATAACTTTAAAATTTCTCCTATGATGATACGCTAGTCGAATCCATAAATCGCGCTACGTTATCTTTAAACACATTTCGAGAACTACATCATAGACATATCGAATAGTTTAAACAAACAATAAAAATAATTAAATTGGCGTCAAACCCATGTGTTAAACAGAGGGATCTAATTTGTTTTTTCCTTAAAAATTTTCAATTATTTCATTAACGTTTATTATTTGGAAAACTTTTCAATATAATTTAAATCATTTTATTAAAACAAATTTAGATGGGTATGGCGTCAAAAAATTTCGAATATAAAATTTTTATTAGGAATTTTTCGGATATAAAAATAATCAAAGATGAATTTTCCAGCTTCGAAGGCTTCCGGTTTTGATACAACTTTATGAGCTCTCTCTTCATATACATTAGAAAGAGCAAAACTAATTCCTATCATCTTATTTGTTAAGACGATAAAGGTTTTTAGAGAATGTTTGTCGATCACAAACTTACACCTAAACTAGTTGAAAAAAGTGAAACAATTGATCTCGTTAGAGCCAAAGTTTAAAAAGCACAATGTGATTGTTCTCTTATTTACATTTAGTTTGAATAAAACAATTTGCAAAATATAAATTATCGATGTTAAATTTTATCCCTACATAAAGAAGGATTTTTGATACATAGTCCAGTATGTTTGGGAAGTGTTTATTTCAATTATGAATAAATAAATAGTACTTGAAAATTTTCGAAATTAAAAAAAAGAAAAAAAAAATTGTTTATAAACATGTGCCAGACTAAAATCCTTCAGCCACACATGCCACTTGGAATAAAGAAGTTTTACCCTTAATATTTTCAAAAAAGGGATTGGTAATATCAAATCTTCTTTCCTGGCCAAACATGCCATTTGGAGTAAAGAAGTTTTGAGCCACAAAAGAGGTTTGTTGCATCTCTTTCCACACAATATTCAGATAAATATAATCCTAACTCGACGTCTCTTCATTTTCATAAATGTCTCCCATAGTTTCAGAAAAATTGACTACAAAATGTTTGATTAAAGAAATCTTAGGAAGAATCTTAACAAAAGATTATTCAAAATGCGTATGGCATCTATACCATGCCCCAAGATCAAACCTAACTGAAAGAAAAGGGGTACACGACAGAATCACCGAAGAAGTTGAAGACTATATTGCATTGATCATCCTTGTCATCTGATCAGAGCTCCTATGATCTGCTTCTTCAATGGCTCACTCAGTGAGTGCGTGCTTAATTCGACATTTTGACTTCCTTACCTATTCAATCATCACCAATACACGAACCATAAAGACGATTATATGAGACAAAAGAATTCAAAATCCCTATCATAAAGATAAGGATGATACGAGTCAAAATCATTACGAGGAAGTTAATTGACCTTGTTCTCTCACATTCTTAAACCTAACAACAATGCTAAAATTGTTCGATGGACATAGCAACATTAAAGAATTTTGTAATAAATTAAAATAAGACAGAGAAAGTAGGTGGACCTTTCCAATTATGACCAGGGGGCATACCCTATAATTGATATATGTTATGGAAAAGATGCTCAAAGTAGAACGAATTATTAAAGAATGGTGCTCTCCGAGACGAAGACCAATAAAATACAGAATATGGAAGTTACGTTAAAGCATCTTACACAGTTGAGTTTTGAATGTCATGAAACACAGAGTAATTATCTCTCATGCATACGTATAAATGATGCTTGTAAATCCTTTGCCAGGCACTGCACTACAATACTCATTTTAAGTTTATAACCACACAACACTGATGACAAACCACTTGCATTTCTCAGAATTAAGACATTCTTTCTTGATAATATGGTCCTTCGGCGGTCATTCTTCTGATGATAAAAAAATCCTCAACAAATTTTTATTAATTAGGCTTACTTGGTTGAGCAACATATCATTAAAGAAGCAATCTATTTCATCAGAAAGAAACAGGTACTGAAGAATCTATGCAACATGAACTCTTGTAACTAAGAACTGGCATAAATTATAGACTGCTGAGGTATTTGGTCAGCAGAGAATCCTCATAGCCCAAGATAAAATAAAAAATAAAACCTCAGCTGCAAGTAGCTATTGCAAGACATTAATTCACTACAACAAAAATGTGATTATGATTATGATAATATTATAAAGTTTATGGAGCAAGACACTTTTAACTTCTTTATAATAATAGGGATAGTTTTCACTTTCACATTGAGATTTGGGATACTCTGAGCTAACAATTAAAGAGTGCTCTTCTTTCATTAATTAAAAAGTAAAAATAAAAAAATTATTCTTTTAATTCACTGAATATAAGCTATTTCATCACAAAAATTAACACTTAAATATTTTTTTCCATGACATGGGAAGAAAGATACGAAGAAATTCTTGATACAATACTAACTTAGTAATATAACAACATCATGTCAAAATGGAACAGAAATCTTTCTTTTACTGAACTTGATCTCGTATTGAAGCTGAGATGATACAAGTAATAGTCGTCATACAATACTAACTTAGCAGTGAACAAGATGATAAAATAAGCACAGGAGACAACAAAGTATCATATAAATGTTAACAGATGATAGATTGTGTAAAAAATGACTCCACGTGAATTGATAGACCATGAACATAACTTGAAAATAAATTTTTACTTTTAATATTAAGAGGGTGTTTGGGAGTGATTTTTGGGGTAACAATTAATTTTTGAATAGTGATATGATGGGAAATGTGTGATTGAAAAAAAAAAAAAAAAAGTTGATAATGTGATGAAAAATATTATTTTATTAAAGAATGTGTGGTTGAAAATGAGAATTGATTCTCAAAATATGTACCAAATATTATTTTATTAAGTAAGCCTGATGTGATCTGTAAGTATTAACCAAGTCTGCTTTTGCTTTCTGTGATGTCAAGCGCCTCCAAATTCTATCAGTTCAAGCATTTCCTGAACGTTCTATTGCAAATTTAGTGCCCTGGCATCAACGCCTAGTTAATGAAATTCAACAATGCAATTTTCAATCTTTCTTCGATATGCACACTCGAGTTTATATCATTGTCCCGATAAATCTGCAAGTGTATAAGAAAATTTATGCCAATAAATCTAAAAATTTATTCCTTGTAATTAATTCAACATGAAAACAGAACACCTACGAAAATCTTCGCCCTACAAATTTTGGGGAGCAATGGAAAAAGAAAAATCAAACAGCATTTATCATCAGCCGGATTAAGAACTAACCCCTATATTGAAATTGAAGGGAAAGGAAATTCACCATATACAACAGGCTTGTCATCATCCGGGCTTTTGTCAGCTCCGAAGAACTCCTCAAGTAGTTTGTACTCAGTTGTAGCATAAGCGGCGGCGGTCCCAGCAGCTGAAGCCTTTGATCTGGCCGCAGCAAAAGGTGTCCTTTCGAACACCCTTGTGAGAATTATTCCAAGAATTGATAATTTCTGCAAAAAATAAAAAATAAAATAGGAACTTCGAGGGAATGGAAGCAAGATTATATTTGAGCATAAACTAATAAATTAATTACGTGAAGAAAGAAAAAGAGTAAATACGACTAGATAATGTTAAAGAGGCCGTCATCATAAAATCAATTGGTTAGCGGCGACGGCTGTTGCGCAGGTAGAGGGAGAGGCAGCGACCAGCGTGGGGTTGCATCTGTGGTAACATAATGATTTATTTTAGTTTCGTGTTGTTTGCCTCATCTCTTGAAATTTATTTATTTTTTGAAAATTATTTTTCCTACAAAAATAAAAGAGTGAGTTTGCTTGATACTATTCACAAGCCGATTGATCATCTAAGCCGAGCTGAGTTTAGTGAGGTGCTCTTTTTTTTTCGTTTCTCTTCTGGCAAATACAGTTAGACTTCCACTCTCTCTCTCTCTCTCTCTCTCTGTTATTGTATATTAGCCAATCTCTCTCTGCAACCGTCAACATTTTGGGTTAGTCAAATTAAGCACGCTATCTTCTCTAAACCACAAAAGAAAACCCCTATCTTGCTCTTTCTCAAACTCTCTCCTCTCTCAACCACCGAAGAAAGAGCCGCACTTGGGCAAGTGACCACCCAAAAAAATCTGAATTCACTGAGATGGAGAGACGCCGGGAAGGGAAGAAAGAATCAAACAATCAAGTTTCTGTTGATTGGTGGTTTTCATTATCGTCGTTCTCATCTTCTAGCTCCTCAGACTATATGTTTTCCGAAATTGTTTATGCAGTTGTTTATGGTTTTCTCCTTGAATTTAGAACCCGCTGTCCCTCAAGTGTAGTTGGTGAAAATGAAATACCCAGGACCAAGACCCTCAAGTGTAGTCGGTGAAAATGAAATACCCAGGACCAAGACCCAAAATTATTTTTAGTCCTTCTCTAGTTTTGAGAAGTAATGGGTTTTGGTCATGATTATTAAAACAATAACTCAAGCAACAAAAGAAATAAGGACTATTACTGGGTAGCTGATTGGTGTAGGAAGGCATGAAGTTGCTGGAATGCTGTTTCCGTCACTATGCTCCCCAAGAAAACATTAAAAGAGCTAACATTTATTTAAACTCGAACCACAACTGAGAGGAGCGATTTGTGAAATAGTACTTACTACATTTGAGTTATTGTGAGAATTTTTCTGCATCATGTATCCTCGAGCTACCTAACAGATTATGTATTATTTTGTATGATTAATTTTAGTTCATTGATTCTTCTTTAAAGAATGAAAAATGAACTTTGAACAAGAATTAAGAATACCAATTGGGATTCGAGTTTAGTTCACTGGAGACTAAGAAATGGGAATGGAGGCCAAAAGCTACAGGGGAGAAGTGTGGAGTGTTTGGCCTTTGAGACATACGCAGAGGAAAGGAAATTGTTGTGAATAATTAGAGAAGGGGAAAAGGTATAAAAAGAATGTGGGAGCAGCTATAAATAGAACAAGGCTTCCAAGGAAAATCATGATATAGCTGTCAAGGGAACTCGACCAAAGGGAAGGTCAGATTTAATTTATAAGCATCAATTTCTTTTACTTCCCGATTAATTAATTGTAACTATTTTGATTGTATGGTCTCTTTAATTTCTATATCCCCAGGTATAAGAGAAGAGAGAAGTAGAAACCTGTCCAAGCATATTCTTCTCAGGATCTTGAAGAAGTTCTTGTAAGTTTATTTGTATTACATTGATCCTCTTGGCCATGCGGTCTGTAAAGTGGAAAATTTTGTTAGTGGTCATATCATAGATTTACTCCATTTCTGTAACAGTTGTTTAAAACTTTTGTGACTCATTAATCTTGAAAAATATTGCTCATGTTGAATTTTTTTTTCTATGACTCTGACAAGAGTTCTTGCAGTTGGGAGTGGCTGCAATTTGTTAAGATAATCATGTGCCTTCTGTTGATGACTTAGCCGATCAAATTCTTGATGTTCTCAACTATTTTAGGTAACTATTGTACTGCATTCTGTATTATTTTGATATATTTAATGGTTTGCGTATCCATTTCTGATTGACGTGCTTCTCTTTTGTTGCCTGTTATTAGAATCATCATTAGAAAGATTTTCCTAATAGGATGAATTTAACTTTGGTCAGGCTTGGTGCACTGATGTGCATGGGTGTAACGACTGGAGCTTACATCCTCTCCCTGTTTGTTGTACATTTTCTTTATAACATTTTAATTGTTATACAAGTACAATTTTATATGAATGATAGAGGGTTATCTCACAGATAAAAAATACGGAGAGGGTTCTTGATTTGATCCTTGTTTCCCCTCTGTGCAAAGCTCCTTCTTGGACTGAATGGCTCTGCAATAAGGTTAAAATATGCAGCCTTATCGTTTGTATATTAAAATTGTCGTACGTACTATTTCCAAGATAGTTACTATTTAAAAATTTGAGCCTTCCACTGGGTTGGACTTTTATTTTTAGGTAACGAAAGTTCTTCGTTGCGATTGACATCTTCACTGTGAAAAAGCTTGAGGATATCGTCCCCTCTTCCCACAATTTTGATGTATGCACATTCTCTTTGTTGTTCCTTGCGTATTCTGCCATGGTTTATACTGCTGTTATGATCATTAAGATGCCCATAATTGACTTACAGGTTCCTCGTTTTAATCGCACTGATTATCAGCTTATAGACATCTCCGAGGATGGATTTGTACGTTGATTCATTGCTTATATTGAAATTGGGCTTTCTACGCTAATAAAAACACAATAACTACAAAACTCGTGCATCGCACGAGGCACAAACTAGTAATCATATAAAATTCAAATTTTTTACTTTAATTCCCACATTTTACTAATTTCTATCAAAATTTACTAAAAATTGAATTTTTATCCAAATCAAGCAGGAGCTTAAAGTAAAAAACTATGGAGATGAGGCTCCCTCCCGGTCGAGAGTTTTGATGTGATCCAAGCAACGAGTCCAAGGAAATCGAGATCCAACCAAGATCCGTTATTTATCAAAGGAGGTTCGATGACGCGATCAAGGGCAAAAAGGGTAAATCAAGCATTGGGACTACTTGTGCAAGTAACAATGGACGACGCTATGATCTACACGCAAAAATAGGCAAGTTTCAATCCTGGTTAATAAGGCAGGGTCCAATCCTTTTCCTTTGAGCACGTTTTTGGGGAAAGTTAGGAATTTTCGTCCTTATCATTTGGTGTTAGAGTAAGACTCCAAAATAATTAAGGTTATATCTTTTGTTGTTTTGAGTCTTGTGTTTCTTTTCTGTCTTTGTTCTTCGTGTTCTTGTGTCCAGTAAAAGTTCTTGAGTCTTTGATCCAAAAAAAAATTCAAAAAAATTCAAAAGTTGTTTCTGGACTATTTACAGGTCCGAATTAAGTCTCGTTTGTTTTGCTGATTTTCTACTCAAATTTCCAAGAGTTTAAAAAAAAAAATCAAAAATTACAAAAAAATATATATATTTATTATTGCTACGGGAATTTCCAGCATTTTTATTTTTTATTTTTTTGAGTAAAAAAATATATATAAACAAACTTCACTTCGAATCCTACACTTGTTACTTCTTGAGTTTTAGTTCCAAATTCATATAATTGTTCTTTATTGAGTCTTTCTTCATCTTTTTTTTCCTTTCTTTTATCAAATTCGCGATCACACTCGGTTGGATACACGGGATTACATCTGTGAGTTCACCTTGTTCTTTGAAGATACTTGAGCGAAAGCATTTAGTGGTATAAGGCAAGAGTGGTGAGATTAATAGAGGGTAAAAGCCAAAATTTGAGTGATACACGAGTGACTTTTGTGAGGCTACAATTCTTAAGGATTAGGATGTCAGATAGATAAGGTTTAAATTCCATCAAACAGCCGAATCAGAACTACATGGGAGATGATGCAATAAGGAGGTTTGAGAGGGTGCTTGGGGATGTGACTGAACGGCTTGGTAGGTTAGAAGCGTCGGGATCGAATAGTCATAGAGGACACTCAAATGCAAGGAGACCGGGTAGGAGAGAGTTTAGGAGGGAGTGGCATGATGACTATGAATATGGTAGTGATTGGGATGAGGATGCATCTTTAGTAGGTGAAATGGGTAGAGTGAGAAACAAAGGTGGTAGGTTTGAACGAAGGGGTAGGAACAACTTTGGAGATGATGTCGATGGGGACATGAGTAGCATTAGGATGTCAATTCCACCGTTTAAGGGAATGAGTGATCCGGAGGCTTATTTAGAGTGAGAATAAAAGGTAGAATTGATATTTGAGTGCCACAATTATTCGGAGGAAAAGAAGGTGAAAATGGCAATTCTTGAGTTTGTTGACTATGCCATAACATGGTGGGACCAAGTGGTTACATCTAGGCGGAGGAATCGGGAGCAAACGGTTAGCACTTGGGATGAGTTGAAACTTATTATGCGGAAGAGATTCGTCCCTAGCCACTATTATAGGGAGTTGCATCAATGATTGAAAGAATTGTATCAGGGGTCGAAAAGTGTTGAGGATTATCATAAGGAGATGAAAATTTTGATGATCAGGGCGAATGTGGAGGAGGATAGGGAAGCCACCATGGCTCGTTTCTTGAATGGAATGAATAGGGAAATTGCTAACACTGTGAAATTGCAGCATTATGTGGAGATTGAGGATATGCTGCATGTAGCCATGAAGGTGAAAAAATAGTTGAAAAGGAAAGGAACAATTAGGCAACCGTTGGGCACGTCGGGTTCTAATCCAAATTGGAAAACGAGGTGGGATAACAGAGGAGATGGTACTGTTTCAAGGGGGAAAGATGAGAGTGCTAGCAGGCCCGTACCAAAATCAGATTCACAGCCAGCCAGAAATCGGGATATTCAGTGCTTCAAGTGTTTGGGAAAAGGGCACATCTCTTCTCAGTGCCCAAACAAACGGACGATGATATTGCGCAATGGAGAGGTGGAGACTGAAGGCGAGGATGAATTTGAAGACATGCCTGAATTGGATTACGTTAGTGATCATGGAGACAAGGTGGAGTATGGAGTTGGAAGAGAATTACTGATTACAAGACGAGCTCTCAACACTCAAATCAAAACAGATAACTTGGAACAACAACGAGAAAATATATTCCATACACGATGTCACGTCAACAATAAAGTATGTAGTGTAATAATTGACGGGGGTAGTTGTACGAACGTAGCTAGCACAACATTTGTGGGAAAATTGGGATTAACACTATTGAGACATCCTAGACCCTATAGGTTACAATGGTTAAATGATTGTGGGGATATTAAGGTAAATAAGAGGGTGTTGATTAATTTTTCAATTGGTACCTATGCATGCGGGGCATATTTTATTGGGTAGGCCATGGCAATATGATAGAAAAGTTAATCGTGATGGGTACAAGAATCGGTATAGTTTTAGTAAGGACGGGAGGTCCATTACCCTTGCGCCATTAATACCGACCCAAGTGGATGAGGACCAAATTAAATTGAAAAATGCGGAAGACGAGAGAGTGAAAAAGCTGGAAAAGGTGAGAGAAGAAAGTGAGGTGGCTAGTTGTGGGAAAAAATGAGTGGAGTCATATGAGAGAAAAGAAAGAAAAGTGTCTGAGAGGAGAGAAAAGCCGAAAGCTAATTTCTTTGCAAAGGGGAGTGAGTTGAGAAGAGCGGTAGAGGACAAAAGGTAAGTAATTTTGATAGTCTATAAGGAGTCCTTCCTCAATTTTGAGGAGTCTAACCCACCCCTCCCCAGTTTAGCTACATTTTTATTGCAAGAATTTAACGATGTCTTCCCGGATGACATACCCAATGGGTTACCACCCATTCGAGCCATTGAGCACCAGATTGACTTTGTCCCTGGAGCTGTGATTCCAAATCGACCAGTTTATCGAAGTAATCCCGAGGAGATAAAGGAGCTGCAAAAGCAAGTGGAGGAGTTGATGAGTAAAGGGTATGTGCGGGAGAGTATGAGCCCATGTGCTGTTCCAGTGCTACTTGTGCCGAAGAAGGATGGAACATGGAGAATGTGTGTGGATTGCAGAGCCATCAACAACATAACGGTAAAGTATCGTCATCCTATCCCTAGGTTAGATGATATGTTGGATGAATTATATGGTGCTTGCATGTTTAGTAAAATTGATCTTAAAAGTGGATACCACCAAATTCGAATGAGGGAAGGTGATGAGTGGAAAATTGCATTTAAAACTAAATATGGCTTATATGAGTGGTTAGCAATGCCCTTTGGACTCACTAATGCACCGAGCACTTTCATGCGATTGATTAATCATGTTTTACGCACTTTTATAGGTAAATTTGTTGTTGTGTATTTTGATGACATCTTGATCTATAGCAAGAACCTAAATGAGCATGTAGAACATCTTAGGAGTGTACTTGTGGTCCTGAAGAAGGAACAACTTTATGGTAATTTTAAAAAGTGTACATTTTGTATGGAAAATGTTGTTTTCCTAGGATTTGTGGTGGGTGCTAATGGGGTTGAAGTAGTGAGGAGAAAATAAAGGCTATTAAAGAATGGCCAACACCTAAGAGCATAACTGAAGTTAGGAGTTTTCATGGCTTGGCTAGCTTCTATAGGCATTTTGTAAAGGATTTTAGCACATTCACCACACCACTCACTGAGATTGTTAAAAAGAGTGTGGATTTTCATTGGGGTGATGAACAAGAGCAATTAAGGATAGGTTGTATAAGGCACCAGTTTTGGCACTCCCTAATTTTGATACAGCTTTCAAGATTGAGTGTGATACATTAGGAATAGGTATTGGAGCAGTCTTAATGCAGGATAAGCGGCCTATAGCTTACTTCAGTGAAAAGCTAAGTGGGCAGTGCTCAATTACCCCACATATGACAAGGATCTATATTCACTTGTTCGAGTCTTGGAGACTTGGCAGCACTACTTGTGGCCTAAAGAGTTTGTGATACACACGGACCATGAATCATTGAAGCACTTGCGGAGTCAAGGTAAGTTGAATAAAAGGCACGCGAGATGGATGGAGTTTGTGGAGACATTCTCTTATGTCATCCGATACAAGCAAGGTAAGAAAAACATGGTGGCGGATGCATTGTCTCGAAGGTATACGCTATTAACTTCTCTTGATTCCAAATTACTTAGTTTCGAATATATGAAGGACATGTACGCTAGTGATTTAGATTTTTCAGACATTTATTCATCATGTAGTAAATGAGCTATAGATAAATTTTTTAAGCAGGATGGATATTTATTTCGGGAGAATAGGTTATGTGTCCCAAATTATTCGATGCGTAAAGTGTTAGTTAGAGAAGCACATAGTGGTGGATTGATGAGTCATTTTGGAGTGACAAAGACTTTAGCTATGGTAAGGGACCATTTTTATTGGCCTAGGATGAAAAATGATGTTGAAAAGATATGTAGTCGTTGCATAACTTGTAAGCAGGCTAAATCTAAGGTTTTACCTCAAGGTTTATATACGCCATTACCTACACCTAGTGAACCTTGGGTTGATATTTCAATGGATTTTGTGTTGGGTTTACCTAGAACTAAGAAAGGTCGGGATGCCACTAACATAGCGAATTTATTCTTTAGGGAAATTGTGCGTTTACATGGGGTACCTAGGACAATAGTGTCAGATCGGGATGTTAACTTCCTCAGTCATTTTTGGCGGGTTTTATGGGGTAAGTTAGGTACCAAGCTTATGTATTCCACAACTTGTCACCCACAAACCGATGGTCAAACTGAGGTAGTGAATAGGACCATGACTCAACTTTTGCGCACCGTGGTTCATAAGAATTTGAAGAGTTGGGAGGAGTGTTTACCTTTCATAGAATTTGCATATAATAGGGTCACGCATTTTACTACTTCATTTTCACCCTTTGAAGTTGTTTATGGTTTTAATCCACTAACACCTTTGGATTTAATACATTTACCTGTGAATGAACGAGGTAGCTTAGATGGTACAAGAAAGGCCGAGTTGGTAAAGTCCCTTTATGAAAAGGCAAGATTGCAAATTGAGAAGAAAAATAAACACTATGCTTCTTAGGCAAACAAGGGTCAAAGAAGCGTGATATTTGAACCGGTGATTGGGTCTGGGTACATTTCATAAAGGAGCGCTTCCCGGAGCAGAGGAAATCAAAGTTGCAGCCACGAGGGGATGATCCATTTCAGGTCTTGAAGAGAGTCAACGACAATGCATATAAAGTGGATCTTCCAGGTGAGTATAATGTTTCGACAACTTTTAATGTGTCTGATCTCTCTCTTTACGATGTAGGTGCAGATTCGAGGTCGAATCCTTTTGAAGAGGGAGGGGATGATGTGATCCAAGCAACGAGTCCAAGGAAGCCGAGCTCCGACCGAGACCCGTTGCTTATCGAAGGAGGTCCGATGACGCGATCAAGGGCAAAGAGGGTAAATCAAGCATTGGGACTACTTGTGCAAGTAACAATAGACGACGCCATGATCTACACGCAAAAAAAGGCAAGTTTCATGTTGGGATCGAGGTCGAAAACCCATTGGATCAATAAGATATAAGTGACCGAAGAAGGAGCCCAATCAGATTGCCTAAGTGACCACTTAGAGTAAAAACCAAGCGGCCTCTCAACCACCAACCGAACTGCACAGGGCGTCAAAGAAGCCTTCCAAGCAACCCCTTGGAATATAACCAAGCGACCGCTTGGTTATAAAATTCAGTGAGTTTTCTATTCTTGGCGAGAATCCTAATTTCCTTAAAATTCTATTTTTTATTGATATTTTACCATGTTTGGGGATTATGCACGAATTTCATAGGATTTTTAGTATTAGTATAAATAGTTTATTTATCATTATTGGAAGGACCTTTTGACATTTTATCAATCAAGTGAGATTATTTCTTTCAATCTTGTTCTTCCTAGAACACCGCGAACTTATCAAGATCTTCTTGTGACGTTCAACATCGAGTGCAGATCACGGGTTTTGTAATCAAGAGGTCTATCAAGCGTCGTTCTTGTTGGGTTGCTTGATTCAACATTCTTGGTTGAATCTCTAAACCGGAATTATCTTTGGACTTTCTTGAGGTTTCAATCTAGTTGCGGGGTTGCGTAGTGATCGTTGCTACATGGTTCTCATCAGTTTTCACACCCAATCCTAGCCCCGACACCAACCTCGACCCGATCCTCATTTAAGGCAAGAATATGTGTTACTCACCATGTCGTGTCTGTATATATTTTTTCACACTTGTAATAATTTATGTGGCTTAATACATGCAAGTCGATTTGGATTATGTTTAGTAGCATGAAGGTGTATTTATCTAATCGAGTCATGGCTAAATTTTTTAAATAAATTGTTTGCAGTCCAAGACTTCAAGTACCATTATGTCAAGAGGAAATTACATATAAACAGATGTTTAAGTTTTCTAATTCAAAAATCAAGTGTGAGATTTATTTAATCAAAAATCGGGTATTATTTAAATTATTAATAATATTATAAAATTTACCCACCCAACGTCCCAACCCCACTACAAACCCTAAATTATTTTCCTCATCACCATTACATACTATAAACCCATTTCTCCTCCTTCCCAAACCCATTTCGCCACAACCATCCACCATTTCCCCCAACACCACCTTCACATTGCAGTATCGGAGGCGCAACCGCCTCGCACAACTACAGCGTTGTGCCAGACAATGTCCTACAAGCGAGCTAAGGCGATGCTACACCTCTATAGGTTCTTCAACAGAATGGGACACCGTGGTGGTGGTACTTTTGGAGATGAAAATGTTGATGGTAGAGATAGGCGATTGAAGATTGTGGGCACGATGGAGTTTGACAAGAAATGGGAGCTTTTTTAGTGGTGGCTTGATGTAGAAATGGAAAATGTGGTGGTGCTAATGTCCTTTTTGGAGGTGATGGTGGAGATTGCGACGATGGTGGAGATTGCGAGACTGGTAGTGGTTTTGGTGGTTAAAATAGCAGTGGTGGTGAAAATAAGTGACGGTCGTGAAAGTAAGTGGTGGTCGTGAAAGTAAGTGGCTGTAACAATGTTTGTTACGTGTGGTAGTGATAGCGGCAGTGGTTTAACAATAAATGTTACAAGTGGTGGAATCAGAGGTTGTGATGTAATAATGAATGTTACAAATGGTGAGATTGAGGTTGGTGATGGCATAACCCTGAATGTGTGTATTATATTTTTACAAAATATAACACACCTAATAAGATGTTTTGTATCACTCTAGTTTTGTTCATCTTTTCAAGACCCATCACCTTTGATTAGATGTTGCAATACTCATGATAACTTGATGTTTGTGTTACCTTATAATTTGCACCAAATTATGGTTTCAATTGAAATTTCCAAGTTTGTTATTATTTGAAGTTATTGTGACTTGTGAAAATATTTAGATAACAAATTTGTTAAATTTGCTCTATTTGATTATGATTAAGTTAGTGAAAGATAATTTCCAATGAAAAGGTTTTTTTATTCATTTTACTCATAGACAACGTACAATTGCAAATATTGTTTTATTTTTAATAATAATGCGTTATTGTACTGGTTGGAAAAGCAAAATTATACTTGAAATTTGCTCCCAGCAAGTGAAACCGTGTGAAAAATCGAAGATTCGACCCAACTATACCTAAATGGGGGTGATTAGGTGTAAACGCGAAATTAAAAATTAATTGACATGCAACAAGTCACAAGTTAATTATGTTTAGGTGATTAATCAATCAATTCAGTTTATCCTAGTTTGAACGAAAGCAATAACTAAAGTAGTAAACAACACAAGAATTGTTCACGGAGAAACCCAACATAGGAAAAATTTCGGGCGCTTTGCCAGTCAAAGATCCACTATAAATTGTATTATAAACTTACAGACCACCAGCAAAGTTGACAACACAAGCCTTCTGATCTCCTGTCTGAAGTTTGAAGCAGTTTTCCTAGAATGTGCACACAATCACCATTTCTAGCTCTTCTCGCAGTTTATCTCCTGTACATCCAGCAAGAACTCCTCGTTCTTGAGTTTCTTCCTTGATCTTCGCAGCCAACCAAGTTGACGACACAATCTTCCTGACAGATCCAAAGTAAAGAATGACACCAGTGTATTCGATTGAAGGTTTTGATGTTTTCAATCAAAAGAGCGCATATATCAAAGTGATTGAACTCGATGAAGGTTTAGCTCTTGAGAGAATAAATGTTTTCTCTTGAATGTATAATGTTCAATATCTTTTTTCGAATGCGCAGCGCCCCCTTTTATACGTTGGACGAATATGGTAACTTTGGCCAATAAAAATCTTGCGAAATCGCGAATTAGGTCAGATCGTAAAACTATCACTCGAGTGAGGAGCACTATCGCTCGTCGCTTGAGCGACAGGTGGGCGAAGGTCGTGCATTGGATGTTTACTTCATCCGCTTGAGCATGACTCCCGCGAACATCTAGCGAAAATTCGGCGAGTTTCTTTCGTGTTCCAAACTTGAATTCCGAACCCTACGCTATACAACCAACTATGAAACTTTACAATTAAGTCCCTAAACTTCTAAAATGTTCAAGTTGGTCATTTTGTTCACAAAATAGTCAATTACAATAATCTAACACTAACACCGTGGAAATCCTGGATTTGTTTGTGCTCTGTATCGAACTTGAGCACATACACTCAGCAATCCATTCCAAGCCATGGGTAAGGCTTCTGTTCTCGCTGTGTCAAAAGTAAATGAGGAGTTAGAAATGAAAACAAATGAAGTGCTAAGCACTCATTCTTCTTAGGGCTTCAAATATTTCTTTGCTAGCCTCTTTGTCGATCGATGGGCTCATCCTAAACTCGTTTAGATTCTAAATGAAAGGGTGAAATACCATTAAATAAATAAAATTATATATATTGAAGTTAAAAGATAACAAACCTAATAAAGAGTTATTTTCTGAAACATCAAGCCACCATTTTAAAAGGAATAATACTATTTAACACCAAAATAAGAATTCATTCATCTCCAAATCCCTCTGTTGAGACTCAAACCCCTGCTCTATGGTGCTCCCTAATTTTCGTAAAAGTCATGTTTAAGGGATACGCGTTTTTCATTAGTGGATGCCCTTTATTGGATTGGGACATCGGTTCAATTTGTGGCCGTTGATTTGGA
The DNA here is from genome assembly GCA_019395295.1 of Osmanthus fragrans. Lineage (NCBI taxonomy): Eukaryota > Viridiplantae > Streptophyta > Magnoliopsida > Lamiales > Oleaceae > Osmanthus > Osmanthus fragrans. The sequence goes on from CM033357.1 coordinate 26,419,645, forward strand.
ATATGAAAGGATGGATTATATAACCACTGTGCCAGTTCATTTGAGGCTTTATAGTGCAATGGAGCGATATCCATTTTAATGAATGCTCAACAGGGGAATATATGTTAAAAGGATCACTAAGCCTATGGGACTTCGGCCGAAAAATCTTTGTGTTCAATCTTTTAATTTCTACAAGTTTTATATTGAGTTAAAGATTCTTTATATTTTGTGTTTAATGTCGTGTATCTAAGCCTTTTCACCCTCCTTACTAATAGCATTTCCTATTTAGAGTGAAGTCACTCAAGGGTCAGTTGAAGTAAAGAAATGAACATTTCATGCCTACAGTTTCGATCCATGAACACTAAATGTGCACATAATTCTCAATTAAAAATCCCAGTTTGCCAATCACATGTCATCCCAAACAAGAATATTTCACTCATGCATTTTGCACCTATCAACACAAATTAAAACTAAATTTCATGATCAATATATATATATATATGGAATGTGTATAAATATAATAAAAAAACAACTTCGCAAGTGAATTTGCAAATCCCATAAACCTACAGGAGACTCCTTTCAAAATGGTGTACAACACTATCTTTTTATCAGATAAAGATTTAGTTAAGGAAGAACCAGTTTTCCTCTCCTCCTCTAGTAACCCTACCCCTATTGAAACCATTTATTTATCAAACATTGACCAAGCAGTAACTTTTCCTGTGGAAACAGTCTTTTTCTTTGAGATTTCTCCAAATAAGACTTCTTCTTCAACACTAAACATTTCTGAAATAGTTAAAAAAGCAGTGGAAGAAGTGCTTTTGGTTCCATACTATTTCATGGCTGGTAGGCTTAAGCTTAATGATGAAACTAAGAGACTGGAGCTTTTATGTAATAATGCTGGAGTTATGTTTGTGAGTGCAACATCAAGACTAACACTGAAAGATCTTGGAAATCTTTCCCTACCAAATCCAACTTTTAATCATTTAATTTATCGCCCAGGGTTGTACAAAAGTCTTGATGAAACTGCAATTTTTACTATCCAGGTAACTCCCATTTTAACTCTTCAGTGTTGTCTACCATGATTATATTAAAAATCGTCATATATGATTTTTGGGTGATTTTACAGGTAACCAGGTTTGAATGTGGTGGATTTTCACTGGCGTTTATGACAAATCATGCCATTCTTGATGGAAAATCGGCTAGTGAAATGTTTCATAATCTTGCCTCTATATGCAGAGGGGAAGGCCTAATATCCAATGTTGTTAACAATGATAGAACATGCCTTAGAGCAAGAACTCCACCTCAGATCGATTATCCTCATAATGAATACATAAAACTCGTGAAAACTTCGTATCTTGCCTCGTCTTTCACCTCACAAAACCGAACATCTCCATCTCCACTGATTTTCTCAGAAAACTATGTTCACAAACTCTTCTCCTTCACTTCAGAAATGCTCATTTCTCTCAAAGAGAAGGCCACGGTAAAGTGTTCCACATTTGAAGTAATTGTAGCTCACCTTTGGAAGGCGAGAACAAAGGCAGTTTTTGAGAGCACAAACAATCAGAAGATTCAACTGTTCTTTTTGCAGTGGACATAAGGTCTAAAATATCTCCACCTTTACCAGAAGAGTTTGCTGGAAATGCTGTAATCACAGCCTTTGCCACTGCAAAAGCGCGGGATTTAATCAATAAGCCAGTTTCTTTCGGGGTTAAGAAGGTAAAGGAAGCAAGGGAAGGTGTGACAGATGTTTATATAAAATCAGTAATAGATTGGTTGGAGGTTTACAAAGGAATTCCAGCAACTGGTAATGGGAATTTTTATGTTTCAGCTTGGTGGAAACTGCCATTTGGAGAGCTTGATTTTGGCTTTGGGAAGCCTATTCATGGCGGTCCAATTGTTAGTGGGAATGATGAGTTTGTCCTTCTTCTCTCTAATGGGAAGCATTGTGACAGAAATGGAGGGATTGATGTGTGGATGGGGCTTGAAAAACAAAAAATGGAAAGGTTTATGTCTTATGTCTTTGAAATATGAAATAATTCTTATTTGAAAATTAACACAAGTTGTCTCCAATATTGATAATCTTTGTCCAAGAAATTTGTCTATTAGAAGTCGTTCTTTCTAGTTGGTGGTGGCAAGCAGGTCAAATGACTCAAATCTGTCAGAAAGTTATGTCTCAGAACCACTAGGTCAAACACCATCGGCCGGGATGACGAAAAGAGACTCCCCAGTGTGACTATATTAGCACCAAGTTTTGTTACTACAACAATTATTGTCTCTATCAGTCTATGATACTATTTCTGTGATATGCTTTAGTGCTCTAATACCTTCGTGGGTCTTGCAAACCTTTGCTAGCATAGGTTCAAAATAAAACTCCTCATTGAAATGAAATCTAAGTTGTTAAGAATTTATGAGTACTTCAAAACTCAATATCAAGTTGTATCGACTTTCCTCTGTACATATTAATTAATGGCTTAATAAGTATACAATAAGACTAATGATCGCACAATAGATTTTCCAACAAACGTGCACAACAACAGAAGAATATCCAACACGACTCTAATTTGTTGTTTAAAAATGCATATATGAACGTATTTACATCTATGATTATGATAATTTTATAATGTTTATGGAGACATTTTTGATTTCTTTAAATAATGTAGGGATAATTTTTACATTGAGATTTGGGTTGCCCTGGGCTAGGGATGTCAACTAGTCGAACCGAAACTCAAGGCTCGGGTTCGGCTCGAGTAAAACAAATCGAGCTTTTTTGGGGCCCGAGCCGAGCAAAAGATCGTCCAAAAAATTCAGGCATTCTTTAAATTTTTTTCTAAGAAAATTCTTTTAATTGAAATTTAAAAAAAAAAATATATATAACTAATCATATTTGTGGTGCCATATAACTATAGGTCATATTTGCACCACCTACACATCCTTAAGACAACCATCTTTCATAACTCCTATATTATATAATCTATATTAATATTATAGTTCCAATTTATTATCTCAATTGATATTGTAATAATAAAATTACAATATTTATTATATATTTTAACATTGAATTAAATTTTTTATTAAATTTTTAATTGAAGATGAACCCCTAATAAAATATTGTTATAACACAAAAATAAAGATAAATCTTAATACTTAAAAGTTTTTTTTACTAAGTTTTTTTAAAAAAAATTACTTTTAATTAAAAATTTTAATTATTAAAATAAATAGTATCCATTTTATTTAGAAGCAAGAAAAAAAGCATAATTTATCCATACACGTTGAGTGCTAAAATTACTTGAAAGTAAATTTACTTATTTTTTTAGGATGCAATTGAAGATGTCACTTTTTTTTTTCACCATTATTATCGAATTGCAAATGTAGATCTAAGGTGGAGTGTGTGGGGAAATTATGGGATGACCAAGATTCACTTTTGTCCATCAAGGTATTTTCATCTCAATTTCGACTGTAGCAATGTCATAGCAGCAATTAATAGAGAACTCAACTGTCCATACCATCGATGGGGCTTCATTTACAAGGTTGCCCTTTCATTTATCAGACAAGTAGAGCAAATGGTGCAGTCTATGCTTCACCAAAAGGTTGTTCACCTTCTTTCATTGTAAACATTATTGCTTCTAATATTGCTATTAAATGAGATCCTATTTGGTGTAAAACAATAAATAAATAAACATCACACATGGGAGATAAAATATACAGTAGGAAGACTTAATAACAAACAATTGGACAAATTCAAGTTGACTAAGTCAAAGATGCAAATTAAGATCAGATCGTATGATTGGAGACAATGGAATCTTGAGGAATATTTTTAAGATTCCCAAGGATTGGCTGTACTTTAATTATGCAGTGTTTTTAGTACTAAATAGTAAAGTAATTAGACTTGACCCGATAAAGTTACTGGGTCTTGGATTACTGGTCGAATTGGTGGGGCCCATGCTTAAAAATTATATAATATTTTTCCTAAACAGAATTAAGGTTTTAAAATTATTTAATATTGATTATTATATATTTATAAATTCTTTTGTGACATTTCAATTCAGCGTAATTAAAATTAATCTTTCCATACACAACAAGTCTATAAAATTAAGGATAATGACATAATGCTATGTGTACATAACTGTGTACATAACTGTGTACACATAGCATTACCTCCCCCCCCCCCCCCCCCCCCCCCCCCCCCCCCCCGTCTTCATCCAACCTTCAGGTCCAAGATTCAAGGTTTGAATTCAAAATTTTTGAGGATAATTTTGAAAATTAGTTGAACCAGCCAATCGGACCAGCTATTTTAAACCGGCGATTAATCTGATTTTGACCGAGTTACTTGCATTTCAATCAAATTATTATAACCGGCCTGGTTTAGGGCCCGAGTATTTGGATTTCTGGCACAACCGGCCTTACCGGGCTTATAAGTGTCCTAAATAGTTAACTAGTTAATTAAGAACATGCCTTTAAACAAAAGACAAACATGGAATCATTAAAATTAGTCAAATCTAAGGTGGTTTGAAGAAAAAGAGGAACTGAATTATTTAATTATGGTAAACATGCTTCATGTCTATAATTAAATTGTAGAATTGTGATTTCATATAACTAATTATGTCTTTTCTTTTCTTTTGATCTGATTTGATGGATTAATTAATAAAAGTTAAAGGCAATGTGGTTAGTCATCCCGACAACCCCGAAACGTACAAATACTTGTATCTGTAGAATACATTTTTTAAATTGGCACTATTACCACTTACAAATTGAAAAATTAGAATCAAATTAAACTTAATAGGAATGAAGGAATCTTGACAATTAATAAACATTACAACGTCATCAATGTGATGGATTTATGCATCTATAGCTGAGGGCTATTATATTGATTACACGTGGTTGTGTTAGAATCACTGTACACCCACATGATTAATGAAATGACAAAAATAAAAAGATTATAACGTTGAATCATTGAAAATAAAATTTAATTATATGACAAAGAGTGACCATTCAAGCTTGTGTAAACAATCTACCACAAGTGTATAGATCGAGACATTTTAAACACTTGTACTCAAACTCTTTAAATACCTTGAATCGCAAAAAATAGAGTATTTACCCAAATATTGTTTTCCCAAACTTCGAATTAGCAAAATGATTAATTTTGTATATATATTTTTGTTGTCGGGAAACTCGCAATCGCTATCCTTCGCGTGCGCATTGAATAAATGCTCGGGTTGACTCAATAGCCTACAAATTACGTCAGTCAAGTTAACCACACTAGACAAGTTTGGTGCAACATACTCGACTGAGAAAATGTTGGTAAGAAAAATCGAACTTGTGATCGACGGCCTCCGTATTTTTCTATTCTACCAGCTCGACCACCCCATGAGGAGCAACTAGTCAAAGCATATTTATCTTAATATAGACTTGGCTCAACTGCAATCTGTATAGCGGGGAAAAAAAAGTGCAATATTATTAGCCTTTCGACACCAAGCACATGGCCGATCTTAAAAGTACAAGTTGCAACTTGCAAAACATAATTATAAGTTAAAAAAGGTACGAAATTAAGATTATTGGACCACGTCGAATTAGTGCGAGCATGCCCTGGAAAATGTCCACCAAATGGTGCATTATATGTGGTTGGTCAAGGTAACAGCCAATGAAAAGGAGTTGCCCAGAAAAAAATGATTAACTCACCTAATTGACTCATATTTGATTTTAACCCTGTCAGCATCCATTGATGTTGGAGAATCCTAAAGATCCAATATAGGAACAATCAAGAAAATGATAATCTTGTCGACTTATTCGATATTGGAGTTTTTAATGTTTCGAAATAATTTGTCAAAGAAATCGCATCAGCATCCATTTATGTTGTCTCAAAAGGAATCCAAAGTTAGCGCTATATGGATTTTGTAAGAAATTTTGTGTCAACAACCACAAACTTTTATTTACAGAGTTAACATTACTTCCAAAATTAGATTCAACCCTTTGACCTTAATATTATTATCGTAATAACAAACTGAAATTAAATAGATAGAATCTTAATCAACTTGTTATAATTAAATTTACAATCTTAATCGATGCAAGATTTTGAAGAGTTTAAATTAAGTGCTTGCGCACCATTACTGATCACTCGCATCTCACTATTCCTGCAACCACGTCAGTGCAATCTCAAACTCAGGCTCAACCTATATTCTTCTCTCATTTCAAAACTACGCCTAAACGAGATTATCATACCATGGTATAACAAAGTACATAAATTTTACTATAAAGAGCCCTTTACAATTATTAACTTTCTTAAAGCAGCAATAGAGTAATTTGTTAGGGGTGAGCATTTTAATTGAAACCGAACCTTTTGAACATGAAGCGAATTGGAATCGAAGGTTCCAGTTTGGTACCAAAAAAAAAAAAAAATTAGGAATCAAAATCGAGAATTGAAAATCGATGGGGTCCCAACGGTTGTTGTTTCTTGAACCAGAATCATTGGTACCCGACTCTAGAACCAAATTTATTATTTTCAAAATTTATTTACCCCGGCTCTAATTCAATCTGACAAGTAGCATGTTTGATGTACTCAAGTAGCAAGTACCTTAATCAACCAGATTCATTTATTTGAATAATTGAATCATATTATTCTCATTCGTACCCACTCCGATTGCACTTTACGCATTATCTGCCCCACAAATCCTTCTTGAGGCACCTCAAACATAGTCACAGCCAGAATTAGATGGCATTATGCTAGATATTGGATGCTATTCGATTATACATTTAAAGTGGATTAAGAAAGTGTTGAAATACGCCCTTTTTTGAGCCTCATTTTGATAAAGATAATGTATTTAGGAATTGTGATTTTTTGAAGAATACATAGTTAATAAAAAGAAGAAAAAAATTTCGATCTACGTGTAAAATTATTTTATGGAAGAATGTGTGGTTGAAAATTGAACTTTGAAAAAAATGAATTTTTGTAAAAATGGGGGGCCAAACATAGGCTATGTATTTGATGACATATTTTATTTTTATATTCAACTAGATATTCGGAAGATATTTTGTACTACCAGCTCATAATTTTTTTTTTTTTTAAAAAAAATAGTTTTATCAGTAGAACGGACTAGAACTGAAGTCAAAGGTTTGGATTTGGGTTCTATAATAGTAATTATATCAATGTACCCGAATGATTCCACTTATGAAAATATCTGAAATGTAATGAATAGTTCCGAGTCCTAAAAATAACAAGTTCGATCCACCCGATACCCAAATCAAGCACTTGATACATTCAGTTCTCTTAACTCCTTTATTTCAAAACTGATGCAGTTGACTTAGAATTTAAAAAAAAAAAAAAAAAATCAATTAAGTTTAATCAGATGCTCGTTAATTCTATAAATATTCAAGATTGAATAAAAAAACTAGAAAAAACTCTCATGTTCTTTATAACTTCTAATAGGAAACAACAAAAACCAACTCAAGCTCTAACTCCAATTTAAATATAGTAGAATAAAAAGAAAACCCTAACGATGCAAATGACAAAACAACCCTGGATAAAGTTTTTTCAATTAACCAATAAAATATGGTAATGTAATTAAATCTGATTAGATAGTTGACTTCCACGTCTATTCTGCTCCTAGTTTCTATTGGATAAGAAACTTTTCCAAACACAAATGTATGTATATATAATGACAGCGTCCACATATATTTTAGAGTGTGTTTGATTGACATGAAAAATATCATTCAAAAAAAAATATTTTTCTTATTTTAAGGAAAACAAAAACTTACTCACCCCCAAAAAAATATTTTTCTTAAAAACAAGGAAAATTATGCATATTTTCAAAAATTGGAAAATATTTTTAATGGAAAAAAACAGCAATCAAACATCCAAAGTAGGAATTTGAATAAAAAAATAAACTGATATTTTTCATGGAAAATAAATGCAATCAAACACACCCTTAGAGAAATGTTATTTAACATCAATATTGTTTATTATTTATTTTATTAAATTTTAGGTTCTATTAAATATAAGAATTTGTGACTCGTTTAACAAGACATATGATGAGTAAAAATCTAAGGATCTGTTTGATAGAAAGATAAAATTTGGATGAAAAGAAAATGAATTGCAATGAATTGAATTGTCTAGAATTTGTTTGATTAGGAATTGTAATTATAGGTATTTGATTGGTATAATTTTTCACATAATCCATTTGGCTTTGTTTTTCATTCAAATTATTAATTTTTGTGATAAATTGTTTTACAATCTATATTAAAATTTGTTTGGATTGCCAAAAAATTAAAAAAAAAAAAAAAAAAAAAACAATTGAAATTTTTTTGTATTCGTTTGGCTTTATTTTTCATGCAAATTGTTAATTAAATGGATAATTTTTTTTTTACCATTGAATCTAAAATGTGTTTCAATTACCAAAAAAAAAAAAAAAAAAAAAAAAAAAAAGAAGAAGGGTTGAAAATGAATTTCATGGAAAAAAAAATTGCAATCAAACATGCCAAAAAGATGGAAATGAAAAGATGGATCAATCAAACAGGCCCTAAGTTGTTGCTCAAAATCAAATGATGCTAAATAGCATTATAGTATATTTTAACTTTAAAACATCATTGCCCTACATACATACATATGTAATGTATGTAATAGATGTGTATATAAACAAGAGTTTGACTTAGAAATATTCATGTAAAAGTCTATTCCAACTCCATTTTCTCTTCGCTGAGAATGGTCGATAATTCAGAAGCCAGTGCCTCCTACGAACAAGACCGTTTGCTGCCTATAGCAAACGTTGGTCGGATTATGAAGCATATTTTGCCACAAAACGCCAAGATCTCAAAGGAAGCCAAAGAAACAATGCAAGAATGCGTGTCGGAATTCATCGGCTTTGTAACCGGAGAAGCGTCGGAAAAGTGCAGAAAAGAGAGGCGAAAGACGATTAATGGTGACGATGTTTGCTGGGCTCTTGAAACTTTAGGCTTTGATGATTATGCTGGACCATTGAAAAGGTACTTGAATAAATATAGAGAGGTGGAAGGAGATAGGGCTAATCACAGCAAGACAGGTGTAAATGAAGAAATGGGAGAACCTTCATTGAATAGAAGTAATCAACCGAAATATTAATTGAAGTGAAGCTTCTCTATGTAGTTGTTAATGATCTACTTGCTTTTGATCTTGTTATAGATCTAGTAACAGAACTCAACTCAATGACAAAAAAAAAAAAAAAAGATTTCATGTATTCTTGTACCCTAAATTTATTGCGAACAAGGTTGAGTAGTAGTTGTTGCGTTGACTTGACAACGAATTAAGCCATTTTGGCATGCGTTGAACAGTATAGACGCATATAGATGAGCGTATGCAGTTTTGTTGGTTTTTTTTTATCTTAATGAACACATGCTTTGAATTTCGGCTTCTTATCCTTTGTAAAAAGAAATTAGTTTCTTCATTCTTGATCAGAATCCAACCATTAAAAAGGCTCGTACCTTTAGCTGATTTTATGCTTAATTATAATTGCTAGTAATTAGCTCTTCATGCCTCAAATTCTCTGCCTGGAAAGGTGATGATGATGAGATGAACAATATAAAGCAATCAGGTTAGTATTTGTCAATTTCTGTTTGTAAATTATAAATATGTATGAAGGTAGAGTACAAGTTACAAATTACAGTGGAGGTTCGTGAATATGCATATTTCTTGGTATTAATGTTGCATATTTTTTTGAGTTCTTAAGAAAATATATGTTCAAACTAGTTCAATGCATAGTTCCTGTTTGGATGCAGTTATAGCCTTTTTTATATTTGCTTGTGTGGGTACAGGCCTAAGTAGAGTAGTTATGGTGTCTCCAAGATTAAGACACCAAAAAGTCAATAGGTGACCTGAGATTATCTTGGTCGATCTTCAGACATTGGTCATAAAAGACATCTCTTCGGTCAGGACCTCATCACTTCTGCATTATAATGCCCTTATCTTCTACATGAAGAATCCTAAGAAGCATCAATATATTTGACTCCTATTGATGTGAAACGTGAAGAAATGAGGGGAAGGGGGGTTACGATACTGGATCGAGCCTAGTTCGTGTTAAGACCTGAGTTACTCGGCACATATCCTTATCTGTTCTAACAAAGGTAGGGCCTAGCCGAGTAATTCAATTTTGGATTAAACTATATGTACTAACTCATATACAAAATGAGTTACTCACAACTCACATGACATGCGTGTCTCCCGTGAATAAAATATTCCGACAATGTGGTCCACACCCTCTTTTCTGAGTAGTAAGTAAGGAAGTTAGTAAAAAAATATAAGTAAGTGTAGCATTGTCCATTAATCTTATAGTTGGTTATTATAAGTAAGTGTAGCATTGTCCATTAATCTTAACTATTTTAGTTTGTTCTACCATTAGAACTCAACTTCTATAATTATTTTAATTTGCATTATGGCTTTTGAGGTTTCTTTGGAAACTTTGGCTTGAATACTTAAATTATTAACAGATGGCAAAAAAGTACAAGACAGGTAGGCCAAAAATGAAAGCTTTGACATCAATGGCCAATGATACTTCAGTTTAGTACCATAAATCACGGTGTCTTCTAATGGTAGATAATATTTCTACTTCATCCATTCCATAAAGATAGACTTGCTTTCATTTTTACACAAATTAAGAAAGCATATTGTATGTTAAAACCATAAATTTTAGGGTGGATATATTGTCACCACAATTTTTATTTGACACACTACATTTTATTTGCCGTTAAGCTCTTCAATCTTTGTTTATTGTAGCAAATTTTTTTATCGAATTCTTATCATCGACTTTCCATTAATTAGTATATGTCATCCTTGATCAACCGGTTCTGGTACAAGGCAAGGGGCCCTCAATTTTGGAAGCGTAAAAGAATTATTTATTTGTGAAACTTTCTTACAAATATATGTAGTAGTGCAATAATGTAGGTGCCTTTGGAAATATTTATTTTTAAATATGAAATATTTTGGACGATAAAAAGTAGTCATCACTCACATACCTTAATGGTTTCCTAAAATTCTTTATATTATATTTCTTGAACATGAAAATTAATTTTCAGACGAAACAAACGGTGTACCATAGGAAGAATGTTACTCATCGCGAGAAATTGTTTCATTCGATCATGCTTGATGCTAATACGCTTGTAAAAAAATTTATGTATAGGACCTCATGATAATTTATCATCTAGAGCCTCATAACTTTCAGGGCCGACCCTAATCTTGATAATGATTTATATCAAAATATTTTATTTTCATGCTTTGAAATGAGAAAAAAGTATTTTTCGCACTTTTTATTTTTTTAAAAAAATATATACATATATATAATGAAAAAATAAGTTGTTTTAAGTCATTGCAACAGACTTTTGAACATAAAATTATGATCAAATACCAAATGTGTTAATTAATGGAAAGTTTGAGGATATAAGTGACATGACAAATCATTAGGAGGCATAAATGTTATAAAGAGCAAAGATAAAGAACTTTAAGTGCAACTAAAATGTATAGTAAGAAATAAAAATTGTGGCGTGAATATAATTACCGTTAACTTTACTTACATTTTTTTTCTAATATATATACCTATATTGAATAATGATAATTCCTATTTGTTGATGAAAAGGCATATTAAATAAATGTATATTAAAAAATTAAGACGTTAATTATACTCTGAACAAAAAAAATGACTTATAATTTGGAACAAACAAAAAAGTAAAGCAAATATATATTTTTGGGATGGAGGGAGTACTATTCAATCCTCAAATTCCACTTTGAAGTACAAATATTAGTTTTCAAGTCTCAAGGGAGCATTTTGACGTTTTAACAATCTATCATTTGAGAGTAGTATATTTAGTCGAGCTTAAAGTTTCTTTTCTTAAAAATAAATATAAAAACTCGTATATCCGTTAGTATAAAATGTAGCTTTAAAAATTTAAATCGTATTTGATAAAGTAAGTTTGTAAGATTTCCTTTAAGAACAGTTACATGTGTAGCAATTGTTAAGGAAAGAACAGTTACATGTGTAGCAATTGTTAAGGATAATGCGGTTGTCTCCAAAGGAACTAAAATTATAACATGATAATGTTATTTACGTTCTATGTAAACATAGTAATATTTTTTAACAGTGTCCTAGGAATAATCAAGAATAATATTCCCACATAAGCTACATTACTATGATTTCGTATTTTTTTTTTTCTCACAATTGTTTCATAATGTAAAACTTCCAATCTACTTGTGAACCTTTTATTTTTCCAAGTTACAATATCTTAGTAGCTAGCATTTGAATTATGATTGTTTCATTTATAGAATGCCTATGGCTATCTCAATATCAAATCAAATGGACAAAGTAGCTAGCCATTTTCAAAATTTTAAGCCATTAAATTAAGCATTTTCAAAGTATTCTACAAATTGTTATTTAAGTGGAATGAAAATTAAAAGACTTTCGTCCGTTTAGCATTAATGTTTAATATATAAACATCAAGATCTAAAATCAAGCAATATACGATTACATTGGAGATGCTCTTATAGCCCCATGTTGCCTGAAACTTGAAATTTTGTTTCGGTGAAGATTAATAGATTATTGAAAATCGAAGCACTAAGAAATTTTCCAAGTTCAAGATTGGAATGTTATTGTTATTCTACTAAGGGAAAAGCCACTTTGCTAGAAGAAAACGTCCAAAAGCAATGCCAGAAAGATATGTTACGGGAGGTGATTAAATGGAAGAGATGATTGTGTTTTAAATTGTCCAATGATAAAATACTACATAGCATTACGTAAAATTTTATGTCAAGTATATGTACATGTAGTATGATCCTTCTACTAATAAGTCAATTAAATGGATAAAATTTTTTACTATTGGATGTAGAATATGTTTCTATTGTCAAAAAGTTAAAAAAAAAAAAAAAAAGGAAAAAAAAAAACCCAACAAGGTAGAAAATAATTTCCCACCAAAATCATAAGAAAATATTTTCTTACTTTGTACTTCAAGAGATTGTACATTAGAAGTTGGTGGCAAACATTTTCCATGGAAAATTTGGCTAATCAAATAACCAAAAGTAAGAACTGAGAAAATATTTTTCTAGTTCCATGACAAATTAATCGAATCAAACGAGCCCTAACTATTAACTCTTTGACCGAGCAGATATATGGTCTAGGCTTCTCTTTGTCGGCTAAGGTTAACCAAACTTTGTTTAGCTTTCTATGAACATCATGTGCTGCCGCCGCCTGTTAGTTTGGAGCCTTGTGCTTCACTTTTCCACTTAACCATATGTTTACTTGGTTTAAACCATAATTCATGGAATCAGATGGTCTAAATTATTAAATTAATTTAAAGGATAGGTCCATCCAAATTAACGGTCACTAAGCATTTTCAAAATTATGCCAATATAAAACACACAATTAATAACAAACATTTGACAAACAGACAACAATTATGTTAGCTCAACGGATCGGTGCAGTTAAGTCAGCAACATCACATGCATCAACAAATCCAGTCTTTCTATTCTAAAATTCAAGTTTTAACATATAAAAATCCAAATTACTAATTCATTCTATTCAAGATCCGCAAGACTCGTGAAATTTTAATGAACTCAGCACCAAAATCAAAATGTCGAACATGAAAATTAGAACTCAAACGTAACAATAATGTCTTGACGCATAATCCTAGGGCAAATAGGATTGGTAAAAAATTACAATAAAGCTAGACGAACTGGGAAAGAGACAAAGTTAGCACCACATGGCGTTGGTTATCAAACCCTGTCCCTTTCTTTGTCCCTGTAGTAAAACCCTTAAAATTATCATACATCAATATCTTGCCGAAATATTCAAACAAGGTTGGTCCAACAAATTACGTGACCACATAAATGGGCATGGCTGAGGTTGAAATCCTATGGTGGTGTTCCATGTTAAGCTCCCTGAGGCTAATGTAAGGGATCTCCACCTCATCTTTACTCAAACTCCCGGCGAGTGGACTCGAGGACGGTCGGCTTGTGGTGATCCGGTAAGGCGTGGAAGATCCACTTCTGCTCTCAGTAATGTACAAAGGACCAGATATTGATCCTATGCGGTGGCGCCCCTGGTGATTAATATTATTGCAACTGCCAGAGGCGGTGGTTGCTCCGCCGCTACGTGGAGCCCATTTGTTCCACTTGAAAAAGAGCAAGGCGTTCCTCCACCACCGCATTTTGTTCTTCTTGATCTTCTTTTCAAAATGTTCGTCAGTTGATATTGGTTTTTGAAGCTTAAAGTGCAGCGTGTCTATGGATGTTAAACTCCCCTTGTAATTCTTGGCTTCTTCCAAAACCTAGTCGAAGATAAACAGTGTTAGGGAAAGAAAAAAATCACTAAAATCTTGTGAAGTTTCGACTGAGTTGTACCTGAAAATAGTCTATTTGAGGGTCAAATCCGTAGTCGCTAAGGTGTTGAGGTTCTGGAATAGGAAAAATGGGAACTCTATTTGACATTATGCAAAAATATATTTCTAGCTGAGCTTTTTCTTTGTTCTGGTTTGCTTTATAGTGACTGTTTTCAGTTTGTGGTGGGTGGGTGGGGTTATGTAAATGCAGGTTTGTGGGCTCAAGGTGGAGAAATGGCCGTTGGGTTTTGTGAACCACTAGTAAATGCGCTTGCATCTTTTAATGGACACGGTACATAATCACTTATATACAAGGTATCAATAAATATTGTTTATACAAAATGATAAATATTTATAGATTCCAAGTGACCATGCCAATTGCAATACTAGTTTGTTGGGCAATTCGATGGAGTAACGATGTATGTGGCGAGTGGAGAATATTTATGGAATATATGAATTAAAAGTTGTAGAATTGGAATTATATTGTACATTATAAGCATTCATATTTACAGATGAGTTTCGATGGTTAAATGGTATAAGTATCACCATTGAAAGGAGCACATGTCACTCTTATTTCATACTCTATTCGTCTCAAATATATATGCTGAGTTTCTTTTTTCGTTTGTCCCAAATATATAGGCTGATTTCTAAATTTAGAATATTTTAATTTGTTACTTTTCTAATATACACTTATTTACTTTGCATAGTTAAAATCAATTTTCTCTACTTAATTTATGATTCCAGTGAATCTCATCAAAATAATTTATGAATATGATAATTGAAAATTAAATCATTCAAATTTTTTACTACTTCCAACAATAATTTACTATTAGTTGCTAAAAATTAAATAAGGGTAAACTAGGAAAGTTCTTAACAAAAAATTACTTTTTCAATAACATTAATTATGTTTTCTTAATCCGTGTGAAAAACTAAATAAGTCTATATATTTGGGACGGATGGAGTATTTGGCAGCGATGCCACTTGCGAAGCCAACATGATTGCTTTAATGTTGTAAGTTCATGGAGTCTTGGGTAAACACTTCGGTCAAATGTAAGACTTGTATAAGTAGATACCTTGATCAAGTAGATGGAGGTTGAGTATGAGGCTCGACCATGCATGGTCTATTGGCTCAATTGTGCCTTTGTTGAGCCAAATGGGATACCAAACCCTATGCTATGATGGTAAACATTGAGATCTCGACTGTTTATTCATGATCTATGTTAGCAATTGTGGGGTGCTTCGAGCATAAGATAAGATATGATGTGAGAAAAAATAATAGATTGAAGCATAAGACAATATCATATCAAATGCATGTGGGCCTCAACCTAACTTGTGGTTTGGTGTCGGCATGTGTGGGTTACTTTGAGAATAATAAGATATTGTTTCAACTATCAAGTGAGAAATAATAGAGGGTGAATATATTTTCACCACCTTTTTTTATAAATACACAATATTTAAATTATATTAAATGTCATTAACATTTATTCATTATCATACTTATACTTTTAACTTCTTCTTTTTTATCACATTTTTCTTCTTAACGTTTCATTTATCAGAAATCGTGCCCTTAATAGCGAATTCAAATGTTGAAAATGGGATAAATTCAATCAAGTACAATTTTAGATGCCAATCCCAAGGTATCCTATTAGATGTTAATAGCTTTTCTTGCCAAATAGAAAATCAACACCCTACCTATGAAATATTAAGTGGCGGAAGCGTGATAAAGACGAACAAATGATATATACCTACCAATCAAAAATTTAAAAAAAAAAATACCTCCATTATTCAAAAAAATATGGTTTTTTTTTTTCAAAATTTATTTTCGACCACTCATTCTCCCATCTTATTTTTTAACCACACATTCGCGAAAAATCACTATTTTAAAGCACATTCTAAATACATAAATTTTACTCACTTCAATAATATCTAATCAATTTTTTTTAATATATAAATACATTAGTTTTTTAACAAAATTTCCTTTTTAATGATAAAATTAAGCTCCTGTTTGGACTCCATTTTTTTTAAAAAAAAAATGTATTTTTCTCTTTCTTATTTTTAATCACAATAAAATAATATTATACTTAAAATCAAAAACTTTTTCATATTTTTTAACCACACTTCTTTTTTTTTTTAAAAAAAAAAATAACTATTTGAAAATATAATTTCCCCAAAATAACATCTATTTATGGTCAAAATAAGTATTTTTTTTTTAATTTAAAAGTATAAATAAGTATAAGTAATATAGGAAAGTACATAGAAACCAAAATTTAGCCCTTGTTTGATTTTCAAAATACATTTTTTTTCCTCTCTCTTCTTTCTATCTCACATTCTTCGATAAAATAATATTACACGTAAATCTAAAAAAAATCTTATTTTTTAATCACACATTTTCTTTCAATCTATTAATCCAAAATGCATTCTTAGCCAAAAATGAGACTCACGCATGCTATTAATCTCTTTTAAACTTTGTCAAACATGTAATATATATTATCTTACTATTAAAATAAGTAATTTATTTCTATCATAAATCAATAAAAATTAAATATGTAATTATCGTGGAGTGACTAGAGTCTTTTTAAATTAATCAAACGTGTATGAAACAAAATGCCTAATTTATTTTTAAATTAAATCAAATATGTATGAAATAAAATACCTAATTTGGAAACGAGTTATTAACCTTGAATGAATGTGAATCAAATGAATAAATATGTAATTATCGTGGAGTGAGTAGAGTCTCTAATTAAATTTGGACAATCGAACATTGAGCTTAGGCTAAGTTGAGGTTGACTAGGCTAAAATTGATTCTTTTTTACTGAAATTAAGCTTAATTCTTTCTGACGTTTTACTTAGCATAATAGAATAGGCCTTAAGGATGGACAAAATGATCGGACTAAATCAGAACTAAATCAAACTAAGCGATTCGATGTGTTTATACAAAAAATTTAGAACCTAGAACTATTTGTTTCTGGTTTTGGTTCTGATTCTAGAACCAAGAACAAGAATCGAGAACTAACTTCAAATTTTATTAATTTTTATATTTTTTTTCTTTTCACAAAACAACGAATCACACCAAAACATCAAAGTTTAATAATCACAAGTGTGAAATGGACAAAAATGTCATTTACCATTATATTTTACCTTATCACCTATTGACAATGGGCCAAGTCCTAGATCTAAATTCTAATTCATTCTCCTTTTCAATTTTAGACACACACTCGCATTCTTACACCACTAGTACCATTACATTTTTTGAATGTTTAATATATATATATATATATATATATATATATATTTTTTTTTTTTATTTGGGTATATATGTATTACTGACTTATAAATATGGTGATAGATTTTAATTTACATTTATCATTTAAAAATTTAAATAATGAAATCAGAACCAAACCATACTAGAAATGGTGATTCGGTTTTGATTTAGTTCTATATATTAAAAAAAGAAAAATATTAGTTCATCTCTCTTGAAACTAGAACCAAAGGGAATCATGTTCATCCCTGCCATGTCTGTCCCCCTCTATCCGTCCTTAGTCGGGATTACAGAGGAAAGAGTTGGATATGGTGATAGAAAGAGTTCATCTTCAAGTCACAACTTGAGATCGTCTTTGTCTTGGTTGTTGTCAATAACGAGAATACTTAGCATGAACAAAAAATTGTTGGGTTGTAAGTTGCAGGACACCACATGGGGTCAAGAAGAGCCATGAATCATTCGGGGACCACTGTGTTGGACTTGGACCATCCGAACACTGAGTTGACTCAAACTCCCAGATAATAGCATATTCAACTGTTAAAATTGGGATAAACATTTGATGGCCCTGTGAATTTGTCGCGGATATAATTTTTTTTTTATATAGAAATTGAAAATATTTTGTCACTTCATAAATTTTCTTGGGCATTAGTTATTGAAATTTAGAGGAAAAAAATACGTACAACTTATAATTTTGCTCTTATTGAGGGATAATTTTTAAAAATAAGAAACGTGAAATTTCTCTAAGATAAATCACCTAAGACTACATGTCATAAAAAGCGAGGAATACATTCAATTCATTGTAAGTCCAACGATGAAGATGATAGTCTAGGAAAATACATGGAAAGGAAAACAATTAGTCTACTTGTAAGCAGATCGAAAATGAACCAAGTTGAAAATTTGATCAGGTAATGATATTCAATTGAGCCAAATTTGAAATTGATTGCAACTTTCTATTTAAAAAAAAAAAAAAAATCCGTATTAAGGCCCTATTTAATTCTCATTTTGAGGGGGGGAAAAAAATGCATTTTTAATAGTTGATTAATGAGAATGTGTGGTTAAAAATTAAAAAAAAAAAAGTTTTGGATTTGCGTGTAATATTATTTTATTGAAGAATATGTAGTTGAAAAGAGGAGGGAAAAATATGAAAAAAATCTAGAGTGGCATTTTTACTTCTATTCTGCCTTAGTTGAAGTTTTCAGTACATAATTGCACGAGGCTGTCAAATTACCGAAATTCAGAAGCCTGGTTAATAGAAAACGAAAATGCTAAACTCTGGTAACCAAATTTGTCTATTAATTATATCCCATTTTGCAACTTCCTATCCTCCTTGGGCAGCCATTGCAAAGGGGCCTGCCGGGACGCGAGTCTTTTACGTACAAGCGTGGCCGGAGGAGGTACAATTTAGGCAGACGCGCCTAACCGACAAGGCGGTGGAATCTGTATTCCACTATAACCTACTCGTGCATTAGCACATGTAGCACTGAGTTTCAAGTTACCTAGGAATTTTAAGTTCACATTGTTAAGATGGATGTTTTGACATGGAACTTGTGAACTGCACATCAGATTGACAGCAACCGGTGATGTTGTGGTTCCTCGTACATTTTGGTATATAACATCACTGATTTTCACAAGAGATGGCTGTAGAAAGAAACCCAAAAAGGAAAAAAATCAGAATCGACGTTCATATTGACTTTAATCATGACACTGATGAATAAAATCGAACCTTGCTTGATTTCTTGCCATAACTCTGGTTTATGATTATAGGGTTCTCAACGTTGTCCATAATTATATCCTGGAATAGCATCCCTGAAGCGCGGCTTGGATCCGATGCTGGATATGTTTTGATTCTGAGACCATTCGTTGTACCTAGTAATGTGCAGTTTTTTACAATGACCCCTTGTACATCCAATTCTTTAGGCAGCTTGCCAAGACTACCCACACTGTCATTGTCAGCATCAGAAACATGATGTTAAGGTTTTTTTGCACAAAATAAGGAAGAAAAGATAAGAAACTGTCGAGGTTTGTACCTAATGCCATGTCCAGGGCCACAGGTTATCTGGTTGATGGTAACATTGGTTGCTCCTTGACCAATGGAGATACAATCGTCCCCTGTTTTAATGATGGTTCGGGATATTTTCACACTAGTCGACTGACTTATATGCATTCCATCGGTGTTTGGGCTATCGGCAGGGGAAGTTATGCCGAGTTTATATGCCCTGAACAGATAACTATTAGTAATGTGCATGTGAAATCCCATGGCGTTGATTATATTGATAGACTTCACTTTGGCGTTTGTCACTTTGGTGAAATACAGAGACTGCCATAAACACAAACATTACAGTTAGTTCAAATTGTTCAATTTTCATATCAAGAACCATTATGTTCGAAAGTTGGTAAGTTAAGAAATTCTTACAGCGGGTAAGTGTGTGCAATCAGGATTATTTTTGCAGTCATTATATTGCCATAAGGACTGGCCTTGCCCATCGAAAGTGCCTCCTCCGGTTAGGGTTAAGCCATTAACATCACTGAATGAGATCCATCCCTTACCGGCGTAAGCCGAGAGGTCAGTAACTGCTTGCAAGGTTCCTTGAACTTGAACAATTATAGGCGATTGGCTTTTGCATGGCCCTCCAAATGTGGTTTCACTTAGTTTGTAAATCCCAGGTGGGACTAGGAGCCTGGCTCTCCCATTGAAATTACAAGCTGCATCCCATGCCTTAATAAAAGCCTGAACAGCCAAATAAATCGAAATCCAGTTAATCTTCCGAACTTTTTTTGAATGAATTCCTATAATACGCACAAGTAGTAAGAATGAGCCTCTCTCCTGAGCTTCCCTCAGGCTCTGCGGAAAGGCCATTCTGAGATTCGTCTCATAATATTATCGAATAAAAAACTAACCTATTTGGAGAAATTATCGCAGAAGGCAAAAACAGGGAATTTTTCATGCAGTCAGTGGAAAACTATGCAACTCTTTAATAATATTGTGAAATCAACCTGCGTGCTTTCTTGCCTTTGGCCAGGTTTGGCACCAAAGCCCAACACGTTAAAAATTGTTTCACCACCACGGCTTAGACGACCACCAGGACTGGCTAGAAGGCCACCACCTGCGGCATTGCAAGACACCAGAGCTGAAGTCAAAATGAGGGCTATGATTGTTCTAGCTCTACTGTCCATGGCCATTGAGGGCTGAATTTTTTTTGTTTTTGTAAATTATCTGCTCCTACCCAAGATTTTGTTATTGAAGGGTAAGAGCTATCTTTGAATGTTCTTTTCTTTCCCCCTTTTTAACTGGCAACAAAAACATTGCCAGCAATAGTCCTATAAATGTGGTGGTTCTAACTCTTCGGACAATGAATATTAAGGAAGCCTAAATTTAGGAATTTTTTTATGTCCCTTCATGTTACAAAATATTGGTATTCTCCAATTTAACTCAAAATATATAATTTGTAGGCTATTTCACAGGAGGATTTTGAGGGGACTCGCTAATATTTTTTTCTATGAATGACAACTATGCTGTCTGTTATGGTATAATATGTAGTCAATGGCTATTAGAACAGTCAATGAAGACCAAACAGCAAATGCAAAGCCATAACATAAACCATGCGAACAAAACAACGTTATAAAAACTAAATTTAGTGAGTTTATAATCAACAGAAAGGGAAACTGATAGAACCCTACACCTTTAGAACAATTTAATGTGACTAAAGAATAGGATTCAAGTGAATTGATGGAATTACATTAATGAAACTGAGATTACAAGATGATAATTCTGCTATAAGAAGAGCAGAATGGAATTGAAAGATTACAAAAAGGAATAAAAGATATTTGGGTATTCGAGAGACCCAATTCTCTCCCAAGTAACAACCAATTTCTGCCTGCCTTATTCACGCCACTTCTCTTTCCTTATAGATTCTTTCTGCTCCTGGATTATTCTTCTAACCGATTTCATAACTGTGCACATGACCACCTTTCTTCTGTATTTCCTTTTCTGCCCCTGCCCTTTTATTACGCCTTTGATATGTAATATGGACCACGGGTCTATCATTACTCCCCCCAACCAGACTCACCTTGTCCTCAAGGTGAAAGGAGGGAAATTGTTGTGCTACCAGGTCATATGACTCCCAAGTTGCTTCCAGTGGTGGCAACCCTTTCCATTGGATTAAGACATCAACACCTCTGATATTGGGGCCTGACCCCGGCCTCACCCCAAGTACTGCTTCTGGCTCTCCTAGCAACTCCCATTCATCAGTTAACTGATTAGGTATGTGTTCCACCGCCTGCACTGTCCCCTCTGCCTTGCGCAACTGTGATACATGGAAAACTGGATGAATGTTACACGTAGGAGGTAGGGATAATTTATATGCAACTTGTCC
Source organism: Osmanthus fragrans (assembly GCA_019395295.1). Lineage (NCBI taxonomy): Eukaryota > Viridiplantae > Streptophyta > Magnoliopsida > Lamiales > Oleaceae > Osmanthus > Osmanthus fragrans. The sequence continues at coordinate 26,441,578 of CM033357.1, forward strand.
AATCTTCTTCTCAACAGCAAAGGGACCGTAATAACGTGGAGCCAATTTTTCATTATGGCGTGCCGCCAATGTTTTTCGGCGGTATGGTCTGATTTTTTAAATAAACCAGATCATCAACCTGGAGCTGGACATCCCTTCGTTTAGAATCTGCTCTGTTTTTCATTGTAGTCTGGGCCCGAAGTAGCTGTGCTTTCAGTTCATCAAGGATTTGATCTCGTTCCAGTAACTGTTGTTCCACAGCCGAAACAGGGGTAGAGCCTCTTTCAAACCTCAGCAGCGATGGAGGATCACGTCCATAGACCACACGGAAGGGAGTCGTCTTGGAGGCAGTGTGATAAGATGTGTTGTACCACAACTCGGCCCATGGAAGCCAATTATACCAAGACTTGGGACGTGATGAAGCAAAACAACGAAGATATGTCTCTAGGGTGCGATTTAGTACCTCAGATTGCCCATCGGTTTGAGGATGGTATGCCGTACTCCGGCTGAGTTTCGTACCCTGTAGACGGAATAACTCCTCCCAAAAAAACGGCTCATAAAGACTTTATCTCTGTCTGAGACGATGGAAACGGGTATTCCATGAAGCCGGACCACTTCCTTCACAAAGACACTGGCTACACTTGATGCTGTAAACGGATGTTTGAGCCCGATAAAGTGCCCATACTTACTCAAACGATCCACCACCACCAAAATTGTATCCATCGTCCCGGACTTGGGCAGACCTTCGATGAAGTCCATAGCGATCTCCTCCCAAATTTGATTTGGAATCTGGAGAGGTTGCAAAAGGCCCCCCGGTGAAAGTGCCATGTACTTGTTTTGTTGGCAGATGGAGCACTGTGTCACGTAATTGTGGACATCCTTCTTCATTCCCTTCCAATATACGTCTGCGGTGATGCGTTTGTAGGTTTTCAAAAACCCAGAATGCCCCCCTGATTTACTGTCATGCCCTTCTTGTAACATTAATGGGATTAGCTTCGACCCTTTAGGTAGCAACAGTCTCCCCTTAAACAGCAGTTGCCCATTCACCAGCGCATATTCTGGCCTACTAGACGGGTCCTGGTGTATGTCACGAATGATATCCTGCAAGTGCAGGTCTGCTCCTACCTCTTCCGCCAAATTCTGTAGTTGTAGCACTATAGGGGAAGACATTTCCATTAAGTCGGCCGAGGAGCTTACTCGCGAAAGGGCATCTGCAGCTCTATTTTCTGTTCCCGGGCGATATTGAATTTCGAATTGATACCCCAATAGTTTGGTTAACCATTTCTGATACTCCGGATTTACTTCCCGTTGCTCCAGTAAAAATTTCAGACTTTTTTGATCTGTGCGGATATAGAATTTTTTGGCCAAGCAAGTAATGTCGCCATTTCCGAACTGCAAATACGATCGCCATTAGCTCTCTCTCATAGGCGGATTTAACCCTCCCGTTTGGGTTGAGGGCCTGACTAAAGAACGCAATAGGATGTTGTTCTTGCATCAGCACCGCGCCTAGTCCGAACCCCGAAGCATCTGTCTCTATGACAAACGGTCTGCGAAAGTCAGGAAGGGCGAGAACGGGAACAGTAGTCATTGCCACTTTAAGTTTGCTGAATGCCTGCTCTGCTGCATCATCCCAGAAAAAATTTCCCTTACGCAATCTTTCTGTGAGTGACCATGCTAACTTACCATAATCCTTAACGAACCGACGGTAGTACCCCGTCAGCCCCAAAAATCCTCTAAGCTCCCGTAGTGACTTTGGGCTCGGCCAGCCAACCATGGCCTGAATTTTTGACTTATCTGCAGCCACCCCGTGTTGTGAAATAACATGTCCCAGATATACCACCTCCGGTTGCCCAAAACTGCATTTCTTCTTGTTGGCATACAACTGGTGTTGGGATAGCACTTGCAAGACACTTCTCAAATGTCCCCTATGTTCGTCCAGGCTACGGCTGAATACCAAGATGTCGTCAAAGAATACCAAAACAAAGCGTCTCAGTTTCTCCTTGAACACTTCATTCATGAGTGACTGAAAAGTAGCGGGGGCATTAGTGAGGCCAAACGGCATCACGAGGAACTCATAGTGGCCTTCATGTGTCCTGAAAGCCGTTGTTGGAATGTCCTCGGGTTTGACTCGAATCTGATGGTACCCAGCCTTCAGGTCCAGTTTCGAAAAAATCGTTGCTCCATGTAACTCATCCAATAATTCATCAATCATAGGAATAGGGAACTTGTCCGGCACTGTCAATTTATTCACCGCCCTATAATCTACACAAAATCGCCACCCGCCATCTTTCTTTTTAACCAATAGAACCGGACTGGAGAAAGGGCTGGTACTTGGCCTGATTATTCCCGCTGCCAACATTTCTCGGACCAATTTCTCTATCTCGTTCTTCTGAACATGAGGGTAACGGTAGGGCCTCACGCTGATTGGCATTGTTCCTGGCTGCAGATTAATAGAGTGATCTCTCTGTCGCTGTGGCGGCAACCCCACGGGTTCCTCAAAAATTCCCTCAAACTCCCCCAGAACCTGTTTAATTTCTGGGGCCATTGTACACTGCAATTCTCCTAACTCCACTCCCAGACTGCCCAGTTCAAGAAGTACTCCTTCGCCTCCCTCCTTGAACGCCTTCATCATCGCTTTTAATGTAACCAACGTCTTGCTAAGGCTCGGGTCTCCCTGTAGCATCATTGTAGTTCCGCCCACCTGAAATTTCATTGTGAGCGCCTTCCAGTCGACTTTCATTTGTCCCAGAGTCGATAGCCACTTCATTCCCAGGATAACATCGGAGCTCCCAAGGTCTAGTGGAAGGAATTCTTCAACCACTTCAATGTTCTGAAGGACGAGTCGCACTCCTTTGCACACTCCCGCCCCTTACACGGCTAAGCCCGTGCCCATAATCACCCCGTATCCAAGAGTCTCTGTTCTCGGCAACCCCAACCTTCGCACCAAATCTGCAGACACAAAGTTATGGCTAGCACTACAGTCGATCAATACCACCACTCCTTCTCCCGAAATTTCCCCTTTGACCTTCATGGTTTGGGGTGGAGTAAGCCCCACCACCGAATTCATTGATAATTCCACCAACTCGCCGGTGGCAGGTTTCTCTACTCCCGTTTCTTCGACCGATTCTTTCTCTCTTCCCACTCCTCTTGCCTTTCTTCATCATAGATCAACATCACTTGTAATTCTTTGTTTCTACATTTATGCCCGATAGAGTATTTCTCATCACAACGGAAACACAGACCTTTCTCTTTTTTGATCTTCAATTCGGCCTCACTGAGCCTCTTAAATACTAGGTTGGCTGCGCCGGAAGAAGTCGGAGCTCGCAGTATTGAAGATCTAGGACTGGGGTTCTGGAAAGTGTTGGGTCGTGGAGAAGATGGACCAAAATTAGGGATAAAATTTGATTTACCTCTTGTTGGGCCCGATCCCGTAACTTGGGCCTGCAGGGTCTGATTTTTTTCTTCAAGTCGTTGGGCCAACTCCATGATTTGGTCCAGTCCTTTGGGCTGCATTACCCTGATCTCTGCCCTTATTTCTGGTTTCAACCCGTTTATGAAATGGGCTTCCAATATCGCCTCAGAAATGTCCCCGATCGGAGCAGATAAAGTCTCAAAAGCGATCCGATACGCCATCATTGAGCCTTCTTGCCGGAGTGCCAGAAATCTTTCCTCCATGGTTCCTTCTGAAGAGGGTCTGAAGCGAGCTCGCAACAGTATTTTGAGCTCTTCCCAACTTCGCACCCCCTTTCGCTTCTGCTCCCATTGATACCAAGCTAGGGCGTCGTCTTCAAAACAGAGAGCCGCTGTTTCTAGCTTCTCCGTCTCTGTTAGCTGATTCACGATGAAATAGCGCTCAGCTCGAAAAATCCATTCATCAGGGTTATTTCCTGTGAAGATCGGCATCTCTAGCCTTCTTCCTTTGGTTTCAGGTCTCCACACTCCATCTGCAGCGCCTCCAACTCCCTTACTACTGGTCTCTGCCCCAGATGAAAACTCTGAGTGCATAGTGTATTCCGATCCTTTCGTTACCTCTTGTCCCTTGCTTTTCTTCTCTTTTTCAGTTTCCTCCCATCTTGCTCTCAAGAAGGTGAATTGCTCTGCCATAATAGCCATATTTTTTTTTCGATATTCTGTATTCTTTTCAGCTCATCTTGCATTCCTACGATTCCGTGTTGCATCTCGTTCACTTGTTCCTGTAACCTTTGTTGACTTCCTTCCAAACTCCCCACCCGATCTGTAACAGTCACCATCAGGATTGAATTGCTCTGATACCAATGATAGAACCCTACACCTTTAGAACAATTTAATGTGACTAAAGAATAGGATTCAAGTGAATTGATGGAATTATATTAATGAAACTGAGATTACAAGATGATAATTCTGCTATAAGAAGAGCAGAATGGAATTGAAAGATTACAAAAAGGAATAAAAGATATTTGGGTATTCGAGAGACCCAATTCTCTCCCAAGTAACAACCAATTTCTGCCTGCCTTATTCACGCCACTTCTCTTTCCTTATAGATTCTTTCTGCTCCTGGATTATTCTTCTAACCGATTTCATAACTGTGCACATGACCACCTTTCTTCTGTATTTCCTTTTCTGCCCCTGCCCTTTTATTACGCCTTTGATATGTAATATGGACCACGGGTCTATCAGAAACATTATAGTTTAGACTCGAAATCACAGCATGCATTTTGTAGCTTCCTGTTTGAGAGTATCAGAAAGTGTCTTATTTACTCATATGCGGTGCTTTCTTACGATCTTATATAATTACGACCCCGCCATATTTTTAGGCAGCCTGGTTGCAGTCGATAACAACTTGCTTTTTTGGGGCAACCAAATGTCTCCCTTTCTGATTTGGTTTTTGGGTACAATATTCACGTCGTTGGCATTCTTGGCGAGTAGTAGGACCCCTTGATGCTGCAGATTTGTTTGTGGATGAAGAATTACTTAGCCTTGAGGGTGATGGTTCATCCTGTGTTGGCAAAGGGTCTGCGGGTACTGACAATCCTTTTCCACTACCTATACCCGTGGATAGCAATGGTGTGGAGGATGATGGTCGGCATTGGGATATGGAGTTTAAGATTGAATTGCTCGAGTTTATGTAGGAATAGATCCATAAGAATTGTGTTGGAAAATCAAAGATTGTGTCATGGGAAGAAAAATTGAAGAAACATATACCAGATATTTGCGTGATTATGATCCTGCAAATATGCGGTGTTGTGAGCAAGTAATAAAGTTCTAATTTGATATGAGCTAAAAAAAATAATAAATAAAAGCAATGTTTGAGGAGAATTGGATAATAAAGAGTTGGGAATCTCAATCTCAATTAACTATCCATTTTCAATCATTCACTACATTTTCCTGAAGTAATTAATTTCCTCTCTCGAGTGTAAAATTATCGACAATCAACCGCATTAAATTACAAAGCGGTACTAATATAGATTTTAGAAATATATATGATGAGAACCAAAGTGACTGAGTGTAAATTGTATTAAAAAACCTTTTGGAGACCATACAATTCACAAAACATTCATCTATTCGTCAAGTAAATGAAGCCAATTTAGTCTTAACAAACCATATCACGAAAATGGGTAAAACTTGAATTAAAATGCAGACATTGGAATTAATTAAATTAGATTGAAATTGAACTTCCGCCACCTTCTCCACTTGATTTTTTTTCTCTAGAAATTTCCAGAGTTCTTCTATATTCCTATACTAAATTTTATACTTATAATCTGCCTAGGCTTATTTTAAATAAATTTCTTGATTATTATAGATTTTCATTCTGAGAATTAATTATAGTACATCTGCCATTTTAGTTAAAAATGAATGTGGTATATTTTTGAAATTCTCTCAATATCATTTCAAGCTGAACCAACAATTTTTTATTTTTTCGTTTTGTTGATTAAGTTTTTATCCAGTTGCAGTTGTTCTTTGCGATGAAAAATATTTCCAGTATGAAATTTTACATGTGTTTATGATGTAGGTATACTTCATACATGCCAATTAATATTCAGAAGTATCATTATGTCAATGTTAAAAATATTGCTAAATCCAAGCTTTTGTCTCAAAATAATTAACATTTAAATATTAGATACGAAATTTTCGACATAACATTTGATAATGATTTTTATCTATCCTTGACCCAATTTTATGTCAAACTTCATATCATCTAACATCCCTAAAGAGATCAGGTTCATTTGATAGTGATTTTTATCTATCCTTGACCCAATTTTATGTCAAACTCCATATCATCTAACATCTCTTAAGAGATCAGGTTCATTTCTAATTCAGGGACAAATTTGGTATTCTTTAAAAGCAAAATTTGACCATTTTCTAAAAGGAGTTTTATTGTCCTAATACCTTTAACTTTGCAGGTCATGTTGTTTCCCATGATAACTTGGCCTCCTTTTGTCTTTTTAAATTTCAAAAAATAGTTTTTATTTTGGCACATGTGGAAAGAACAATCTGAGTCAAGAATCCATTCTTGATTCAGGTTTCTTTCAACATTAACAAGAACCAGGCCATTGTCAAATTGTTGTTTATCATAGGAAATCACAGCATTACATTCACTCGTCTTCTTTCCTTTTAAATTATTTTGCTTCTTAAAATAGTCTTTGACAAAGTGATTCATCATCCCACAATAATAGCATTTCTTTCCTTTGGCCTTACTTTTGGATTTTATTTTATCATTGTTCTACTTTCTGGGCTCATTAGGAATTCTTGAATGAAAGTTAGATTTACCAATATTTTTACGTTTCACCAAAAGATTTTCTCCATGTTGACTATTGATAGAATCAGATTTGAGCTCAAGAAGCCTATTCCTTAAGGCATTTATTATGACATCAGTTGTTAGTTTATCTCTACCATATTCTAGAGCATTCTTGAGGTCTCTATGTCTATCACTAATGGAGTTTAACAAGACCAATGACAATTGATCTTCTGATAATTTTTCATCACAGTTGGTAAGGTCCTGGGTCAATTTTGTAAATCTATCAATGTTTTCATCCAAATCAATAGAGGGGTCCATTTTGAAAGAGAAAAACCGTTTAAGCAAAAAATGTTTATTTGGAACAGCTTTAGGCTCATACTTAGCCTTTAATTTTGTCCACAATTCTTCAGCAATTTTAGTTTCTCCTATAGATCTGATCACATTGTCAGAAAGGTACAAGAAAATGGTACTCCAAGCTACTCTCTTGAAATTCAGTTCTTTTTTATCTCAGTAATCCCGTCAGGCCAAGAATTATCAAGAGCTTTAGCACATTTTAATTGTATTAAAATGGCTTTCATTTTTTTGGCTCCACATACAAAAGTCTCCCCTCCCATCATACATGTTCACTTCAAACATAGTAGTAGCCATGTCAAGACACACCAAGATAATACACGATCACAAGTTTGATTTCAAGAACACAAACACACGAGGGCACACACAAACAGGCAGTAAGCTGATTACAGGTTCACAAGAGATTAAGGCTAACCACCAATGCAATTATTACAAAATTCTTCAAACAGTGAACACACAACAGTAAACATGTAATACTAGTAGATTCATGAAACAGAGATATCACTCTTGATATTATCTGGCATAGGCCATAATCGGAAGAAACTTTCTTTTTTCATGAAGGATTGTTTATTTTGATTAGAATACTTATTTTTTGTAGTTTCTATATTCTAGGACTATTTAAATTTCGATTTTTCCATATTTCCTAAGTTTAGTACAAATATGATTTATTTTCATTGTATTAAGTTTTTTATTATGAATAAAAATTGAGATTTCTCTCTCCATGGTTCTTGATGAATTTTATAGAACTTATGGAGTGTGTTTGATAGGCATTATTTAGCAAAAATGAATTTTGAAATAGTAATATGATGGGAAATGTGTGGTTGAAAAAGAAGAAAAAGTTATTGATGTGATGAAAAATATTATTTTATTAAAAAATGTGTGGTTGAAAATGAGTAGAAGAATGAGAATGAGAATTAAAATGGGAATCAAACAGGGCCCAAATATTTTTCAATATTTGTGGCGTTCAAACCTAGAACTTATCAAATGATTAAGTACCCTTTGTGGTGTTCGCAAATCGAGGTTCGTTGGTTTTGTAATGAAGAGGTCTTTCAAATTTTGTTCTTATTTAGTTGTTTGGTTCAATAATTTGCAAATCGAGATCTTATCGTCTATAACCTGAATTTGAGTTTTCCTGATGTTTTCAATTCATTCCGCGAGTTCCATGCGATTTTCCCCAAAAAACCAACGAAAAAAATTGGAATTAAAAAAAAATTTGAAAAAATGTATTATTTAATTTCGAAAATTTTCAGCAGTTTTTAATTTTTTTTAGTAAAAAAATATAATATTAAAAAAAATTTAAGGATGGACGATGATTGGGGACATATTTTCCAAACTCGATGTTTTGTGGGTAGTAAGATATGCAGTCTGGCTATTTATAGGGATTACATATCAAACTTGACTAGTATCACAACAGTTGAAAATTGGGGTTACCTTTATAACAACACTCTAATCCTTATAGGATGACTTGGTTGAAGGGATGTGGGAAGGTAGAAGTGACTAAGCAGGTTCGAGTGAATTTTACCCTTGGGAGCTATAATGATGAGATTTGGTGTGATGTAGTGTCATTTGAATCTTTTCATATTTTGTTTGGGAGACATCAGATGTGAGCTTGCAAGAGAACAAAAGTCAAGTTGAGAGGACTTTATTGAGAGCTAACAATTCCTTCTCTGGTTGGGCTATTTTTGTTTTGTAGGTTTCTGAACATATGATATTGACATCCATGAAAACGAGCCTATTAGAATACTACCTAATCCAAGCATTGAGCATCGACTTGTAGGTGAAATTAACCAGCCTTATCTCAACTTGGATATCACTTTAATACCAGAGGTTGATTTTGTGATTCCTAAGGAAACGAATGAGTTTCAAAGACTTTGGAAAGAATTTATATGCAGTGGATTGAGCAACAAAGTTGAACAGAGGGGAAACATGTGTTCATTTGTATTGACATTGTACAATCACTGAGACAGCATAAGACATGGAGGAATCACAATGGCATGCTAATGGAGATTATTTTGGGAACATCACAAACTTGTAGAAGGAAGCCGTTGGGATGAACACACTTTGATCTGTGTGATGGTTATTGGTGTTCATATGAAAAAAGCTGGAAAGAATTCAAAAGAGGTCCAAACTGCATCCTAGAGGGGATGGATTATTTCACGTTCTCGCCATGATTGGAAATAAGGGTTACAACTTGGGTATAGATTCGAGGTCGAATTCTTTCGAAGGGAGAGGGGATGATATGATCTGGTATATGCCATAATTGGAAGAAACTTTCATTTTTCATGAATGATTGTTTATTTTGACTAGAATACTTATTTTTGGTAGTTTCTATATTTTAGGACTTTTTAAATTTTGATTTTTCCATATTTCCTAGGTTTAGTATAAATAGGATTTATTTTCATTGTATTAAGAAGCTTTTGATTATGAATAAAAATTAAGACTTTTCTCTCCATGGTTCTTGATGAACATTATAGAACTTATCAAATATTCTTCAATATTTGTAATGTTCAAACCTAGAACTTATCAAAGGATTAGATACCCTTTGTGGCATTCGCAAATTGAGATTCGTTGGTTTTGTAATCAAGATGTCTTTCAAACTTCGTTCTTGTTTGGTTGTTTGGTTCAATAATTTGCGGGTCGAGATCCTATCATCTACAACCTGAATTTGAACTTTCTCTATGTTTTCAATTTATTCCGCGAGTTTCATACGATTCCCCCAACCGAGATCTCATCAACTTCCTATGCCTCAACTAACTTCTCTAGCAAGACCTTCCAATTGTACTCCTCAACGTGTTGTTATCTCAGATTCCCAAGACTTCAAGAGTTTTTGGACAAAGACCAAGCACGTGAGGTATTATAGTACAAGGAAAATCAAGGGAAAAACTAGGAGACTCTACTATAAAGAATTACTAATTACAGAATGCAGGAAAGATCTCACAAAAGAGTGCGAAAGACCAAAGGTTCCACCAGTCAATGTTCGCTGCAGTTTGAAGCAGGTTTCAAGAATCCGGTTTAATCAAGAAATCACAAAGATCCAGTAGTCCAACCTGGTGGCTCTGATACCACTAAAAGGCAAAAAAAACACTTCAAGATTAATCAAGATCCAACCACACAAACAAACAACCAACAGTAAAGTAAGTGCAGAAATTTAAAAGAACACAAGAAATTTTTCGGCCATAGCCCCAGAAGTTCGACGACCACTTTCTAATGCCTAATCCATTGTTGAGCATCCATTATAAATGGATAAAACTCAGTTGTACTATAAGAGCCAAAAACCGGCAACAAGAATACAAGATAGTTCCAGAAATATACAAGAACTCGGCCACTAAGACTTATCTTATTATATAAGGCACAAATCAGGCCGTACTCCACAAAGGAATCCCCTAGATCACATAGATCTTCCAAGACACAGCACTGCTCACATTCGAATCACACAGATTCATACATGCCATACAGAACAACACGCTATTACACGGATCTATAGTATTACAAAGTATTCTCAAACATTGATCCACTGGAACACTCAAGATTTATGAACCCTAATCACCAAGAGAAGGAATTCTCACACAGAGAATAGAGAGAGAAAGAAGGCAGACTTGAAACCCAAGAACAATCTCTCTTTTTCGATAATGCCAGTCAAAAGGTCACAAGAGATATATAGCTAGAAGTCTCTAGAATCCATCGAACGGTTACAAAGGCATCACGTGTCACGATCCAGCTCAATACCTCCACTAATAAAAATGTTACTTGAGAAACACGATTTTAATACAAATTTTGGAAGCACACTTTTATAAGTGATAAGTCATCGGTTCGATACTCAACAGGAGGAATTCATGCTAGTTTCTGCTTCAGAATTCCAGAAGCCTGAATCTCCATTAATCTGCATGTAGCTCCTGATTTGTAGGAATATTGGACAACTGAAATTCATCCGACAGAAACTAACAGGTTTGAAGCTCTCATGGCTGGTTTGTCTCTCCAGTTCATGTTCCTGCACTATAATAAGACCTTCATTTTCATCTCAGAGCAAAGGGGAATCCAATAATAAGCTAGATACCTCTTTGATAATAGCTCTGCATTTTTCTCTCCAAAGAGGGGGGAAAGAATAATAGTGTTTTTTTGTTTTTTTTTCTTTGGCTTTTTTATTTAATTATTATTTTTTTAATACTAAAAATATAAATTTACTATTTTGCCTTTTTTAAAACATTAAAAATATATTTTCTTAGTTAACTAACAGTTAAATGCACAAAATCCTTCAGATGCAATGAAATGAAAAGTTTGGGACTGTGAATGATACAAATTAGAGATTTGAATAAGGTTTGCGACTGAATGAAATGTTTGAGATTGTGACTGCAATTTTTCCGATTAATACATCGAATTTTTCTTCAATTGTTTGCGTATTTATCTTAGATCTATAATGATTAACACCAAATTCTTCCGCTACATCACCTTGTACCATATATTAAGAGTTTTGTAACTTTCTTTTTTATCTGGATTTAAAATCCCTAGGAGTAATGATAGTTCTTCAAAATGAGTACATCAAAATAATTTCTTTATATTGTTAAACGTTGCTATAGTTCGAGACGTGTACAAATGTAAATCAAATGACACAATAAAATAAAACATTTTAAATCTTAAAGTATGTTGGACTAAGGTTTATAAATTGTTTATAATTAATCAAATTATTTTTTATTCACATATTTTGTGAAATCCATGCATACTACTCACTCATGAAATATCAACCATTTATTTTTATTCATCTATAATTTAAATCATTTGTAAATGCTCTCCAAAACATGACACGATAAAATAAAACATTTTGAATCTTAAAGTATGTTTGACTAAGGTTTATAAGTTGTTTATAATTAATCAAATTATTTTTTATTTACATTTTATGGAATCCATGAATAGTACTATTCACTTATAATTTATTAACCACTCATTTTTTATTTTATAATTTAAATCATTTGTAAACACTTTTCAAATATGTACATAGCATAAAATTTAAAAACATGAATGACGGTTATATGCAATGTCACATCAATAAATCATGTGATCAATTCGTTGAGAGGTAATAATATTTTATTCATTTTTAGTCGTAATGGTTTTTTAGCATCTGTTTGTTGGAAATTAAATTTATTTTTTTAATAATTTTTTATAAAAATTAAAATTTATAATAATAAAATTTATAAATTTCATAAAAAAAATAATGTTAAAATTAATTATTAGTGTTGACTTAAATTAAAACCAAGAGTCATACTAAAAACATGAAAAACACAGGTAAACATCTTTCCCAAGTGCAAATAAAAATTATTACGTTCCCACAGCCTAATATTATGTACTTTACTTTTCAAAAAGGCTACTTGACCTTTCTGCACGTGTATCATATGAGCTAATGTCTACTGTTATCAATCCTCCGTTTCTTTCGCATGCGTATAATTGCTTTGTTCCACCCCTTAAATTCCCATACAATTCCATCACCATCCCGGCCATTTTCGATCATACCTCCTTTAGCTGGGATTCTCGATTCCGGCGAATTTCAAGTATGCCTTCAGACGAGTCCTTTGCGCTACCACTCATACCTCAACCGCCGGAAATATTTCCTTTCGAACTCAAAGAGGAATCTGATTTTGATCAAATCGTCTCTCCTGAAGGTCTTGTCGCCATCTGCGGTTTCGGTTCTCTCCTCTCTGGTCCGTTAGATAGACCAATTGAATTTGTTATTACTTCACTTTATTCTTTCCTTATTAAAGAAATTAAAAGTGAAATTCTAGTAATTCGGATCAGATATTGGCTAAATATAATCTTTGGACTGGTGTTTTTATATGTTTGTACAGAGAGGAGCGCGAGGACTACATTTCCGCACTTGATAAACTTCAGAGTGACGAAATTGAGTGGCTTTCGGAGAGTTTTTGCTCATGTTGCTCCGATTTTCTTCGAGCGGGGCATAGCTAAACCTGAAACCAAGGTGCTTTCTTAATTTGTTGTGGGGTGAATTCATTACTGGGGTTAGTCGCTAGTGGGCACTGGTTATTTTCTCTGATTATAAATAGAGTGCTACTGTTCATAGAGGGATGTTTATATTTGTATCGATGGTTGCTGAGACTATTAAAAAATTTGATAAATTTCTCTATCAACAGTGGCTTTGGCACCACTGGATTGGGAATTTAGAAGTGGAATCAAGAAAACTAGACTAGTTAATCTAGTAAAATTTTGATATCCTAAGCTGTATTTTCTTGCCTTTTCAAAATGGATGTTTCTGATGATCAGAAATTTTCCATTTTGTCTGAACTTTTCACAGCGCATTTAATGATTTGGTGAATCATGTCGGTTTTCATTTTTATTTTTTTCTCTAACGATCCGGTCGTATACTTTTACAGGAGATCTCAAGCTTGAGTGTGGAGCCATGTGAAGGTGAAACCCTTGTAGTTACTACTTTTGAGATTCAGAGATCAGAGGTATAACTTATAAGATACTTGTTGGAAGAAAATTTTAAATTTTTGAGCCTAAGAAACTGTTAATAACTTGATTTCTTGCTTGGCAAAGTTAGATACCAGCCTTTATTGAAAGGGAGCATGACTTCCAGTTTTTAGCAGTGAGTGATGGCTTACTTATTTCTTAGTTTCGATAACGTTTAACTCACTTTTACATATATCTGTGCATATAAGAGACATGGTACTGGTGAGTTGTAATGCGAGTATTTGTTGTTGTGTTTAGGTGATACCAGAAACATTTAATGGGTTGTTTTATACGATTCCAGCGGTGAGTAAGATTAGACTATTTTGTGGTTGGCTTTGATATAATTGACTCTTAAATGAAAAATGATCATATCTGATATTGATGCAGGTATTATGCACACGTTACAGTGATGAAGAGTGTTTCGAAAACAAATGCAAAGGTAATTTTTTCACGTCTTCATGAGCATTTATTCTTTTCATTTTGCGTATGGATAACCAAGTTTCTTTCTCAACTACAACTTCCATTAATCCAGAAGCTGAGATTATTGGGATAGAATATCTATTGAATGAAACTCTTATATGTTGCAATTGCGTCTCTGCTATTTTCATGCCATCATTGGATATCTAGTATTAATTTTCAAGATATCTGGGACAGGAAGCCAAGAGAACTTCTTTCAGCAGTATGGACGATATGGCATAGACAAGATTTGGGTGGACGATATCTTACCTTGTCGAGTTTATCTCAGGCACTGGTGAGTACTACTTTGTAACATTTATGTGAATTTTTCAGCTTTTATATATGAAAAATGAAAAGGAAAAAAACCATAATTCAAAAAGAATTCATAACTGAAATTTCTCTGCACAAAACAGGGGAAGAGAATAAACTAAAACTGAGCGGATTTTTCTTCTTGAAATTTTTTGTTTCTTTGACGATGAATGTACATCCCTCAAGAATAAGTTGTAAGAAAGATGATGCTCTAACTTTGTTCATAACAGGTGCTTAGTTGAGATTATTCTCGGTCAAAACACCCTTTGCTTACACTAAGCTGAAAAATGTGTGGAACTACTTTTGCAGTGTCTTGGCAGCAAAGAACCTTGGTGATCAGGCCTACAATAACTTCTTGGATCATACTTTTCTTGGGGACCGTAAAACAACCATTCGTGAGTACTTGGCTACTACCGGTTCGCGCATAATGGAAGAGGAGCCTCCCGAACTGCTAAAGTACCGATACGGCGGTTGACAAGAACTAGCTCTAGAGTAGCACTATTTATATTTGGCACAACTATGGGTTGAATGGAGAATGAATGAGCAGAAATGTCCAGATAATGTAATTACATTGATCCTAGACAGGCCAAGTATGACTTAGATCTCGTGATTAGGTTGCAACGTTTTGTAATTTCCAGTAGCAAAAATCTCTTGTAATAACAGTCAGCATTGCTTAGATAAAAGTCTATAGGCATCTATCATCAACTTATTTAACACAGATAGTTTCTGAATAAGAGATCACCCTTCAATTTTCCAGTTATTCGTGATCATTTTCATCCCAATTTACATCTGTTTTGCTGCTGATAAAAGCCTGCATTCTTAGCACGTGACCAAAATTTATCATGCAAGTTCGCCCGTTTCACTGTTTAAAATTTATTAATGTATTCAATATTTTCATTAATGAAACGTAATTATTTATTTAGTAATTTATATAGTAGTAAACTAAATAAATAAATAAATAAATTTGTAAATGAATTGTATAATGAAAAAAGAAGAAAATAACTAAATATTGTTCATATGGTATAATGGGTTGGAGATAATTTTTAGTTTAGTACAAGACTTGATGCAAAATTTACCTCAAATTTTGGAGTAAGGTTGGAAATTATCTAAGAGCTTTTATATTTTCTTTTTGGGAAAAATTCATAACTCGGGTGTATAGTTTACACCAATTCACAAGTCAATTACATAATTTAAAAATTCAAAATTCAGGTATATATAATTAATTAAAAATATTTATAAATTAAATATAATAAAATCACAGTTATACAATTAATGGTCACAAATACATAATTAATGTCACAATTTATTTACTAGTCATATATTATCAAATTAATTAGTCACAAATTATTTCGAGATCACAAATAAAAAATTTAAGTCACAGTTTGTTTCGAAATCACAAATTATAGGTCACAGTTTATTTGAAGGTCATATATTTTCAAATTAATTGGTCACAAATTTTTTTCCGTCACATTTTATCAAATTTTTATGTCACAATTGAGTACTTGATCACATATATCTAAATAATTGGTCACGTACACCCAACACACTCGACCCCGATCCACCAATAGTTGGTGACAAATCGACCAAATAATTGGTCATAGACACTATTCATCACATCTTGTCGCTACCGCCGTCACCTCCACCACAACACCACAACAACAATAACAAACAACACAAGGCCACCAAACATCACTACCTCACCACTATCACTACCACCATCGCCCACGCCACCATTACACTCGTCACCATCACCACCACATCAACACCAACTCACCATGCCCTCAACAACAAATACTTTCCTTCCCAAGCTACCATGGCAAGGAACGACCGAGTTGAGGGTATATCAGCACACTGAAACCTACCTCCGAGTCATGAAATCGTACACAAACACACTGTCACCGCCACTCCCAAATTCAATAAAATCCAGCCCAATCATTAGATCCACCACCACAGTTACGACATAAACACTATCCAAACCTACCCCAACATCATCCAGCCCATTCTCCACCACAGCCACGACACAAACACCATACAAACCCGTCTGTGAAGATTCACCGGAGTGAGTGGATGGATCTGCTTCGCAGTGGCAACTCACGGAGATTCACACAAACCCACCGCGTTGATCGCCGCGGTGCTACTTACGTGGTGGCGACGACACTGTGTGCTCATTAGAAGTGAAATGGGTAGGTCTCCGACGATGGATGCTCCGGCGATGGCATAGCAGATGAAATGTCTAACCTGTGACGACGCAACAGAGAGAAAGGAAGAGAGGGTGAAGAGGATAATGAGAATAAAATGAAATGGTTATGATTTGTAATTATTATATTCATACATGATTTTTGAATAATAAAATTTGGTCCCTAATTTT
Source organism: Osmanthus fragrans (assembly GCA_019395295.1). Lineage (NCBI taxonomy): Eukaryota > Viridiplantae > Streptophyta > Magnoliopsida > Lamiales > Oleaceae > Osmanthus > Osmanthus fragrans. Next base: position 26,458,212 of record CM033357.1, read on the forward strand.
TGAATTCTAATCTTCAAACACTTGGAATAATGTAATTTCCTTTTTCTTTTCTTCAAACTGCATGAGTGGACAAGCCCATGTGAGTCGTGGGCCTCAAGCCTGAGAAGGTTCATCAGTAAAGCATAACTTTTACATAAATGGGAAGAAAATTGATTCTAAAAATGGCATTAGATTTTCTAAACTATTTTGCAGAGCATTTGAGCATTCCCAATTTCACATTATGGCGAATCCCTTTCATTATGGAACAAAGAAGAATAATTTGTATTTGCCAATCAAGCTACCACATAATGAGAATCTAAATCATTTTCTCGTTATTCAATTAGCAGTTCCATCATTTTCTTGTACATATAGGCATACATTTGTCTAGATGTCTCATATAGATCAACTTGCTCTTCTGCTGGCCTACCATGACTTGATTCGCTTACCTCAGGTGAATGTATAGAAACTGTTAGGCCTTGTCCTCCGTGGCTCCATGTGACACCGCATGGCCAACTTACCAAGGCCTTTCGGTTGATCATTGGACTAGCCGACCCAACCATCTGCACGAAGAGGCCCTAAAGCTAAGTCTGAGATTCACTTGTATTTGCTTTGTTGACATCGAAGCCCAACCACAGCAAGTGACGACCCACATGGAAAAATCCTGAATTAATGTATGAGATCCTTTTGGAATGATTGATGTGACTTTTGATGTCTGGGATTGTTTACTTCGGCTAAAAAAATGATGCCACGTGTAACATCATCCAATGAACACTATTTCACTTGTAACACTATAGATACCCCCCTCCATGTAACATTTGAAGGCTAATGTAACTCTCACTACTTGAAGCTATATTTTTGCCTTCTCATTCACTGATTTTCATACACTTGTTTGATTGGGTTAAGATTATTTAGTTTTAGTCTAGTTGTTGACGATTGGTTATTATCACATGATCGTTCTCAAAATATATTATCGGATTCGAGCATTTTTTTGTCTCGTGTTATAATGCTTCTCCCACGTCCAAACGCAGAATATCATCAACTAGCATCCTGTCTATACTTGTTGGAATTAGCTTATGTATACACGAGCGAGTTCGGTATATGTTGCCCACGTAGCCTTAAAAAAAATGAGATCAACAGATACAATATGCATTATTCTCCCTGGGGGATAGAAATGACGATTATCTGCTAAACGAATTGCAACTTAATTATTGTCGCTCCGTGGAGTCAATACGAGAATCGATCTCCTATAAATTTCTTTTCATCTTAATAAATTATTGCAGCAACGAAAGATGAAGTAGTCAAATTGAGCCGAACTCTATAAAATTTCTATATTTTCTGTTAATTAATTGCTTTCAATGAAATATAATTAGAATTTCTAATTCTCTACAAGTCTAACCAGTCGTTTCTTTAAGGACTGACTCCTTAATTTTGAGGTATCGCCTCTGAAGTATGTTTCCTCCCCTACGACCGAAGATAGTTGTTGGCTTAACACGTAATATAGAAGAAAAATAGTCTTTGCTACCATCGCCATTGTCAACATCATTAAGAGAAGTAACATAAATCCAAATAAATTGGTCTATATTTTTATTTTTATTTGATGTGAAATTTTTATCATTTAACATGTCCCCGCAAGATGGTGACTTGCTCAAGCTAACCAATCTTAAAATTCGAGTGCGCAAACACTTATAAATTGGTCTATACTTTCATTTTTATTCAATGTAAGATTTTTATCAAAGAATAACTTTGATTACAGTACTCTACTTTATATACAAATACTATCCATGCTATAGATACAAATATTGTACTTCTATGCTGTATAAATGTGTGTATGAGAGAAGAGAGAGATTTGAATAGGGATGGCAATGAGATGGGTTGGGACGGGTTCGAAGCAACCTCTCCCTCCCCGCCCCGCCCCGCCGAGTAATTTCTGGCCCCTGTATCAATCCCATTACCTGTTTAAGGCGATGGGGGGCCTTGTCCCATTTAGTATCCGTTTAAACCTTTTTTTTTTTTTTTGATAATTCAATTTGTTGCCTTCATGCCTTCATTCATTAAAGTATAACAATAATATATTTATTAATTTTTTTAATTTATTTTTTAAATTATTCAAATATATTTGGTAAAATAAGGTTTTTATTATTTATCATATTCCTTAGATAATTTTAGTTGTCATTTTCTATTAGAATTAATGAAATTTCGTGGAGTGTTCTATTTTAAATATAGAATTCGTTAAAAAAAATTAAACAAGGAGGGACCCTTGTTATCCGTACTCGCCCCGGAGCGAAATCCCCTGTCCTGTCCTTGACCCGAATACTCGATTAAGCGGGTAATCCGCATGTATCGGGTTTGAAGAATTTTTTGTCATCCCTAGATTTGAAAGGTGTCAAGAAACAAAACAACCTAATGTTAAATACCTGAAAGTTGATAAAATGACTGTATACTGTTTGATCGTAGCCAAACAATCTTTTTTTTTTTCTTCTTTCTCGAAGCGACCTTTTTTTCCCGAACCAAATCTTAATAGATTGAATTGAGCCAAATCGAAGAAAGTGGTTCGGCTCGGTTCAGTTCAGTTCATAAATTAAATTGGGTAATGAATATTAGAATCGAGATTCATTGGTTCAATTCTCGGTTTTAGATTTAGAATTGAATTGAAAAATAGAATTTCCCAAAATTTATTTTGATATTCGAATTTGCCAAATTATTTCACTTGAAGCTTTGAAGTTCGTCTATATTTTACTATTATTATTTACTTATTGGTCTTTTATGTGCACGGTGAATAAATATTATTAGAGAAGTTGTTCCTGTTTTTAAAGTTGGACTATGTTTGTCATTTAGAAAGATGGTACATATCATTTGTTAAATTATTATGTTGTTTCAAACATTCCATTCTCGAAATTATGAGAAAATTGAAATTTTAATTATGGTATAGAATTGAACAAAATTAAACGATTTGATTTCAAAAATAAAGTTGGACCCTACGGCTCCATTTATAAGATATCAAGTAATTCTTAATTCAATTATATTCTCTCTGGATTTAGAGTGTGTCCACCCCTAACTAGGTTCATACTATTTGCACAGGTGATAGGATTGTTTGATCAAATCACTCTACATATAAGGATGTCAGCTTATCGTAGTTACTTATACATCCAGAACATCGCCTCTGCTACTTATGCTCAGAGTATCGCATCTGTATCAGCTTATCATAACTTTTGCTACTTACATTCAGAGCATTCTCTCATCATTAGCTTATCCCAGCTATTCACATTTAGAACACCGTCTCTGCTATGTACATTCCGAGGATCGTCTCTGCATTAACTTATCACAACTATTTATGTCTAGAGCATCGCTCTCTACTATTTACATTCATAGTATCGTTTCTGCTGTTTATATTCAGAGTCTCGTCTTTTAATTATTTTCATCGCAGTGACTTATATTTCATGTCCGGCCCGCATATAAAATTCGACTTCGAGTTGGGGAAGTATTGTGATACTAGTAACTTTGTATCATTACGTTATTACTACTAGCATATGCATTATATTATTGCTGCCAATTTTGTGTGTCACATCATTGCTAGTATGTCATAACACTATTTTCACTATTGTCTGTACGTATGTCACGTTATTTATATTATCAACATGTTACTTGCTTCACATTAGCAATACTATTTTATTGAGCTATGCAAGCATATAATTTACTATGATGCATAATAGACCATCTGCACATTATATTTTGTAGAAATTTAAACTATCACTACTTTTATTGTCATTATTTTAAGGGGCAAATGGATCCCAATTTATTTTATATATGTGCGGTGGAGATACTATTTTGTATTACAAGTGGTTAGTCCATATTATAGAGGAGATGCTGTCAAAATTTCGACAAATTATATTCAACATCTTTCAAGGCAATCTGTAAGACCTCACTTATTCAGGCTCTCACGGATATTTTCGAAGCAATTCATAAGTCCTCATCTACTTGGGATCGACTCATATTTTCTGAAGCAGTTCACAAACCCTCACTTATTAGAGCGATTTATATTTTTGAGGCAAGTCGTAAGTCCTCGTTTGTAAGAGCTACTTATTTTTTTTGAGACAATCTCTAATATCTCACTAGCTAGTTGACTAATATTAAGAAGTTAGTGGTGGCAATGGGCTCGGGCTCGTGGGAAATGAGCCAAGCTCGGCTCGTGAAAAAAGATTGAGTTTGGCTCGACCCACGAGCTTGTGGTTCGTGGGCTGGTACGAGCCGAGTAGGAGCTCGGCCCGTGAGCTCGTCTTTTTTTTTTTTTTATTATTATTTAATACACATTTTCTAATTTTTTTTTAAAAAAAAAATTGACGAGCCCATGAACTGCTCGTCGAGCAGCTCGTTTGGCATTTTCTAAGCTTGGCTCGGGCTCGTTTTTTACAAGCCGAGCCCACGAGCTACTCGGCTCGATTGCCATCACTATCAGAAGTCCAACCCGCACAAGAATGTACAACTCAGGCTTGGGGGATTATTATTACACATATATACTATGTGGCATACACATGACGGATGGGGTCCCATATATGCTAACGTGGCATCGACATCTAATTGATTGGGCCTATTTTAATTAAACAATTGCATCTTGGGCTTGGCCCATTAATCACTCATCCCGTTTACATTTTCCTATATATTTATGAGTCCACTTCGTTAAGAGGTATGTTCATTTTAACCCTAGCCAAACCTCATTTCCCGTTTCTTGTACTCTCTTTATATTTTGTCCGACAGTTAATTTAACCGTCGAAGTGCAAACGGTCGACGAACCTTTTTTCTCAACCGGCGGCCTTTGCTAGGTTGATGTCTATGTGGAGGGGGCGAGGTCGGAATTCTGTTTGCGCATTTTTTGGGGTCAAATGAAATCATTCTTCTCCCTTCGTTATTGTTTTTCTTCATTAACCCTTGAAATTATGAGTATAAAATCATTCTTCTCTCTCTTTACAATATTGACGAGGAAAAAAAAAACGATTATCCACCTCCCCAAGAATATGATCCTGGGGGAAAAAAGCTTTATTAAGAATCTATTATATCATACATTAGTCCACAACAGAATAAATTCTTTGAGCACTCACAATCCATTAATTTCATCTCTCAAACTACTAACATATGTACTAATCTCAATGTATTATGATTGCCTACGAATGTTTGGTAATTGTATTTTGTCTCCACCAAAACTACACTATTCTGCATGCATTTGGATTTTCATCGCTAAAAATTGAAGTAATATTGCCATCACTATTCTCCTCGGTACTGTATGTGTATTGATCTGCAGGCCTATTGTAATATTGTGAGTAGGAAGGTGGCGACGGCTCGTTGATATATGCATATTCGGTCAAACGAGGTGATGGCTTGTTGGCATTGTAACTGTGAGTCACGTATGTGGGTTGAGACTGCTCGACTCTAATTAATCCCGGTGCACTACCGCGTGGATTCCATTGTCCTTCATAGCCATATGGCCCATATCTATCTGGTGCATGGTGGTGTATCACATGAATTTCTTCGATATCTTTTGGTTTAGAGCTTTGAAGTGGAGGCTGGTTTGTTGGAGTACTATTAGCAGCCTCAGATGGTGGATTTTCTGGGAGTGGTGATTCTTTTGGTGCCTCGGCTTGTGGGCCTGCTTCAGCTGTGGGCTGGTTAGTGGACTCGGGTGCCGGTGGTGGTCCTGGTTCTGATGGTTGAGCAGGTGGTTGATCATCAGATGGTTCTACTTCTGAATGTGAACAAATGATTGCAGTTTTTCTTGTTTTCTTAATGGCTTTGGCTATTTTTTGAGGATCAGCCCACCCAATTATTGTTATCTTTTGCTGAGGAAAATCAACGTAGAGATCATATATACCTGAGAGAGATAAATGAATACGGATTAAATTTAAAAGAAAAAAAATGCACAAAATTGGCATTGTTGGTTGAAATTAATTGGCTTACCATTGATGCCATGCAAGGCTTTCTTTATCTTCTGCACGCAGCCATTGCAGTCCATCCGAACCTGTATCTCTGTGACTCGAGGTTTCTGCAGTTTGTAAAATTAAAAAGACTTCAATAAAGAATGTGTTCGAAATACGGAAAAAAACTAATTATGAAAATGATTTTTGTGAATTAAAATTTGTACCTATACACAACATGGATTTTAAGACGTACCTCCATTTTTGGAAGAGTAATGGAGATTGGAGAATGATGCTGCCGGAACAAATTAAGGTTCTTTGTGGGATGGAGAGAGTGGGGAGTGTTAATGGAGAATCAATATATCACATTCATTTGTCCATGGAGAAGGAATATTTAAAAGTAATTTTAAATCGTGGGATAACAAAGAATTTACTTTTGAGTGGTTACATTCGCTCATCTAACAGTTTAAGACGTTTCGTGCAAATCAAATTGATCTCATCAAATGATCGATGCGTGTAGGATACTAGTTAAAAATTTGAACTGTTAAGCCTGATTAGCTAATATTTTGAAGTCAGTGCCGTGCCGTGGGTGCACTCCCAGTCCCCATTGGACCCTAGAATGTTGAGGGGAATATTTTGCTTTAATTTGGATGGTTATCTGTAACTGGCAATATAAAAGAAATGAAAGTAGTGAGAGCAGGAGATTGGATTCATCCACAAAGTCAACAAAATGAAAGTAGCTTTATAATTCCACTATTTGGGAATCATCTTGTTACAAGAAATAGATCATTATTAAAAAATAATGAGATTTATTTTCACAAATTACAATAATAAATCAAATTATGCATAAACATGAGGATTCTCCAAGAGGTAAGCCTCAACAACTTTGTATATGCCCATGGCACTGTCTTTGCCAGCCTATATTTCATCTTCCTTGACCTCCAAATTTCCAACGGTATGGTATTCACTAGCCATCTTACAAATGCAACCACCATTGCCGCCTTCCTCAAACTTGATTTCATAAGCTATAAACTCAAGCTTGTCACCCAACGCATCACCCTCAATCATCATGTACTTGCACACAAAATTATCCTTGTCTAGCTCGTCTATCCGATTTTTCACAAATTTAAAATGACTTGCTGCAAAAAAAAAAAAAGTAATAAAATTAAAAATGGGAATGCTAAAATCACGTGAATATGATTATGTATGATGATACAACTTTTAGATGAGATATTTCAATATGGTAAGCCAAGAAATTTAGGATCAAGTTTCACTAACCACCCATTTATGAAATTTGTGCATATGACAGGCTTTTAATAGAATACAAATTTGATATACACTTAGCACGTAACACACATATATTGCTTACATTCGGTGAAGTTAACTTGCTCGATGCTTCCTGCTTCTCCATTTCCTTGTAATGTATCAACACTTTTGATAGATTGGGGTAAGAGTTCTGGTAATAGTGAGTTGGAGTCCAAGATCAAAGCCTTGAATAGGCGTGATGCGGCTACTGGGCTGCCAAATTCTTGATTGATTCTTGTACACCCATGATAAATTAACCGTGTGATTTTAGGTAGATGGGTGTTTGATAAAATTCCATGTGTATATATAGAGTTAGTTGGGAAGTGTATTTCTTGGCCTATAACTTGGAAATTTCAACCGAACTTCTTACATCTTTTCAACATGGGCGGCCTTAATATGGAGACTTGGTGAATTGATTTTTTTTTTTTTTTTTTTTGCTACTTTAATCCTTTTCTGACCACTAATTTAAATTCTTTTTTTTTTTTTTTTTTTTTTTTTTTTTTGTCAAGAGTCCATTTTTAGGCTCTTAATTATGCGTAAATTAGGATTTGACATTATTTCCTACCTTCTATATAAATTGAAAAACTATTAAGATCAGGGGAAGACGTGCCAACCAGTTTTATCCTGCAAGTACAAAAAAAAAATGAAATGTAAATTATTAGGTACCATCTTCATTGTACAAGTCAAGCCTATGCTAACGAAAGGCATAAATTTTGGAGTTCCTTGCTGCAACTTATTATAAAGGGCCTGCATTTGAACTTTCCAACTTCAAATTAGCCCGCATTTTTCCTTTGAAGTTGACTACTACTTCTATGTAAAGTTTTGTTAAAAATAAGATTTTTAGTTGATTTTGATAAAAATTGATGGAATGTGCCATTAGAAAGTTGATAAACTTGTGAATTTTATGAAATATGTTATTAAAATTAATTGTTGATTTTGAATTTTGATTTTTATCATGTTTTCAAACAAATCAAACATAAATCTTCTACTTTTTTTAATATCAAATTTCAGGGATTTCTTTAATTTCTATATATGTGGAATTAGAACAGTGAAGTTGGATTATTGTTTAAGCAAAATAGATTATAATATTTTCTAAAGTTTCTAAAATTTAGTCAAATTTTGTAAATATGGCACTTTACATATGAGATTTTGTTTCATTGTCATCTCTCTCTTGGAATTTTATAAAACTCCTCAAAATCGTTTTCTATCATGATTGACACATTCAACACTCCCCCAAACTACGTTTAACATTTCTTTCCAAGGTTTTTTTTTTTTTTTTTTTTTTTTTTAATCCCATTCAATACATAGACCCACATAAAAAGAATAACAGTATTTGGATGCAATCTAAATCTTGGAAAAAATTAATCATCTTTATATTTGTCCATAAAATTTACATCTTTAGCATGATTAGACGAATCAAATCTTGTCAACGAGATTCATAACAACATATATAGAATCAATAAATCAATTTATTTGAATCAAAGACATCAAATTTAGCTCATACAACCATAGATACTAATTTGAACATCAAGGTGAAGGATAAAAAATAAGACAATGAAATATCAAACATGGGGATGCACAAGTTTCAAGTATATGCACGAGGGTGTGCCAAAAGATAGGCTTCCACAACTTCATACATGCCAATAGCCCTATCTTTTCCAAATTCAATATCTTCCTCTTTTATCTCCACGTTCTCTTTTGTATGATATTCACTTGAAATCTTACACACACATCCTCCATACCCATATGGTTCAAACTTCACATCATAAGTGATTTTTTCCAGCTTGTCCATAAGCGCATCCCCTTCAATCATAGTGAATTTACACGTCCACTTTTCCTTGTCAAGCTCATCAATTCTATGCTTCACATATCTAAAAGGGCTAGCTGCAATTAAAAACAAACCATTAATGTAAAGGCCGGATACTGGATAGAGATATTGAATTTCTACATACAGATCAGATGATTTGACTAACCTTCGGTGAAGTTTAACTGTTTTAAGCTTCCGGCGTCTCCGCTTCCTTGAAGATATTCAATACTCTTGATTGATGAGAACATGAGCTGGGGACAGAGATTGTGTGAATCAAGAATCAAGGCCTTGAACATCCGATCCGGGGTGACTTTTGTTTTGAAAGATTGAGAAACCTTAACAACACCCATATTTCTTCTGACTTACACAGCAAAGATGAAGGAATTAAAGGCTTCAATGGAGATCTCTGAGGTGAAGTTGAAGTCTGAAAGTCAGTCTCACAAAAGTCTAGCATTCAATAGGAGCCTCATCTTTTTTATTTTTGACTTTTCAACACGTCTTGAGGGCTATAGGTAATGACTTGGCTTTTTGTTTGTATAGAGTTGTTTTCCCGTATTTACTTGGCATTTAATATGAGTCGTGCTACAGAAACGTCGTGGTGACCGCACACTCACATGTGAAAAAATATTATTTTATTCACATGGGCCCTGCACACTCGATCACCCACATCATGCGGGTAGAGTATCATTTTGATGCTGGTAGAGTATCATTTTCCATTTAATATTCATGTATTACCTTTGATTTCACTGCCTATATCCACTTATTTAAGCCAGAGACGCAGATTATCTCTATCTGAAATTTCGTATTAATAGTTATCAACTAGGTCAGACACCATTTTCATATTCTAGCATTTTCGTTTCGGAGTTGGTGCAAATTCCTTTATTGAAAAAGGATTTCGATCACAACTTAATGGTCAGTTTAATTTTTGGTACTCTACAGATATCAACTTGTTCAAATTCTCTATATTCTGTGTGAATCGTCGAATTTTTTATGCATGTTTCCCGGCATTCATGATATTTGTTACAAGAACTAGAGTGTCTTTGAATTGTGTCATTTCATACATTAATACACCTATACGTGCACACCCACGCATAGATGAAAACAAATTATTCATTTTTATAATCGGAAACATTTATAATCCAGCCAAGAATGTGTAATTCTGGCTTGGGGAACAAACACATATTGAAAGGATATGTGCCATAAGTGTCACAAGGCACCACTAATTAACATAGGCATCAGGATTTGCCAAGAGGTAAGCTTCCACAGCCTTGAACACACCAGCGGCCTTCTCTTTACCAGCCTTAATATCCTCTTCTTTAATTTCGACACCTGGTTTAGTATGGTATGTGCTAGTATTTTTACCCTTGGATCCTCCCTCGGGAGTGGATTCAATCTTTATCTCATAAGAAATCGTCTCAAGTATGTTCAACAATGCATCACCTTCAATCAATGTGTACGAGTAACTCATTTTTTCCTTGTCTAGTGCATCGATCCTATGCTTCACGTACTTGAATTTGCTACCTGTAAATGTCAAGTGGACAATAAACAAGAAATTAACTTGATAAGTAATCGAGTTAAAAATGTTAAGAGGAATTTAAACGTGTGTAGATTAAGTATCAGGCCTTCAGCAAAATTCATTTGCTTAATGGTTCCAGGGCCTCCATCGCCTTCAATTATCTCGACATTTTTGACTGCCTGAGGGGCAATCTTGGGGATGAGGTTATCAGCATCAAGGATCAAGGCCTTGAACAGTCTCGAGGCAGAGACAGAGCTGGTAAATTCCTCGGTGACAGTAATAGCACCCATGAGCAACTTTTCTTCGTCGAATAAGAAAGAAGTGGACAGTTCGATTAAGTTGTGATGCAATTGATGGTGCAGATTTCTTGGGGCATTTATAGATTGAGAAGTGGAAGCCTCTACACTAGGGAAGAAAATTGTAGCCAATCTTTAAGAAGGCCGTTGGAAATTTGTACAGCCCCAACAACTAATTTATGGCACTATAATTTTCATAAATGTATGTATGGATATAAATACAGTTCTTGTCTAAACATCCAAGAAGCAGGTTTGTGAGTATTCAATTAAGATAAAAACTCATTAGTAAGGAGTGATTAATTGTATCTCACATCACTAAGCAAAGGTATAGATTTTTGAGTTTAAAACAACTTGAATACGCTTGTAAGGGTGCGTTCTACGTAATGTAATTGTTGCAATTGATATCAGAGTAGACACGAGCATGACCCATGTTACGGATGGGACAATATAAAGAGGATATATCTGGGATTACGGCCATCTGAACTCAGTTCTGAAATAGAGTGGAATACAAAGACTAATTATATCTTGCATCGTTAAACTAAAGCTTGATTTATGAATTTATAACTCCTTGGATACCATCCCTCTGTACTCCCATTTCAAGATCATTATATTTTCTGGATCACCTTCAAAGTAGATGTAGAGAACAATACATGCGGTTTATAAATAACCGACTAGACTGGTAGGTGTAATATGACAAAACCCCACAACATTTCTTTGCACCTTGTGAATGATCATATACAAGTCCAGCGTGAGATCAAATATTGGAGACAGGCTGTACTTACAAGTTATGCCTGATCCCACACAAGAAATATGCGTTCAACTACGAAGACTCCCCAAAATTCAACTTCAATTTAACCATGCCAAATTTTCCTACTTTGCACACATTCTACTAAAGGGTTGTTTGAATTTTTTTTTTGATAAAAGTTAATAAAATGTTACTGAAATGTTGATAAAATTTACATAACTCATAAAATGTACGGTTAAAATTAATTGTTGACTATGATATCCATTTTTTAGTAACATATTAAGTTATCTCAAACAAGCACTAGAAGTAACATTTTGAACTTTTACTTTCTTTTTTGTGTTAGGCTGATGTAGGGGAATCAGACTGGGCCCAGCCCATTTAGTTTTTTATGTTTTGTGTAAAAAAAAGATATATTTTCACAGTAGTCCGACTTGAAATTTTTTACTGTCTAATTCTGAATTGGAAGTTAGTAAGATGTGCTCTAATTGTACACTTCCATCTACATGGGAGTTGCTTCACTAGTGTAAAAGGTCGTTGAAACAATCAAATGAGAGAGAATTTAATCAAAAGGAAATAAAATTTTCTTGTGGCAAAAAGAAAAATTATAAGAACCTCAAATTAAGATCATCTCAAATGCTTGAATTGCTATCTTTGTGGCAATTAAAATGAAATGCTTCTAGTTTACGTGGCATCGATGTCTATGTAATATACATTCAATCTCAAATTTTATCTTCAATAGATTCATACTATAACTCAAAAGAATTGCTTGCATGTATTTTATTATAAAGTAAGGAAAATTGAGAGGAAGAGAGAATAGTTAACTGTGCGTGTGAAAATCAAGAATCAAAAAAGAAAGAGAACGAGAATGAGAAAGCTTTGAATTTTGCTGACGCACTCCGTCTAATAGAGCTCATACATTTATATAACTTGATAATGTCTATTTTTTCTTTGCAACGTTAACTAAAACAAGTCCAAGTTGCATTGCATTGGAAATGTGACAAATTTTTTAAGTAATTCATGGTAGAACCGGAGATGTTTATATTTATTTTTTATTTTTTTCGAGTATACTCTAGGATAACTAGAGAATTGTTGTAATAACAAGATAAATGGGGCGGGTGGTGCCCCTGCTCCAACACCGTCGCGCCACTCAGTTGGGGCAATTCGGATATTTCGAGTCAGATTGCCGTCCCAAGATATCAAACCTAAGATCACTTTTCAACCGGATCCAAATAAGGCCCGTGAATCTTGAGTTGACCTAAGGCCCAAATTTTGCAATATGAAAGCCCAAACTTAATGCTAAATCAATGAAGTGATCCATCAGGACTCCAAACAACAAAAATTATAAGTGTTTTAATTTGTTTGGTTCCACTAAAAAAATGGACTAAATTTTTATAGATGTGAATTGGAAAGTTTTCAATAGTGCAATTACTAGTCGCAACTCTTCAATTACAAATTGTGCGTATCAAATAGTCATGTTTTTTTCAGAATGGGTGTCACTATTAAAAAAAAAGTGCATGATCACAACATTTTGATATGGTGCAATCTACACCATTAAATATGAAAATGTGTGATCTAATGGTTAAAATGGATTTGTACCAAAAACAATACGACCATTGGGAAGAGACACATCAAAATCTATAATTAAAACCCTCCTGATTCCATTTTATTCACTTCAAATCAATTCAATATAACTGACTTATAATTCTTTCCTTCTCCAAATTATATCAAAATAATTTTTAAGTTATTTTCAAATTTCGTATTGAATATCTTTCGTTCTAGAAGAATATATTCAAGTTTTGATTTGCTCAACAAAATTAACATTGTACTAGATTGATTTTGGAAGAAACATTGTACTTTGGGAGATTTGCAATCACACACTTCTCTTCATTTCATCTCCTTCTATTTTATACATTATAGTAAGTCATGATTTAATCATAATTTCACGTACATATGTTGGTGTCGTATGCAAAATGATAGTTGTCGATTATAAATTATGCACCAATTTATCGAACATAAGTAACCCGAGGATGTTGACTCTAGCATCTAAAGGGATTCTTCAAGAAGAGGTCAAGTCGGATATGAAAAGCTCAGGAGGTATTCTTTCAAACTATGTGTTTTTGCCAATCTGAATCAGAATAGAACTCAAGATTGGGTGTTGCATAATTTTGAACCAGTCCTTGAACCCACTCAACATTCAAATATGAGTCAACAATTTAACTCATCCCTAGCTGATAATACACTAAGGTACCCTATTCACTGCAGTTTGAAAAGGAGGATCTTTTGAGGTCAATTCTCGAACAAGTAAGCCTCTCGATTTGTAACCATGGTGCAGTTTTTTTCTGGATTTTAAACATGACACACTAATGACTGCAATTTTTTACTAATTCGAATATTTTCTCGCTATGGCAACAGGAAGGCACGGTACCAGTTGAAAGTGAGTTTGTCTTTGATGGATATCACTTGGACAATCTTCCACTTGTAAGACCGTTAGCTTAATTTACTTGGTACTTGTACATAGTTGCAGGTACAGCTGAAATTGACCTCTCGTGAACAAAGGTATATAAAAGAAGAAGATTTTTTACATCTTCCACAACATAACAGCACAGTTGAATAAGCTATGAATGAAGATGAAAGAAAAAATTCTTGTGATATGCAAAGCATCCACACAAAATTTTGGTTGCAATATGATAGGTGATTGTAGTATAAAAAAAATACGGTTTTAGGGGAAATTTTTGTTAAATTTTCATGATTGTTTTTGTTAAAAAAAAATTGAAATTATGTTTTCTAGTACTTGAGAATTGTGATTGATCATCTCGAACAATATACCAAACATCAAGACTAATTCATTTTTTTACAATAAATATGGTTAATGAGCTTCTTGACTCGAGAAACCCGATAAAACAAATCTAGAACACACTAACAAAACTTGATTAAAAAGAAAATAAAGTGCACCAGAAAATTCTCTAATCAATTGTTAAGTGCACCTCACCATTCCAACCAAACACAAAGCCATGTTTAGTGTCCAACTGTTTGGTAATGGTACCACCCTCATATTTCTCTTTTCCTTAAGTAATAATAATCTATTTGGTGGGCTCTTTTAGTGGACTCTATTAACTAGTTTTTCAAGTTTAGTTGATTATTCTTTTTCAAGACACAAAATATGCGTTTAACTATCATGAGATTTCGTTTCAGTTCTGGAATTTGTCTGACGTCTACAAGTGTTCTGATAATACCATCGAACATTTTGATTCTGACTGTATCAACTCCGCCAATTTTGCAATGCGCGTTGTTTCCCATAAATACTGCACATCTCGAAACTCTTTCATATGTTGTAAACAAATCCCTATTGAGACACATATAAAAAAAAAAAAGTACATGCTGAGTCAAGAACCTATTCCTCACAAGGTTTGGTACACATGTCAGAAATCACAAGAAACTCTATTTCACGTTGCCCATCTTCCACAACATTAGCATCAGCATCCACTGTGTTAACGGGTTGCTTTCTCTTTCCAATAGCACCAGCAGCTTTATTTCTATTTTTTCGATGAATAGCAATCAACTCTATTATGTTCTTTATTCTTATAGTAATGACATACTTTATCTGCATGTCTGAATTTCGGTCTGCCCCTCATATTCCTACCAAGATTCCTATCTTGATTTCTCCCACGAACAACCAGGCCTTCAACCTGACTATCAAATCCTCCAACAAGATGCACCATCTTCTCCTTAGATAGTAAAACATCATAGACCTCTTCTTCAGTTAAAGAATCCCAACTATAGAAAATAGTATCTTTAAAGGTCATATATGATGGCGACAATGAACATAACAACATCAACGCCAAGTCTTCCGCATCATACTTAACTTCCAATGTCTCCAAATCGGCCACGATTTCTCTGAACATTTTTAAGTGATCATCCAATGATGCACCTTCGGACATACGGTGAAAATACAAACATTGTTTCAAGTGTAACTTGTTAATCAAGTTCTTTGTTATATAATTGCTCCAACTTCAACCACAATGCAGCAATACTTTTCTCTTTTAAAATATCCTGAAAAATTTGATTTGATAGATATAGTTGAATTTAAGATTGGACTTTTCAATCCCCACGCAACTTTTCATCATGCTTCCCGACTGAAGGCATCTTATCAAAACTAAGCAAGACTTCCTCCAAATTCATCTGCGCGAGAACTCGAATCTTCACTTGTCATAAAGTAAATCTCGTGTTTCGATCCAATAACGAAATATCATATTTCATCATTGTCATGCGGAATAATCAATCTTGCTCTGATACCACTTATTACGATATTATCGCAAGATAATGACAATAATGAAATAAATAAGAACAAAAAAATTAAGAACGTCAAGATTTATATGGAAATCCAAGATGGGAAAAAATCACTGGTAGAGGGGGAGAAATCTACTATAATCAATAATAATTGTATTTACAACAAAATCTTAATACTCTCAACTAAGATTTAAAACTCTCAAGAAGTTGTATGAATGTTATGGGAATAATACAAGCCATGACTTAAATATGAAACCCTATAAGTTAAGTTGTAGATGAATATGAGTCTAAAAACGTGTCAAAACGTAAAACGGGTGTGAGCCAAACAACCTTGTCGTTCGAGCGACTGGTGGGCAATAGGTAGGCTACAGCGCCGTCGCTCGAGCACTAGATGAGCAACAGTTTATATAGAAAATATGTAAGTGACACTCGAATGGCCAGCTAACGGCATACTAGTGAAAATCATGGCGACTTTTGTTCCCCATCCATAATTTTGATCTCTTCAAGACCACTTAATCAAAACTCTAATACCCACTAAAATTTGAGTCAAATTGTAATAAAATATTTTCTTGCTATGGCAACAGGAAGGCACTGGACCAGCTGAAAGTGAGTTTGTCTTTGATGGATATCACTTGGACAATCTTCCACTGGTAAGACTTACATATGCTGTTAGCTAAATTTACTTGTTACTTGTACATAGTTGCACCTAATTATCCCTAAACCCAACAGAAGAAATGAAACAAAAGATATGGTAAAACTAAGGAAGTTATTGTATGAGGTCTACTAGTTCGAGGAGAAAGCAAGAATGAACATCTATTGAAAAAAGAAAATTACTGAAGTAAATCTTCTTCTGTAACGTAAGGTCAGCTCCCTTCTTTTTATTTTGAATTTACTTAGTACTTGTACATAGTTGCAAGTACAACTGAAATTGACCTCTTGTGATCAAAGGTATATGAAAGAAGATGAAATCTCGTGATCAAAGTGAGATAAG
Source organism: Osmanthus fragrans (assembly GCA_019395295.1). Lineage (NCBI taxonomy): Eukaryota > Viridiplantae > Streptophyta > Magnoliopsida > Lamiales > Oleaceae > Osmanthus > Osmanthus fragrans. The sequence goes on from CM033357.1 coordinate 26,475,041, forward strand.
CTATGAATGAAGATGAAAGAAGAAATTCGCGTGATATGCAAAGCATCCATGCAAAATTTTGGTCGCAATATGATAGGTGATTGTAGTATGAAAAAAAAATGCGGTTTTAGGGGAAATTTTTGTTAAATTTTCATGATTGTTTTTGTTAAAAAAGATGGAATCATTTTTTTTTTCTAGTTGAGAATTGTGATTGATCAACTCGAACAACAATAACGAACATCAAGACTAATTCATTTTTTACAATAAGTATAGTTAACGAGCTTCTTGACTAACAAAACTTGATTACAAAGAAAATAAAGTGCACCAGAAAATTCTCCAATCAATTGTTAAGTGCACCTCACCAACCAAACACAAAGCCATGTTTAGTGTCCCACTGTTTGGTAATGGTACCACTCTCCTATTTCTCTTTTTCTTAAGTATAATAATAATCTATTTGGTGGGCTCTTTTAGTTATTCCATAATGTCATGTTATATATTTTTAGTGTGCAAATTGAGTGATTTAGATTAAGAATCTAACAAGTCAACATCTTATTCTACTTCGTCCAAGACCATGGAATTAATATGTAGCATAAATTGGTATGATCTTTATTTCCCTTCGCTTTCTACTTGATTCCTTTGGGCTTATTGACAAGGAAGTTAGGCAACTAAAGTTGCAAGTTAGTAGATTCTATTAACTAGATTTTCGAGCTTAGTTGTTTATTCTTTTTCTAGACACAATATGCATTTAACTATCATGATTAGCATAAATTGTTCGGGAAAATTAGGATTTGGGTCCCTAACCCTTAAAACTAATGTTCTAGTTTCCAACGTGACATTAAAATTGTACGTTTTTTTCATGTGATTTAAACTTGGACATTAAATGATTTGACGATATTACCCTCTAGCTTTAAGACACATAAAAGTTTCATGCATAGTTATTAAACCCGACTTGGTCAAGGCACCGGATCTCAGGTTTCTGATCGAAGGTGTGAAAGTATACCCAGTTAGTGGTTAGTAAATTTTAATGTTGTTCAAATTGAACAATCTTATTGACGGTTCCGTCCGATGGAGATCCAAATGCACATATTTAAATAATTAGTTGGAACCTAAAACTTCACTTTTGAAAGTTTGAAAACCTGAAAAACCATATAAATTGAAAGCTAAGAAAGTTCGGCCATAATTATCTCAAATTATTCAAATATTGATCAAAAAGGAGAGAGAATTGTGAAAGAAAAGGGGCCGACACCTATAGCCATCCCTAAACCTCCTTTTTCTTAATAATTGAAAATTATAATGGAGAATCATCTATCTGTTTTAAAAGGTAATGGACATCCTATAAAAGTATCCTTAATTATTTGATAATGTAGTAACTATAATTTATAACCCAGCCTGGAAAGTTTGATTGGTCAATTAAAATTGTGACTCTGTGTGTCTAATTCAAGATTAATATGCCGTAAATACCATCACATTGTACTTTAAAAAGTCAAAAAGTTATAATCTGTCTCGTGGAATGAAGATTTCAATACAAAGAAAATGGGTATTACTTTCACACCTTGGCGAGAATTTGAACAACATTAAAATTTTCTACGTTCATACTCCAATCTTGCTTAGTGTACAGTCTTTTTCACAACAATCTTAACAACATGTCACATGACATGTTGTCATTGGACAGTTTAAAAAATAATTTATCTTTTCAACCAACACTTTTTTTAACACATACAACATTATCAACAATCTTGTCAAAATACATTATACAAATGACATTATCCTTCATACTCATATCAAAAGACCGTTAAACTTAAGAGCCCATATCAATGGGTCCATGTAACCATATAGTGCACGCGCACACACAACAAGAAACAAAGAAAAACAAATAATTCTAAAGTAAAAAGAGGAGTAATTAAAATTGGTAATGTGCATTCTTTGTTACAAAGAAATTAGAAAGTTCATAACTTCATCCACAAGGGAGAATCATTTATGCATGCTTCCTTTTGTACTTCAAACTTTCTCCATTGATAAAAGAGAAAAATTGTATGACAAAAGTGCATCATACACAAGTTACAAACAAGAGTTATGCTGTATGTACAAAGTTGGTTGACAAAATAATATCTACATCAATCATTTCAAAAACAGATTTTTAAATTATTTGAAATCAATGGCTTAAATTTTGTCAACACACTTTGTAACCCAACTTTTGTAACCTAACTTTGTACAAATAGTTTTTTTTTCTACAAACAAATTGACTGGTGTGCACTCCGCATGCATCCAAAGGACGGGACGATAACAAATTAATAAAATTAGCTATATTAATTCTTTTTCGCTATCTCGTTCAGATGTATTGATAATTTTATTATGTTCAACCATATAGCAAATGAAAAATTATACAAAAAAGGAGACAACAGATCTATACTCAAATTCACTAAATTCCGCGTTTTCATTCGAGGCGAGAGTAAAAGGGGTCGGTGCACCTTTTTCCTACTGGAAAAAAACTTCTTATACATCAATGGTGCACATCATTGTACACACCCCTCTCACATGAGAGGGGGCCCATGGTGATTAAAATATTCGCGGGCGGGATGTGTACAAAGTTGTATACCATTGATGTACATGAAGCCTCTCTCTTTTCCTACTCATCCTAACTGTTTACGACTTGTATTATATAATGCTCTATTACTTTAACCTTAAATCCAAGTAAACTGGACCAATTTAAGAATCCTCTATTAAAATTCTCTGTAAGTCTACTCATTACACCACACCTTTACTTCCCCTTTTCCTCAGCTCCTATTTTGTGGTTCTAGAATTTCTTCTTGGATCTATATAAATTTTTTGTATAATTTTTGCAGAAATGGAGATTAATCGGAAAGTTCAATTCTTTTTGCTCAATCTTTTCTTGATAATATTGGTAAATGAGAGTTTGGTGGGTGCTGAAAATTCTACTTCATGGGTGGGATCAAAGTACCAGATTGAATGCACAATGTGTTCAGCGTGTGATAATCCATGTGATACTCCTATACCATCACCGCCGCCGCCACAGCCACCTTCTCCCCCACACCACCATCACCATCACCACCACCTTCCACTACCACCAACTGCCCTCCTCCACCATCTCCTTCTGGATACAACAACCCCCCACCAGCAACCTTCACTTACTCTTCACCACCACCTCCCCCGGCTGGTGTTATTGGATACTACTACCCTCCGCCATACAAAAGCTATCCTTCAGGTCCTGCGCCACCACCTCCAAATCCAATTGTGCCTTATTTTCCATACTACTACCATAATCCTCCACCACCACCTTCATCATCTCCACCCTTGAAAAAATCCATATCTTTCTTGATGACAATGTCTTTTGTACTCGTGTTTTTCTCATAAAAATGAAAAAGGAAAAGTTACTTTTATCATCACAAAATAAGGTGTCAGTATTCACAGATCTTCAAGCTTGCTGAGCTGAGTTCTTTTTTTTTTTTTTTTTTTGCCTCATTACTGGAGCTCTCACCTGCCCTGCCCTGAGCCTTGGTGAAGGAGATAATTCGCAGGTTATGCCTCCAAGAATACAGGGTGGAATGCTACTTGTACACTTGCACTTACCCAAGAGCCAAATCCATATTTCAAGATTCGAATTTTTGACGCGACAGTTCAAGTAAAGCTGGATTTCTTCACCTTCTCCTTTTACCACTTAGAGATGTGCCATGAGGACTTGCTGAGTAGTCAAATTTGCACATAAAGTGTCATTGTTAATCAAATCTTTACACATTCCTTTTCTCTATTATTGTCTTGTTAATTTTATTCAATTATATCCTCTACTTCATGCATGCAATTTTACTTCATACCGATGGTAATTAATTTCACGTTTTGATGATTTTACAGTTAAATTCACTCTTAAGTAGAACTCACACTATATTTGTACTTCAAATTTGTCACGAATTAGATCATTAAGTGGAACAAGCGTGTGTACGATGGACTGATGAGCTACACTTGAATTGTCATGAATGCAATGTTCGATAATGTCAAGCAACGGATTGTAAGCATTAAATCAGTTGAGAAAATGCAGTTGTAATCTGACAATTGAGTTGTATTTTGTATCTTTGCTTTGCTACACATTAATTAATAATAGATAAAAATTTGTGGTGAGTGACAATAGAAGATTAGCTGGATGGCAATGCATGGGTCCCACCAAATTTTATTTATTAAAAAAAGGTTGAATCCCAACCTTAAGCGCCCAGCCCCACCCCTAGAGTATTGTGGAGGAAGTAAATTGCGGGATGTGTCTCAACATATCAGGGTACAAAAGCTGTCATACTGGTGGCCACAAAGAGTCTAATTACATAAATTGTAAGAGGCATGAATTGAATCCTCACATTACGGCTACCAGCTTAACTGAGACTACCCAATTCCTGTCTTTTACATTACTGAGTTATGCCTCAGGGCACCAAATTTTATTTATTGATCCGAATTAATCCCCTTGGACAGGGGGCTCTCGAATTTGATCCGGGAGAAAACCCTGTGTCCCTCCAGCATAGTCCTATTGATCCAGACAAAGATGTAGTGGGACCAAGAAACAAAATTATTTGTGATGGTTTTCTGAAGATTACTAATGCCCAAGAAACTCAATCCCCTATTGATTCGACTAAAAAATTAAATTAAAATCAATAATAATTTTTAATCACATATTTTATGAGATCCGTAATTTTTTTTTATCACATATCTAATCAAATTTTTTTTATTAAAATTTACTAAAAAAATGATTTTTATTTAAATTAAACAGGAGCTAAAATTTGAACTACTAACTACTTTGCTTTTGTGGCAGAATGGCCACAAACCTGCTTTTTTTTTTCATTTTCCTCTATAAATAGGGGCACTCAATTTCATTTTTTCCCACACAACAATTTACACATCTCTCAACTCTCTCTCAATACTCAAGTCAATATTCATTATATTATATGTTTAATTTTACAATTTTATCTTCAATTTTCAATTATTCAATATCTAATTCAATTTAGTTAGTACTAAATTTTAATTTCATCACACAAATGGATTTATGCTCATTTGTTGAAAGCTTGTTTGGCGGCCACAGAGACGGAGGAGAATCACCTGCTACGCCGCAAAGTCAATTTTTGAATGAATTTGTCAGTTTTAATGAAGCACATATTCCAGGTGGTATTCAAAATTTGGATGTTCATCATGACAGTAATGATCCAAATTATCCAATTAATTTGGATGATGTCAATCCAAAAGCGGAACAGGAGGAGGAGAAACCTGAATTAAACATTCCTGATGCAAAAGGGAAACGGAAGGGAAAAAACAGGCAAAACATTGGGATCACTTTCAATTGATCTCAACGGGTCGTGAAGTCGATGGAATCCCAGAGACCAAAACAGTATGTAAATATTGTCAGCAACAATTGGTATGGCAAAAGGGGATTGGTACCACCCACCTCAACCATCACTACAAAACATGTGCTGCCAAACATTAACTTCTTTCATTGGGTCAAACACAACTTTCATTTGGCAGTCCAGGCACCAGTTCTACGACTTCACCCCTCACAACGTGGATGTCTTAGGAGGAGAATGCTCGAACGGAAATGGTGAAACTTATTGCAGGTGTTGAGTTGCTTCTAACAATAACGGACAACCAACATTTTATCTCATACATAAAAGAATATCTTCGATCGAGGTACGTCGGGGTAAGTCAAAACACTATTCGTTCAGATATAATAGAATATTTCATTCACACAAAACAACAATTCATCACGGATTTTAAAAAAAATATGGGGGTGTTATATCTTTAACTTCAAACTTATGGGAATGTATTAATAAAAGAGCTTATATAGATGCAACTGTACACTACATAGACCCACTTTGGTACATACATAAAAGAATTATTACTTTTAAAATTATTGAATTCTCTCACAATGCTAATAATATATTTAATATTATTATGACCATTATTAGATAATATAATTGCGAGAGTAAAATTCATTTTTTCACATTCAATAATACTAGTGTTAATAAATCAGTCATCGATAAATTGTTAAGGGTATTACAGTTTGAATTTGGTAGTTGTTTGTTTCATATTTGTTGTATGTGTCATATTTTAAATTTAATTGTGTAAGCTGATTTGAAACAGATTAAAGATGAAATGCAAAGAATTCGGAATGCATTAATATATATCACAATCTCCCCTAATAGAAAACAGGCATTTGAGGATTTTTTGTACCGAAAAGGTTTTGAAGCTTTCGTAACTGAGTTTTACAACAATAGGCATATTAGAGACGAAGACGACACTATTTAATGAATCCGATTGGATTTTAGCTTTAAAAGTTTAAAAAAAAAAAATTTGAGTAGTTTTTTTGAAACTAAAAATATTTTATTTGAAGTTTATTATCCAATTAGTTGTATGATACTTAAACGTCTTTATATAATTGCGAAAAGATTTCATAAATATAGAAATGATCCCGACTTTATTGTAATTATATATTCTATTGAATTAAAGTTCAAAAAATATTGGCAAGACTTGCCAATATTATTTCCTTTAGCATGCATCATGGACTCTCGATATTATTTATCGGGGATTAAATATGTAATTGAACAAATTTTAAAAGCGTTAACTTTTGATACACCTATCATGTATAGAAATTTAGAACAAATTTTAAGTGAAATGTATGAAATATATGCAGAATGAATGGGTACAAATATTAGTCGAGTACGCTCTTCACATACTCCTCTCACATCTATCGAAGAAGATGACGCTGAAAATAATGAATTTGTTCAAAAGTATTAACACGTATAGATATGATGCAAATGCAATAGGCTCATCTAGAAATACTTTGTCTCCTGCTTCTGTATCTAATCAAACAACTTCAAATTCATTGCTTGCAAAATTAATTGATTACTTTAATCATAATATGCTTGCGAACAAAACAATTAAAAAAATTCAGAAGAACTTATCGAATTCTGGTAAAGGTATGAACGATGATGGCCAATAGTTTCTGCAATTGCAAAAGACCTACTAACACATCCGGTTAGCACTGTTCCGAATACAGGATAAATATATTGAAATTGCATGTCGTCGGGTAAGTGATATTTAATTGGATCATATTAGTAAAAAAATTTATTTTATAATACTTTTTTTAATTTCCTTTAAAAAGTTGTACACATTACAAGTTGTTCGTGTACAATTTTTAACTCCGTCTACTTGAAATTTAAGTAGCTGATTCCAAGCCCGGATAAAAGAGAAGGGTTAAATACTTAAATTGTTTAAATTATTCTCAACAACTTTCTTTTCACCAACTTATCTAATTCATAATATTTCTTAATTCAATTATTACAATTCACAACAAATTTCTTTCCAACAACTTAGTTAAATTTTAGTTAGTACTACTTGTTTACATTTTAAATTCTTTTATCAAGCAACGCTGCGCATACCTTTGCATATAATCTTCGAAATTGATGCCTTTTGAAAATTAAAAGGTAATTGAATGATTACCCTTTCAATTGTCAGAAAGCATCTACTTCGAATATTATATGCAAAGTACGCGTAGCATTGTTTTAGAAAAGAATTTTGTTTAAAATATTTTATTATCTTTCTTTATATACACAAAATTCACGATTTAAAATTACTTTTTTTTTTTTTTTTTCCATTTTACCTATTTAAAAACATGGGCGACCATACAATTCCATCTAAAAAAAATCAAAAATGGACGAGCTCGGCTCGTTCTGGCCCACGAGCCACGAGCTAGCCCAAAAAATCAAAGCTCGACTCGTGACGAGCTCGTGCGTTAAACCGGCTCGGTCCTTTGCCATCCCTAATTCCAGAAATATACAAAATAACCCGCTTTAAGGTTTTGTGGTGATTGGTGAGCTAATTTTTTCTAGAATAAAGCTTCTTTACCAGAAAAGTTTTGACATGTTGGTTGACATACACTCACATGAGGTGTGACTCACGTGAATAAAAAATGCAAAAAAAAAAAAAAAATGCACCCACCCCCTCCCATTATGAGTATCTGTCAGGGAAGGTGTCAAACCCTCACTAGCAACATAGTTTGGTCCGTTTTTCTATGGCATGTTTTAGCTCATAGGCTCGTCCGAATGTAGGTCAAGCCTGTTAGAAAAAAGGGAGACCTATATGTTCATATTCTTATTTCTATCTTGTCCTTATTGTCTTCAAAAAAAAAAAAAAAAAAAAAAAGTTGCTTTCTACAACCAATAATGTTAAAGATAAATTATAGCTTCAATTGTCCAATAATCTTTGTATTGTATTTATATATAGTGGTAACTTTTATTTAGAATAGTGATGACTTATTTTCAAGAGTTGTAGTCTAGTTAAATTAGAGATGTTGTATTGTAGTGAATCGTGATCTCTTTGATGTACTTCTATATATATATTGCAAGTCACTAATAGAATATTTGAGTTTGCCATAATTTCTCTCAAATTAATCTTTATTCAATTTATTCTCTATAATTACAACATGCTATCAGAGCATGAAGATCCTTCTCTCCTTACATCGGCCAACTCCACCACCATCGCCTCCTCTCTCCCTCTGATATCCTTCAATGTTGCAGTCCAAACTCGACTCAAACTCACCACAACCAACCACCTCTCTTGGAAAATTCAATTCCTAGGGTATGTTTATTGGATATGATCTCATAGGGTATGTTGATGGTTCATATCTGCATCCATCAGCCACCATAAAAGTCGACGGCACCACCTTACCTAATCCGACCTTTGGCCATTGGATACGTCAAGATCGACTTATTTTTAATGCTCTTGTCTGATCCCCTTTTTCGGATTCAATCATGTTTGTCGCCTTAACCGAATCCTCTCACGAGGCTTGGGCAGCTCTCGCAATGACCTATGCTCAACCATCTCATGGTCAAGTCATGCACCTCAAGAGTTAAAATCCAATCTCACAAAAGGTTCTAAAACCATTACCGAATACCTCCGCATATGAACTTGCTCTCACGGATGCAACAGTTCATGGAAAGGATCTTACACTTTGAAATACGTAATGGGCTACTTATGGAGTTCAATATATCGTCTCTGATGTCCAAGCCCGAGAAACCCCAATTCCCATTGACGAATAGCACAAAAAGCTTATTAGCTTCAAAGTCCATCTCCAATCCACCACTAGTGTTGACACATATTTGACTTCCTTGTTTCTTTTACTCCCATAAATCCACCCGTCTTCCTTCCAATCACACCCTATAGGTGCGCATAATCGACCATCCCAGATGGTCAATACAAATCAACAGCAAGGATATCGTGGCTATTGCTAGTTGTGTTGGCAACGATGTTAGAGTGCCCATCGTGCCCCTCTTTCAAGCTACTCCACTCAATAGTGATCATCGAACACCTCACCTCAATGATAGTCCTTAGCATGGGATGTCAATGTCAAGAAGTTGTGGTGACCAAGTGAAAAGCAGTAGGCTATTAAGTGGGTCATTTTAAATGGTAATTTAAATTTAATGGTGTCTATTATTTTTAAAATTCTAAGGGTAGAAATTTGATGATAATTTGGGAGGGAAGAATGGAGATGAAATATGTGTGGTAGAAATACTTTCCCCCTTGAAAGTGTTTTGGACCAAACATTCTCTCCATTCTACCAAACAGATAAAATACATAGTTTGACAAATAAATATCCCCGTGTAATTTTCATTTTTCTCTCTTTTCATTTCTATCACATATTTTTCAATAAAATAATATTACACGCAAATTCAAATTTTTTTCTTAATTTTTAATCAAATATTCTCCATCAATTAATTATTCAAAATGCATTCTTTTTCCAAAATGAGAACCAAATATTGTATTAGTACACATCATTTTCATAATACTCTCATCAATCATTAGTCAAAATTAACCAACTAAAATATAATAAATGTGATGTGCAAATCAAATTCCATTTATCATCCACTTGAAAAAGAAAAGTACAATTCTTTCTCTACTAAGCATAAACAGATCCACATGATAACGCCATTAAAAGAAAAGCCGCTTGTTCTTCCTCTCCCAACTTTCTCTTTTGAGCAGTATTGGATCTTGGTCTCTGCAATCCCACATCTCTACCAAATACCCACAATGAATCACCAACCCTTTTCTTGCTGTTGCTGCCGCCGCTGCCGGTACTATCTCCAATGCTGCCGGTACTACTCTCATTGCAAGAGATGTTCTTCCTACTTGATGATTTCTTGGATTTCATATCCTCTTTATTTACACCCATTAATGCTCTCCTCTTTTTCCTGCTCCTAATCCCACATGCATTGCACAGTGACTGCACATTAAACACAAACACACTTGGGTTAATCATAAACTTCTAAAATGCGAAACCCCGAAATATTTATGTGTATATACCTTGGGGCCAGCAGGGCCACCTCTCCAAAGGGGGGTTCTTGAGGTGCCACAATCAACACAAGTTTTGACCAGTTTTCCATCAGAGGAGGAGGATCTATCAGGAGTTGGGGTTTGGCTATTCATGTCTTCAGATTCTGATCCCTGTAGTAATAGCAAACAAAATTAAACTTGATCACAACACAAAAATCGAATTTACTCGAAAAGATAGTTAATCACTTACCATTTGTAAGCTTTTATTGAATGATCATATAAGATCACGCCCTAGGAGAACCCAAATAATGAAGCAAAGTAGAGATCTAAGTGAAAACGAGCTCAAAATAAGCAAAACCCAGATCGGGAGAACACAGTTGATTGATGATTACACTACAATTAAACTTGACTAAGCATCTTGTACATATTTGTAGGAGAGAGAACGGGTTCAGTGAATAAGCAATTTGTCGAAGATCAGACATAGAATGGAGGGTGGGAGAAAATTTGAGAAGGTAAGAAGGGGCGGTGCAGAGAAAACTAATTAGGGGGTTGGGGTGGTTTACGAAAACCCTAAGGCGTGCGGGAGATGAAAAGACGAAAAGGGGCTTGATTTAAGACCTTTTTACACAACATTACACCTACCGACCAAGTTGGTGAGGGCAAGTACAAAAAGGGTAGTATGGAATTTTATGTATTATGCTATCGAAGGATTTAGGGATAAGATCAGGTGTTGCCGTCATACATTTGAAATCTAGTACAATAAAAAATTGTCAAAGCTTTATGACCCCCGCCTTATCTGGGGTTGGGTTAGGGTCTTAGGGACGAGAACTCTCAATCTCCATTTATGCTGCCTTTTTTTTTTTTTAAATATTAATTATACTATAAGAAATAATTTAATTAATCAAGGGGAAATGTGAGACCCCGTTTCCATTTAATCGGGAACCAGGATTTTTTCACTTGTGGAAAATATTTAGGTCACTTGACCTTTGTCGAAGATCGAAGATTGAAGAATATTCTATGTGCTCAATTGGTATATTTCTAAGATGTATGTGTAATTTTATGCATGTAGAAGTCTATTTCTATACATGGTATATTTTAATGTTCATATTAACATATTGAAATCATTTTTGAAATATTTAGTAAGTTGGGATTTTAAGATGATAGCACATAAATTGTCTCATCTCTTTATCTTGATATTATCAAGATAATGTTTTTCAGTTATGAATGGGGAGATGTTGAAATTACAAGAAAGACGGCAAATAGAAATTTGGAGGTGGGAGTGTGATTCCTCTATGGCGGTGTCGGAAATCAACTCTAAAGAAGTTTTTGGCTTCAACTTCGTTTATTGTAGATATCATCTCACTTCTTGATTCGGTTGGGTGTGACTCTTTCTACTTCATTTCTTCAGCAGAAAATGATGTAGTCAACCATTTGACGTCTTTTGTTATTAATACAGGATATCATACGTTATGAGTGAATAGTTGTCCTCGTTTTATTTCTTCCATTGTAAATTTGCTACAAACAATTGTTCTTAATTTAATGAAGTCTTTGTTCAAAAACAAAAAAAAGTTTAATGTAAGAATCTCTAATATTCTAAACAAAGAACTTTATTCAAATGGAATTCTTTGTCTTCTTTCTCCCTAGACTAGAAACTTCTGTTTGGCAAAAAGGTTTTAACTTTAAACTCTCTCTGGAATCATTTCGAAACAACCCCAATTTTAAGCCAAACTTAGTTTCAAGTCTCAATCTCCATGTCTGTCGTATAAATATAAAATCACAAGTTGCTCCTCTCAACATAAGTAACCTTTTTATTATAAATATTTACGTCATAATATGATATGAGGCTAAAAAGTTAAATTAACAATTAGTTTCATCTATGTAGTAGAATTTTCTTAACCATGTAAAATGGTAACACATGTTGTAACTGGAATGAAGAAAAAGCACTTTTCTCTCAATATCAATATCTATCCTCGCAGGCTTGTACTTCACTAGCCATTTCCAAATCAATGGCTGGCGGCTCGAGTTAACAAGAAGATAGATCTCAGGCAGATTAGATTCAGAAAAATTATACATACGCACTTTTCATCAAAACAAAACAGAGACGATACAGTTTTTTTATTTAGAAATAATCTTTAATACGTGTTACCGTCCATGATCATCACATCTCATATTCTACTGTGTTAAAGTTTTGATACTATGTTAAACAAGTATCACATTTTAAAACTGGTTGATGAGTGGCATTGGAATTTGATAAACCAAGCAACAAAACTGAAAACCACTAGATATGGATAGGGATGTCAATGAGTCGACTAGCAAGTCGAAACTAGAGGTTCAAGCTCAACTTGAATAAAATGGTGCGAACTTTTTTTTCGAGCCGAGCCGAGCCGAGCATAGCTTTTGCTAGACCAAAATACCAAGGCTTGACCCGAAACTTCGGCTCGGGCGTTTTCAAGCCGAGCTAGGTTGGCTCGATTTTTTTTTTTTTTATTTTTTATTATTATTAAAGGCATCATTTTGCTGCCTTCTAAGGCGGGCTGCTGCCTTTTTTCCTTTTAACAAGTTGGCTCGGACTTTTTCCTGACCAAGCAACGGACGGCTCGAACCAGCGAGCCAAATTGTTATCCCTAAATATGGACGAGTCTTTGAACATTATTCATTTAATAAATCAATTTATATTTGCTAGTTAATATAATTAAGACAAGAACCCTGTTGCATGAACAATCCCTGATTTACAAGGGTCTGTACAGACAACACACATTTGAGGAAGGGTGGGGTTGGGGTTGGTATTTTTTTTCAAGTTTTTAAAATACATGGATCCCACCCATGTATGAGATTCTGTACATACTCTAGTAATAAGGACCTGTACACTAGACTTTATTCTTGAGACAAAGCCCAAGTGACAGACGTCATATAATATATATATATATATATATATAAAAGATATTATGCTCCCGTCCTTCAAACGGAACTAAGGTACCACGGTGAGAATGCAAAAGAAATAAAATAAAAAAAATTATTTCATTCTATTTATATCATATCATGTCATGTTACTCTTCTGATCTGTTTTATTATTTTACACTATATGAAGAGGAAAAAAGAAGGGATCGACAAATATTTGGTAGAACAGCGAATGAAATGGATTGGTCATAGACCATTTTGTTGTTTACAGGAGACAAGACAAATAGGACACAGGACTAGGACCACTGCATTGATTAAGTATCGCATCTGTATCTTTTATCCAATAACAGAATAGAATTAATTATTTCGATGATCAGTGAACTTAGATCCATATCTTTATTTGGTCATTAAAATTTAAAATGTCGAATTTTGATCACTGAATTTAGCTCCATATTTTCAATTGCTCACTGAAATTTAAAATATCGAGTTTTGACCATTGAACTTTGAAAGTTATTTTATGTTACTCACTAATATAAATGTTGAATATTCAAAAATGCCGAGTTTACAATGACTATGAGTAATGTGCAATATTTTTTAAAGTTCAGTGGTCAAAACTCGACATTTTAAATTTTAGTGAGTAATCGAATACATGGACCTAAGTTCAGTGACCAAAACTCGACATTTAAAATTTTAATGATCAATCAAAGACATTGACCTAAGTTCAGTGACCGTTGGAACAATTAACTCAACATAATAACATTTTTCCCATCCAAAACTTTATGTAAATCTCAAATAAATATCAAGATGAGATTAGATTAGATGAAATTACTTTGAAAGCATATATGGAAACAAAACAAAAACAATAATAATTATTATTTTAAAAAGGGTCCTCACTATAATTGTGTTTTCGGTAATATTTATGACGCATACATGCACATATGTTGGAAGTTCAAGCTACACAAAAATGTACATACTACAATATTTCATCAACGAGTACAATCATGGTAAAATGTTCGTGTAGGTTATGGTCATCTTTTGGAGTGATTAATACTACGAAAATTTGGAAATGTTAAGAATTTCTCGTGTTGAATCCATTTAAAAAGGGAAAATAGAGTGAGCCAATTGACGATTCATTTTAATGAAACCTAATTCAATACTGGACAATCGCACTTGTCAATAAACCCGTGATTAATTGTTACTAAGCAATTTCCATTAAATGGTTATTTTCTTTACTTGTTCCTAAATGATTGCTATACATAATATTGATGCTGAATTCAAGATCAAGATGAGGTACATTCGTGCAGGAGCAATTATAATTATCGTGATAGTATGTACACGGTTGTTGTGAATCATTCTACGCACTTGTCTAATAATTTCTCCCTAGAAGATGTTGAAACTCTTGAGCTTCGGCTTTACGGAATTTACAGGCTGAGTTTGATGCTAATAGGTTGGGGCAAATTTTGGCTTCTATTTTTATTTTATTTCCAAATGCTTTGGTTTTGTTAGATAGTGTAGCTTCCATATCGAATCCAGGGTTAAAATCCTAAATGGTCACTGAATTTTGCCTAATGATCTCCAAAAAGTCACTGAACTTCGAAAATCCCCTAGATAGTTACTGAACTTTGCTATTTGATCTCTCATCCATCACCGACGTCAACTTTAACAAACGGAATTAAGTCGGTGATGGATGAGAGACCAAATAGCAAAGTTCAGTGTCTGTCTAGAGGATTTTCGAAGTTCAGTGATCTTTTGGAAACTATAGACAAAGTTCAGTGACCATTTAGGGTTTTAAATCTCCAAAGTGTGATAACCACTAGAATTAACGAAATCAACCAAAATCTCCTTAAACGAGTTAAAACTGATGGTTCCTGACAAGTATGAAGTGGTAATGAAAATTGAAGTTATGATATTAAAATTTAAATGGAAGCATGATAGTATTCCATAGAGAATCCAGCTAAATTTTCTATTATTACATAGATTTTTTTTAATTCATATAAATAAACATAAGAACTACGTAAAATGTATTTCCATATTTTCATATATTTTTCAGATCTCGTTCGAAAAAAAAATGCAGAAAAAAACAATAGGAAGGAAAAAATGAGATCCGCTAAACCTCAAAAGTAGCATTACAACTCCAAATTCTTATATTGATAGCAATGAAACGTCGAGATGCAGAGTTATCAACAGCAATTGAAGTAACCAGAGCACGGCACTTCGTGCAATTCATTGCTTTCATTATTTGACTAGTTTCACTCCACTTTAAAATGCATTTAGCTGAAAAAAATAAAAGCAGATACTCAAATGCAAAGTTCAATGACTGTCTGAGGAATTTACGAAGTTCAATGATCTTTTGGAGATCATTAGACAAAATTCAATGATCATTTAGGATTTTAACCCATCGAGTCATGGTTCGTGACACCTAGAGCCCACAAATGGAAATAAAGTAATCCATTAAGTTGCATTCTTTACTACTTCAGCACATAGTGATCCACGTGGATAAATTGTATTCCGTCATCTGTTTTCCCAACTATTAGAGGCGATGTTTCTCCCAAAAAAAAAAAATAATAAGAAGGTAAGTACTGGTTTTCAAATATATAGACAGACAGAGTCGCAGAGGGCGAAAGAAATTATCTACAAAGTAATCACGTAATTGTTGCATGTCATATCAATTTACTACTAGGCCACCTCAAAGGAATTTTAAAACTAATCATAACGCATATAGACCTTTTAAATTATAACTCTCGCTTTATCGTTTTCGTTCATACGGCGCAACATTGACATTATGAGAAAAAGCATGTCTATCAACTAAGCATTTTTTGTTGGTTTGAAAGACGATATTTGATTTTGATATTCAATAAATTTCGGACGATAATTTAAAAGAGATATAGCATAATTTATTGACATCATAGATTTGACTTGACCCAAAAATAATCAATACGGTTAAAGTTAGCCCAAGTTGTGTTTAGATTTTAGTTGTGGTTGTGAAGTCTCAAAAAATTTCATAGAATATAATTTATTTTTTCTTATACTATATTTTAATATTTTGAAAAGTTGGGGGAGTAAAGTGATATATGAGTTAATTCAAATTTTTTGGACTAAATATTTAGATTTTGATAGAGCGAAGATAAGTATATTAATATTGAGTTCGTTGAATAGCTCGTATTTAATCGTGTATATTAGACTTGAGAAAAAATTGATTCAAATAAGTTAGCTAGCTCCAAGATAATACAGTTTGAAGAAGTTGTTTAAAACTAATTTTTCAATTGAATTAAAAGCTGGAATGGAAAAAATGGAGATGCTGCCACGTGTATGGGAGTGATTTTTTGAGTTGTATGATTAGTTAACACTAGTAGATTACATGGTAGTTGTAGATAGTTGTATGGGAGGCAAAAATATTAAATTTAATGAGGTGGGACCCGACATCATGTGAGAGAAGTGGTGGGGCCGAGATCAAGCATGAGGGTAAGGTAGCATGGTTGTTTTCTATATTAGTTTGTTTTTGACTTGTGTTGGTGTTGACTGCCACGTGTCTTTTTGTATGAGATTGAGTAAAGCAAGTTTATTCCAATAAAATAATATTACTCATAAATTCAAAAAAAATTCTTAATTTTTAATCACACCTTCTCCATCAATCAACTATTTAAAAATGTATTTTCTCCCTAAAAATGACTACGAAACAAGGATGTTTGATTTGGATAGTAAATTTGAGGTAAATTCCACTTCTACTTTTTATAGGAGAGTGTCATGTATATAGTCATATAAGTGCAAAAGACTTTTCACAAATAATATAATTGTTCAACAAGGCAGTAGGTACAAATAAAAATTTGGGAGCTTGATTTTGGCATTGTCTTTCAAAACTTTATTTGATATAACGATATATGATAATGAGGCGCAATTAATTTTATTCTGTTTAAATTATTTATTTTATGTTATTAAATTATTATATTTATAAAAGTTTAAAAATATGATATGATATGTATTTTATGACCATCCAATATCAAAGACATAGTATATATTGAGCTCTATCGATTTCTAAAAATATGATGACGGTATGCTATCTTAACACATGTATTAAATATTTTTATTCGGGATTGCACCATTATTCGTGTCATACTGAGTATTCTCATATACTCACCATTTTTTCCTACCTCTCATAGGTTAAAATGGTTCGTTGATTGGTGGGCGATGAGGTGCAGTCGTTGTTGCAAAGATTTATGGAACTCAATAAAATAATTCGATGAAAGAGACATTTTGTTTAAGTATTATCTCAATTTATTTTATAAGGATTTTTATTTAGGAATTTAAGACATGATTTATTGGGTTTTAAATTTTTAATCCGTATCAAGCTACATTAGTGGAATTAACATTCCATTATTTATCTAATAAATGTGATATGCGTGGCTTTAGTATTTTTTTTTTTTTTTTTTTTTTTGGGATATATTTTATTTGGTTATGAATTTTTACTATTAATTAAGTTCTACTTGTTATTTTCATGTGCTTACATGGTTGAAATAAATAAATTTGGTGGCAACTTAAATCTTAAAATTTGGGTCTTTACATTGGTATTGGCCCATTCAGTTGGTGATCCATTCTTTGATTTGTTGGGCCACGTGAGTGAAGTGTCTTTTGCCCAATTATTGGTAACCTAAAACAATGCTACATATAATTTATTCTCCAAACCGTGAGTTTCCTATGAGTCGATGATTGCATTAGAGGTTAGAAATGAAAGGCAGCTGACTTGGAGGGTGAGTTGTAAGATTCAACCATTTCTTCCTTAATTCTTCCTCTATTTGTGATATTGTAGTCATAACCACCGTTGATCCTTTGTGGATAGAAGAGGGCAACTGTGTGATGGTGAAAACTTGGGACAACCAAAGTAAAGGTTTGGTTTAGGTCAAGCCTTGGTGATTGTGGTGTTCATTTGATTGGTTTTTATAAGCTCATATCAACATTTCTCAAAAAAAATTACGACAAATGGTTGAATCTCACGTGTAGCAGTGGCACGCAAGCCGAATTTTGACGACGGCATCAAAAGACAATATGACAATACGAACACATCGGTGTTGTTGAATTTCAATTTCAAGCGATACGGTGAAATTTAGACGATTTTACCCTTCGACATTCGTATTGCCACAATTGACGGAAACTTTGGGGTGGATAGTGGTAGCTTTAAAGAGGTGAATTTGAATCTCTCGATATTTACGAATCTTTAGACGTGGTCTGCTCAGTATCGTGTTTTTCCCTTTTATTATTGCATTTATGATTATCATGTAGGATAACAATTTACTTTTCGCATTAGTAGTCATCGTGTGTGGTGATATTAGGATTGGGGTTACTGTGAAGGGGTAACCATTGTTTGTTGCTAGACCTAGGAATTACTTACCTTAAATTCTTTGTGAATTTGTTACCAATTAATTTTTTCACTATTAAAATTGTATATGATTTTAGGAAAGTTTGGTTTGACTATTCTGTGTAAATTACGTCTGTATTTTCTTTTGTGGTCATTGTTGGTTGCATTTTGTATTTTGTGCATTTTTGGTAAAATGGCAACACATTTTGAGTTGTGTTTTTTTAACGAAAAAAAATATGATTTTTCAATTTGGGAAAACCAATTTTTTTAAATTTTTGTTGGCAAATATAGGTCTAAAGCAAATGCGAAAAAGTAAGATGTATTTAGTATTTTGAATATGGCCAAAATAGATTGTTTTATGAATGGTAATAAAAGGAAAAAGGCGAGACAAATGTGACTTTAGGATCGAGTAATGATCTTAGTAAGGTTTATTGAGAGTAAATCTGCTTATTGCATATGCATCTCTGTGCAATCATTTCTACATGTTTGTGATTGCTTAATTCTATTACGTTAATATGTTACACTTTTAATTTGTTTGTGTGTAACTACATAAATTGAGAGTGATCTTATTACTTTGTGTAATGTGTTTGCATGCATAGTAGGTTGAAATATATGCGGTACTCCTTTTGCTTTATGAATGGTGTGAGAGAATGTGGCGGTGAGAAGAAAGAGGGATAGCCGTTTTCTTATTTATCTTTGTGAACTTGTGTGAATTGTGAAATTATGTGGGGGTAGTCATATGTAGGTTATATTTTTCCTCTTGGTGAGCCTCTTTTGTAAGTGTAGTGAAATAACTAACTCTTCCTTCTAATCTCTTTGTGAGTGCCACATTCACCCTATCCTTTGTGAACCATTTTTGAGCATTGGTATTGGAGTAACCTTGTGGTGCATGTGTCAATTTAAATTGAGTCATAACCTTTCTGGTCGCCAAAGGTGTTGATTTTTGCCGTAGTGGCTTTGAGATGCATTAGCAGTAAGTGAAATGATGTCTTTTTGGTAATGTGGAATATAGATGCATATGAGTACATTGATAGTTTATACCGGGGATGTGAAGTGTAACATTTGGATCACAATTGGAGATGTGATTAAATGTTGAAATCATTTATCTGTGAAGACCCCGATCATGTTGAGTGTGAGAGACACTTCTATCACTTCTGTTAGGTAGAGACCTATTATTCACTTAGGATGTGGCGATAAAGGATTATTCTATAGACTTAGGATCTATTGTGATTTACCAGTTAGACATGAATTAAGTGATCAATCTAGTAAGCATGGTAGGCGATGAGAGGAGATATGTGTTTTTGAGGTGTGAGCAACATGGAATGGGATAAGATAAGTGTGGTGAATTTTTTTTATGGGGTCATTTATGTGTTTGTTACATACGTGTTAGTTGTGTATTTGATTAACTTGGTGTGAATTTGTTGTTCTGTGTGAACATGGTTTTTTGAAAAAATTTGTGTTATTCTATTTTATATCTCCATCACTTATTTATTTGTTCTTGATTGTTTACTGTTATTATCTGCTTCTACTGTGTATTTTTTTTACCTTAGCCCTGGTGAGTACATGGAGCAGGTATGGTATATGTTTCGGACTCGAAACACGAGCTAAAGTCGTGATCCCAATTTTATTGATTACCTTGATTATGCAAGTACGAACTATGTGTTTTGATTGCTTACAGGTTTATTGGGCATCAAGTTGGAGATTTGTTGGGTTTTGATACCCAATAAATCTCAGACGATGATTTAAAACAGATGTCGGGTAATTTATCGATACTATAGACTTGACTCGACCCAAAAACAACCAATATACTTTAGGTCACCTAAGTTGTGTTTAGGTTTTAGTTGTAGTGTTGGCCCATTTAGTTGGTGATCCATTCTTTAGTTTGTCGGGCTACTTGAGTGAAGTGTTTATGGCCCAATTATTTGTAACCTAAAACAATGCCATAGATAACTTAACCTCCCATCTGTGATTTTCCTTTTAGTGGATGATTGCAATAGAGTTTAGAAATTGAAGGCAGCCAACTCGGAGGGTGAGTTGTGAGATTCAACCATTGCTTCCTTAATTCTTCTTCTCTTTGTGATATTGTAGTCATCACCACCATTGATCCTTTCTGGATAGAAGAGGGCAACTGTGTTAGGGTGAAAACTTGGAACAACCAAAGTGAAGGTTATGTTTGGGTCGAGCCTTGGTGATTGTGGTATTCGTTTGATTGGTTTTTCTGAACTCGGATCAAGATTTCTCAAAATTTTCTACAACAGACGATAAGTGACTGAATGACATAAGGTAGTGAAATATAAAACTAAGATTCAGTTCAATAACCCAATCAACAAATTTATTGTAAGTTCAATTCCTGTGTACTTCCTTTCGCGAAAGCTAATGTCTTTAGAGATAAGAAACATTGGTTTAGTTGTTGCAATCTGAGCTAACAGCCACATATCAACTTAATATAAGCCTTCCAGGAGGTTCTTACCAATGAAAGGGAATCCCTATGTTAGTAGCACCCAACAACCCAAACTAACCGTGCACCATGTTGGCGAGTTGGTCATGGGTAAGTCCTCTTATGAGTTGTTGAGTTCCCACGTGTCATAAGGTTTTATATATACTTTTGTTGAGAAGTAGTTGGCATCACAGATAAAAGTTATGATTTAAATATTCTTGATTATCACATACATACCACAGCCAGCAATTATCGATAACAATGTCGTCGATGATGTTATCAACATCATTTACGGTGCACTGGTCTCTTATCGTCGATTGTTACTATTTTTGGGTCTTGTCAAATATTGGACCTTAGGCAAAGCTAAGCGACCTTATACTGGAGTCAGTTCTAATAAGTAATAATAACATGACATAATAATTAATTGGTAGATAAGTTTATGTTGATTGGTAGATAAGCTTATGTTGAATCTCAAAAATTAATAACGGTGTTCTCAATTAATAAATAAAATTTGTTGAATTGATGTGTTATGTCAATATTAATTTTGTAAGAACATACCTAAAGAAGTGTGCAATATATTCTACAGGTCTTTATTATAGTGATCGGGTGGTTTTTGAGATTGAGGACTTCCTCTAGCACTCCATACAATCAAAGGAGGGAAAAGATAACTACATAGAATTAGTTGATAGAAAAAACATTCATGTCCCACTGTTTCCAACAAAAGAAATAGTTCAATGGTGAGTTGAAATTGATTTTACTGTAGCCCTGAACATATTTCTTTTCTGGTTTCATTATTGTATGTGTTATATCTATAAATTACGTGGCATGTATGTGATAGAGGAAGTCTCACATTGGCCGACTTGACAGCGATTATTTAATTGGATTGGACTTATTAAGTTAAGCAACCTCGTATTGGGTTGAACTTGGGCCCATTTCACTAAACCCACTTGGATCATTTTCACTTCTCTATATATATGTAAGATCATCTCACACAAAGGTATGGCATTCTAATCCTAACCAAACCACATCTCATGCCTCCTACACTCATTATCTCTCGTCTGAATGTTAACTTGCCCATTGGAGTACAAACAGTTGCCGAACCTTTTTCTCAGTCTTTGACATTTACCTCCTAATTGGGTGTTCTAATGTGCAGGTGATACCTACGTGGAGGAGAGGTGACAAAGATTCTGTTGACCATGTGTTCCGACGAATTTTGAGATAAATGGTATGAGTTAAAATATTGTTTATCAAAGCCATGGGGTTGAGTTGAATATTAAAGTAGAATTACTTTAAAACTCTATATGGAAGTGTTTATAGTCCTAATAAGCTAACATCAGTAAAGTTATCACGTTTAATCAAAACTTCAGGACATTCTTCCACTTTATTGAGACACATAGGGTTTGAGTCATGTGACACGTGCAACTTCATTTGCCTTAATATGTAATGGCATTATTTGATAAAATCATGTGAGGTTCATCCCCACATGTAACCAAGTGCAAACAAAAAATCGTGGGATGTGAGTGTGACAATTAAAGGAATAAAATGATCTATGTACAGGATCACAACAGTTTAACCATGCAAAAACATTACATGGAGACGCAAAAGGCAAGTTTGAGTGATTTATAGTCAAGTCCATATACTATTGCTAACATGCAAGTAATTGCTTGCACTCGAGACAACTCGCAAAGCGCAATCAAGGTCGAAGTGAAGAGTTAGGCCCAACTACAAGTACATCAAGGCTCTCAAATTATGCAGAGCTTTTATTACAATGGCACGAAACTATGCATGCATGGAGAGATATCAACGAGAGATTGGACTTATCAAAGTTAGCCTATGGTCAAACATTAGTCAATTTCGAAATGACATCGACCCTGGAAGTGATCACGATCCCACAAAATACTTAACATGACAAGGAACAAGACTAGATTACATAAGTTCTTTTTATTCTTTAGTTCCCAATCAACTTAAATTTATTGCAATGTATTATCATTTATTGGAGGCCATGATATATGCTCTCATTGTAAGCCTGCTCTTTTATGTTTCTTCATTGTATATAAATACCCCACCTATGTCGTGGTTTGACCCCAAAAAAAATACCAAGGCATTCAATACGATGACGACCTACACAATCAAGGAAAGCACTCAAGTTGGCGTTAGCACAATACAAGCTCCTATAGGATATGGATACCAAAAATTAGACACGATTGATTAAAATTCTGATGGAATTATCTCGTAAAAGTGGAATAGAGCACCAGATGTACCTCTTGTAATAAACCTCACTAACCAACACTTGTCTAGCATATATATTTTTCCGGCATTGTCAAGTTCCCAAGTTTGCCAACAATAAAACATTTTTATGCATCTGGTATTGTAGCTTGGTTGACTCTTATATCGAACATATCAATTACCATATGCTAGTTTTCTACAATTTCACTTATTAAAGAGTATTTCTTGGGTATGTGACACTGACAAGAGGTTTAGGTGGACCATCTCTTTCATTCTGAAATCTACTAATGTTACTCTCTACAAATACAGGCATAAAACTTAGACAAGTAATATCCTACCACTATTGCAAAAGATATATCCTTAGCCAGCCAGCAAGCAATACACTTCAGATCCATCAATGACTGCTTCAGAAAATAATTTTAATCTAAAAATTAAGAGCAAAGTTGATGTTTATATCTAGACGTGTCAAAATGTGCTTGACCATCCACACTTAATACCGAGCAGGGCCAACATGCCCCATTTTACACTAGTGTTGGAAAAAACATATCATGCATGTTAGTATAATAAGCGATAGAAAAGGCAAATCCCGAAAAATCCTAGTTAGATACTATCTCTTATCCTAAATCCTATTTGTTTGTGGAGTTACGGATCTTCAAAGATAGTACCTGAGAATAAGAAACTATGTAGCTCTCTCGATAGAGTTTAAAGCACTTGGGATGATCATGTTCACTAAATTAATGGCCCTGGTTTGTCAACCTTAATGTCACGTCTTCTCTAGCCATTCCTCGGTTGGCCTTCACCACCAGTCAGTGTCTCTTATTATGTTCTGTCTTATTGAAGCAAAAAATGTCTTCTTGTCGACTTTCTGCATCATCCATCATGCTTATCTGATGCAGGAGGGTCCGAGTTAGATGCTAAGTTGTCAGATAACACGTTAATGGCTTTAAAATATCACGAGTTGGCAGATTGGCAAAAATATGGCAAGTAGTCGCATGATTTTGGTAATTGAGACGTGTTTTGGTATTTTGGCCATAACGTTGGCTACGGTTATTAGAATCGCGCTCATGACCCCAATTTAGAATCTTCGTTCCGACGCGCACCTCGTGGCCACCAACCTTTGCTTGGTGTGAGTCCAAATCAATTCCAAAAAAAGGCTATTTTCTCGTCCAAAATTGCAATTTAGTTATTTCTTTCTTTTTTGGCAGTGTTTCGTTTACTTCTTAATTTCAGCTTTTGTTTCATTTAGAATATTGGTGGTTTGCTATTCTTGGTAAACTCCCATTAATGCCGTTTTTATTTTAGCTATAAAGTCCGGCTTGTAGACTGTTTTCAATCATTATGAAATATAAATAAAATTTTCTTTAAGCATTCGAGACGTTTTCCCTATAATTTGGCGTTTTCTTTGTTCTTGATCTTGTGAATTATCTGTTCAACCATAGCCGGTAGAATAATCTTTATTCCACTCGGCGTCATTATCAAAAGGGAATACAAGTATAATTTGATGCTATACTATACATTTTGAATCTTATAATTTTAGTGGGAAAATATGTGTACATACACTCATATAAGAAAAGCTAAAAGAGCAAGGTGTTGAAATAGATCCAATATTGGATAATAGAATTATTTGTACTCGAGAAAACATCTTTACAGTTCGCAAAAAAACAAAAGAACTAATGGATGGAAGAGATTATCGTTTTTTTAATCAAAAATTCATGTCCTCCAAATTTGTACTTGCTATGGTAGACAGAGCTTACATTGCCTGACCCCCAATCACATGCAATGAATGCATTACAAAAATATTGCTATTCCAAAATGTATGTATGCAAGCAATATAATGCATCATCTGCCTAGCAATAAAAATGTATGCTTCAACAGATTATTGAAATGATATAATAATTTCTTAGGCATGGATTGGAT
Organism: Osmanthus fragrans; assembly: GCA_019395295.1. NCBI lineage: Eukaryota > Viridiplantae > Streptophyta > Magnoliopsida > Lamiales > Oleaceae > Osmanthus > Osmanthus fragrans. Next base: position 26,500,162 of record CM033357.1, read on the forward strand.
TACTACAGTTAGAGAAAATGAGGATAACGGAACGAGAAATTAACAACATTGTATAGATCTTTTCGTAGGGATTTGAGATTCCATATGAAAATGTTAACATATTAAGTCGAGTACTCCTATCCCCTTTTAACAACTCCCTCAATCAAGGTACCAAATCATAATAGCTCATGCATGATCCTTAAGTTATTCCTTCAGGCGATGACTCTTTTCATCTATCTCTCACACTTCTTCTAGGGCAACATGTGTCACAATTAACTAGAACGCACACCTTTATTTGGATCTTTCCCACATGTCATGTCTAGAGACTCATCTTCGACTCTGGGACATGACTCTTATACTAGTCATTGGAGCCAAAAACGTATTAATCTAGCTCGATCCCTTATAATAAACTCGAGACCATCTCATGTATAGCAGATGTGGGACTTTTGTTTGCACGTCTGTGTGTGTGTGTGTGTGTGTGTGTGCGCGCGCCCGCGTATGCGCATGAATGGAGTTGTGTGACATGGGGTGCAGTCATACTTAACTCACAAGATAAGGTTGAGATAACATGGCATAAAGCTTAGATTGCATAAGATATTGCCATCATCATATCTAGACATGAAGGGCCAATTCATCTTGGTGTATAATAGGAACTGTGAGAATCGTTGATCGTGATCATATACATAATGACAAGCATTTAGAGTGTAAAAAACTTAATAAACACAGTGATCATTACGTACGTGGATCTAAAAGCAGAAACACCTGGGAAAGAAAAGCCTCAGATGATAAAATCACTAAAATTAAAATACAAATATATTCCATCATTGCTTTAAGAAACTATCTACTACAAGATATAATAGCCACAATTACTGAGCCACAGACAATTGTAATCTCTAAATTCTTGATGCATGTAATTTATATATTGATAGGGCATGTTTGGTACGTGACATTACACTACAATAGATAAGAATTTAGCTTCTTTATTGCCCTTAATTCTATCCAATAACCTTGAAAATTGTTACTAGTCCATAAGGAAATTGAATTCTAGAGTCTGTGAATGGAGAGTTACAAGTAGTAGCCTCAGTATAATTGATTGTAAAAGAACCTTCTTTTACAGGTAAAGTTTAGGTTTTTTATTCAGATGTCTTGTGACTCGTACACAGTAGGAAGCATCACCCATCAACCCCAATTTTTTTATGTAGGGTTGAGTGAATTATGTCCCAACCTACCACTATTAAAAAATTGTATATTCAACAATTTTTTTTTCATTGTCTATAAATACCTTAACTCAAATATTGGCTTGCAAATGTAAAAAATGTATAATTAAATGGAAGAGAACTATATTTCTAGACGATCGTCATCATTATCATCACCCGGAGATTTATGTCCATATGATTAGAATCATGTTATTCATGCAACTTCATCATCAGTTATGAAGATATTTGGTTTTCCAGTCACTCAATGTGCCCCTATGGCTATAATGCAACAACATGATGCAGACAATAAAAGATTTGAATGCCAACATTGTCACAGAAAGTTCTCCAATTCTCAGGCATTAGGCGATCATCAGAATGCACACAAGAAAGAACGGCAAAGAGTAAAGCAAATCCACTGCTATCATCATCAACGGTTAGGAGTTACTATTTCGATAATCAATCCACACGCGTCTCGGTCAGGATTCATTAGTCAAGGTGCACCTACAAGAGCATATAGTGCAAGGTTCCATGCACCAGGTGAAAATTGTGTACATGTACCTCCTCAAGTTTTATCAGGAGTGCCTACGAGATACCTTGGTGGTGGTGGATTTCATACTGATGCGGCCCTAGGCCGCAGTCGGGAATTTCGAGGAGCTTCTGAATCAGCAAGCTTGACATATATATGTGATGGTGTGGATGTTGATCTCCATCTTTGGCTGATTGCATTATATGAGTTGATTTCTGCATAATCCTTGAGATCATTCTAGTGATTAAATGTATATTAGTTCTTTCAAACTAGAGCAACTTATTAATAAAATCACTTTTTGATTTAATTTCCTTTGATAAACCCACTGTTCTTTTAGTTTATTATGTCATGAACTTACCTATATTCAAGAATCCATAAAAGTCTGCAGTTGAGCTATTTATAATGTCCATCAATGTGTTAGAATTTCGCTATTTACGGATTAAGCAACTGTGACATCTTATGTTACGAGAATTACCGAGTACACATAACGATTGACAAAATTATACAAGAGCTAAATTGAAAATTTATACAATAACAAGGGTTTAATTAAAGAGAAAAATAGAACGATATTGAGAAACCAAATTAATGTTGTACCTTCTACCTTAAGATTCGAGAAATTTGAGGTTGTCCCATCTGGAGCTCTCTCTTTCTCTCCCTACTATTGGCCTCTCATATTCCATTGTAATCCCACATAACCAATATTTGGAGACCAAAAAAAATTCTTCATTTCAACTGTTCACCATTGATTATCCTAATTTTTTCACTTTTATTTCTCACACTTTTTTACCATTCAATTTAGTTTTCTTCTTTCTGTCCCCTCATCTTTCCCTCTGTCTCATCCATCTCCATATTTCTCCGGGAAAGATAAGAGAGATAGATGAGTACTGTCCACAGGCCTACACATCAAACAACCAGAAATGGTGCTACGACCCATAGAAGCTCATAATCCTTATTATGCAATGGATTATCTACGCACCTCCTCATCCCCGTCCTATATGGTATCCACATGGCAATCTGGTAACGCGGCAATGAAGAGAAAACAAAGGATTATCTCTTACAAGGCGTGTGCCGTTGAAGGCAAAGTGAAGGCTTCTATACGTAACAGCTTCCGTTAGGCCAAGAATAAATATTCCTCCACTGTGTATGGCTATTAATTAGACATGTCATTTACATTGCACAATATAAAATGTGATCGTGCTGTTGACTAATTTTTTTTGTTATTTTTTGAGGCGAAAGAAGAATCATTTCATTAAAATATCATCCTCGGAAGTTGAGAAACGCAACGGAATTCAATCGATCTAACTTTGTATTGCTGGGGAAGATGTAACAAAGGCTGTACAGAAGGCTTGTGCTTTTGACTAATTAAATTCTCTTGGACGAGGTTAATTTTTGTTTCTTTAATTCGGAAGTTATTATAAGGTGCTCGGAAATTATCGAAGTAGTTAAATAGGATGGCAACTTGTCATTTGTATATACATCTTTGTTCTGTAATTTCTTGTGTTTGTTTTAAAGTATTCACATCCAAATTCATTTAATATGTATATATTTGTCTAAGTTGCTATCTGTATATTCTTGTAGGAAGCTTTTGTAAAAATTACTTCCATGACAAATGGTAATTTTTCCATATAAAATGATGATTTTAATGTTATTTTAATTCCAGAGAAATTTTGGGGACAATTTTTTTCCAAATCTTAACCAATGTTTGGTTCAGATAAAAAAGTTGATTAAAAGTTAAGTTAAAGTCAACAATTAATTTTAATTATACATTTCATGGAACTCACAAATTTTCAATAGTACATTCCATCAATTCTTATCAAAATTTACTAAAATTATGATTTTTATCTAAATCAAACTGGATTTAATGTTTATTTATGTAAATGAGCCACACGTGCAAAGGTAGGATAATTGTTGTGTAAAAGTAACGAATTTTTTAAAGAAAAAATTGACTCTTTAATTTGAAATTGACACAAACCATCCTTGGGGACCAAACTGTGCTACAAAATTTATAAATTTAAGACGATGTCGCCCAAAGAATTAAAGTTGCATTTTGAAAGAGTGCTACAAATCTTTAAGGCTAATTTAACTTAGACCATAATGCTCGATCTAAGTACTGCAAAAAAAGTTTGAAATATTAAAGATCGTTACAAAGTGGCTAGCATAGTTCAAGTTGTTAAGGAAGTGAATCATGCAGATTAGACAAGAATGTAATTAGAGTTTATTGTGTTTCCAATCTAGTACCAATTACCATATGTATAATTTCGGTTTTCCTATATAATGACATTAGAAGAGTAGAAGAGAAGTAACTTCTTCTCTCCATTATTTTACCAAACCATAACATGATATCAGAGTACTAGGGTTTCTGCCAATGCTACTTCTTATTTTCCAACTCAAATTTTTGTTTTTTCCTTCTCGACATTCTTTCTCTCCTCTATTTTGGTATTTCTCCCATGTGTATATTATTAGAGCATACCAGATATATGTGCCATATTGATACCGGATATGGCACACCTCATATCGGATATCAGAACATACCTGGCACATACCGGATATGGAGCATACTGGATATATTTACACATACCGGATACAGAGCATACCGGATATCAAAGCATACTAGATATTTGTGTATATTAGATATCAAAGTTTTGTATAATTTTGTATAGCTATCATTTGTAACAAATTTTCCCGCCTTTTCTCCTTTCTATTTAACGTGAATGTACAGAACATTAAGTATTTGAATAATATTTTTCCATTTTCAAATCTCTCTCTTATCTTCAATATGGTATCAGAGCAATAAGCTTCTTCTTCTTCATGATTCATTTCGGTCTTGTATGATTCGTCATGGCACATGATACAGATCCGAATCAACCTGATCAAATTTCATCTTCATCATTGAGCAATTCCGCCATTGATGCTATTTCCAGTCCATAATTTCTTCACCATTCAAACAATCCTAATCTGATCCTTGTTTCGTAGCAGCTAACAGGTGAAAATTATACCTAATGGAGTCGTGCAATGACCATAGCTTTATCAGTGAAAAACAAATTAGGTTTCATTTATGCTTCAGTCACTCGACCTGAAGGTAACTCAGATCTTCTCAATTCCTAGATCCGTAACAATAACATTGTTATATCTTGGATCCTCAATGCCATATCAAAGGACATTTCAGCCAGTATAATATACACGGAATCTGCACATGAGATTTAGACTGATCTCGAGGAGAGGTTTCAATAAAGGAATGGCCCTAGAATATTCCAATTACGACGTCAATTGATGAACCTCACAGAAGGACAACTTTCTGTCAGTGCATATTTCACCAACCTGAAAATGGTTTAGGAAAAATTGAGCAATTATAGATCGTTGTGTTCGTGTGGAAAATGCAGATGTGAAGGTAATAAAAAATTGGCTGAGCATTACCATATGAAGTATGTCATGTCATTCTTAATGGGATTAAATGATTTTTATGCTCAAGTAAGAGGACAAGTGTTGCTTATGGATCTAATTCCATCAATAAACAAAGTCTTCTCACTTATATCCCAAGAGGAACACCAAAGATCTATTCATATGTCAAATGGAGCCACTGATTCATTGGCATTCTATGCCGGAAATTATGTAAAAAAGTCAACTATGGGGAGATCAAATAATAGGAATCAAAAGGATAGACCAATGTGCACATACTGTGGGTATGGAGGACATACGGCTGACAAATGCTATAAACTCCATAGATATCCACCAGGATATAAGGCAAAACAGAAATATGGCTCAAGCAGTCAGGTTGGATCCACTTCAAGCAATCAAACAGGTTATAATCCTCACTTAAACAATGTTGTTGCTAATCAAATTTCTGGTTCTTCTGTTCTAGACCAGACTTATGGAGGTGTTGGAAACATTATGCAAACACTGAATCCTGACCAATATCAACATCTGATGAGTATGCTGAGTATACATCTCACAGCTGCCAAAGTGGAAGATGAAGGAATTAACTCAGGACATATGTCAGGTACATGTCTATCTATTTCTGTTAATCCAATATTCAATCCCCCTAAGTACTGGGTATTGGATTCAGGTGCAACTAGTCATGTTTACTTTAGACATGCATGTTTCCAAACCTTAAAGGCAGTGCAGAATGTTTATATCACTCTCCCTAATCATATTAGAATACCTGTACACTTTGCTGGACGTGTGAAACTTACTCCTGATTTAGTACTTGAGGATGTGCTATTTGTGCCAGAGTTCAAGTTTAATCTATTGTCGATCAGTACTTTGACTAGAAATTCTGCTGTAAGCATCAGGTTTCTCACAGATTATTGTGATATTCAGGACCTACATAGCTCGAAGATGATTGGCAGGGGTAGAAAAGTTGATGGACTTTACATCACTGATGCAATCATTGATGTAGCTTTTAATGCTTCGAAAATTGAATGTAATTTTCCCAAGTCTGTGTAATTTTTCTTACATTATAATGAATAATGTGAAGTCTCATGTTTGGCATAGTAGACTGGGGCGTTTATCTTTTAAACAGTTGGAACTCTTGAAGGATCAATTATATATTAAGAGTGATAAACATACTGATGATGTGTCATGTTCTATATGCCCACTTGCTAAACAACGAATGTTGTCTCTTACCTCCTATAATCATTTATCTCTCAATGCATTTGATCGCATTCATGGTGACATTTGGGGGCCTTACAGTTCCCCAACACGTGATGGACATAGATATTTTCTTACATTGGTTGATGATAGCACAAGGTTCACTTGGGTATATTTCCTAAAACAAAAGTCAGATGTTCTTACTGTGATTCCCAGGTTTTTCAGCATGATTGAAACCCAATTTCACAAAGTCATCAAAATTTTCAGGTCTAATAATGCTTCTGAGTTGCATTTGAAAGAGTTTTTTTAGCTCAAAAGGTGTACTCCATCAGTTTTCATGCATAGAATGGCCTGAACAAAATTATGTATTTGAAAGAAAGCATCAACATCTGCTTAATGTAGCTAGAACCTTATTCTTCTAGTCACAAATCTCTATTCAATTCTAAGGAGATTGTGTTCTCACAGCCACTTACCTTATCAATCGAACTCCAACACCACCTATACGAAATCAGACACCATATGTCTTACTTTATAAAGCTTTCGTAGACTACCACTTTCTTAAAGTGTTTGGCAGTCTATGTTTTGCTTCAAACCATTACATCTCATTGCCAAAAGTTTTATCCTAGAGCAAGAGCCTGCGTATTCATTGGTTACCACCCTGGTATCAAAGGATACAAATTATATGACATTGTTTCGAAAACAATATTTATCTCCAGGGATGTGGTTTTCCATGAGCACAATTTCCCCTTTTACTCTATCACAACCTCTCATGACATTATTGATAATTTTTCCAGTCTTGTTTTGCCTAAAGCTACCTCTGATGAACATAGTCATGGTCTAGTCAATGATCCCATTCCAGATTGCCCTTCAATTTCAGGGAAAGTTAGTTTTCAATCTACATAAATCCATTTATGGCTTGAAACAAGCTCACGCCAATGGTTTTCAAAATTCTCTCATGTTCTGCTATTACATGGCTTCCACCAGTCCAAATCTGATTATTCCTTATTCACTAAAGGTTCTGGAAATGATTTTGTTGCATTGCTTGTGTATGTTGATGACATAGTCATCACCGGTTCCAATCTCCAACTCATTGAGTCTTTGAAATCATTTCTTCACAGTCAATTTAAGCTTAAGGATCTTGGTAAGCTTAAATATCTCCTTAGATTGGAAATTGTGAGGTCACATCAAGGCATTGTTTTATCACAAAGACACTATGCCCTTCAATTGCTTGAAGACACTGGATTCCTTGCATGTAAGCCTACTACCTTATCTATGGATCCCAAAGTTCGCTTAAGCTCCTTTGAGAAGGAGCTACTAGATGACAGCTCTATATATAGAAGATTGATTGGACGTCTACTCTATCTCACAATTTCGAGACCAGATATTACATTTGTTGTCCATAAACTCAGTCAGTTTATATCTCAACCACGGAAGCCTCATTTAACAACTGCACGTCATCTGCTTCAATACATCAAAGCAACTCCAGGCCAGGAACTTTTATTTTCTGCTGAGTTATATTTACAGTTGCGTGCTTTTTCTTATTCAGATTTGGGCTCATGCCTTGACTCCAGAAAATCAATCACCGAGTTCTGTGTGTTCTTGGGGATTTTTTGGTATCTTGGAAAGCCAAAAAGCAAAGCACAATTTCAAGATCTTCTGCTGAGGCCGAATATCGAGCATTGGCTTCCACTGCCAGTGAACTCTTATGGATACATCAGTTGCTACTTGACTTCCACATAACACCTAAAGGTCCAGCTTTAATCTTCTGTGACAACTAAGCCGTAGTTCATATTGCCACCAATCCCATTTTCCACAAAAGAACCAAGCATATAGAAATAGATTGCCACTTTGTAAGGGATAAGATCAATGATGGTTTCATTAAGCTACTGCCAGTTCGAACTAATCATGAGCTTGCTGACATTTTTACAAAACCATTACCAGCAGCTTCATTGTTCCATTTGTTGTCCAAGATGGCTGTCATCAATTTGTACATTCCATCTTGAGGGGGAGTATTAAAGCATACCAGATATATGTGCCGTATTGATACCGGATATGGCACACCACATACCAGATATCAGAACATACCTGGCACATACCGGATATGGAGCATACTAGATATATTTACACATACTAGATACAGAGCATGTCCGATATGGAGCATACTGGATATGGAGCATACTAAATATCAAAGCAATTTGTGTATATCGGATATCAAAGTTTTGTATAGTTTTGTATAGCTGTCATTTGTAACTAATTTTCCCGTCTTTTCTCCTTTCTATTTAACGTGAATGTACAGAACATTAGGTACTTGAATAATATTTTTCCATTTCCAAATCTCTCTCTTATCTTCAATACATATCGTCATGGTTGGAGTGTGGAAGTAGTCGATAAAGAAATGTTTGTTGTGTAATCTTCGCCCCGGAACTATACTCACTGTTGTTGATCAAGTGGTTGATTAAAGACGGTGGTGTCCAGTCAAGTAGTTCTCTGAAGTGTTCGTTTGGGGAGTCAAGTGGTTGTGTAGTGTTCGCCGGCATTCTTGTGGTGGTTCGATGGTTGTTTTGTGGTGATTCGATGGTTGTGGAAAGTGGGTATTTCTGCGGTGTTTTCGTTGCTATGTTTTCAACTCTGTTGAAGGTTGAAGCAGTGATCAGAGCTCTCAATTTCGTCGGTAGTGATCGGAGATCTCAATTTGGTCGACTGGTTTTGTAGGTGCAGTCGACAACGTGATTTCTCTTTTAAGCATTGGACTCCAGTTGGTTTGTAGGCTGAGAAATGTTAACAATTGATTTGGGGCTTAATTTACTCCAGCCTTTGTTGGGCTAACTTGGGCTTTTTGTTTTGGACATCAGTTGGTGGGTCAACCTTTTGGGTCATTTTTTGTATATTCTAATGGATAATTTAGACTTCATTTTTTTGGGGGGTGGGAGCTTCTTTAAATGCTGGATTGGCCAGTTGTTTCCTTTTATTATTTAACTAATTTGTGAATTAATTAGTGTAAGGTTGGTTACTTGGTTTGGGGTTCAGTGGTTACTTGTTGGACTTACAGTTTGCCTTAGATTAGTCTACGACCCAAGTACTAGTTTGTGTAGATAGTATCACGTCATTCAGAGGTGGACGTAACGGTAATAGTTTGTGGTTCAGTGGTTACTTGTTGGACTTACCTCTCAAGATTTTTGTATGTGTCTTTTATCTTAATCCTAATATTGATATGTCACATGTTTTTCATTTTTTAACTCTCGAGGTGAACGAAACACTATAGACATTGGTCACTCGATAAATCGTGAACCTTAAAAAATGTACTTAGTATGATCGTATAGGTCACACCGTTGGTTATTGTTGGGACTTACATGGCAAACCATCTAGTTTTGCCCATCACGTCTCGTCTAATGAGAACCATCACCTAGTATCTAGACCCGTAACTTACTCTAGTTCAACACCAGAGTATGTTTTTTTATATGTATCACGGGATGGGTATGCAAAGTTCTTAGCTCATAAAGAGGTCACTTTTGCTCAGTCATGTACTACATCTGTTCAATGTCTATTGTCATCCTCTCATATTTCGTGGATTATCGATTCTGGAGCAATTGAACACATGATTGGTTCGTCTACATTTCTTCTTGAATATCATCCATTACTTCTTCCAAATGTATCACCCTTGCTAACGGTTCCCAAATTAATGTTGCAGGCTCATGCAATGCCCATCTTAGTCCTAATATTGATATGTCACATGTTTTCATGTTCCTGACTTTCCTTTTAGTTTATTGTCTATTAGAAAAACTACCACAACTTTTCAATGTTCTATAACATTTTATCCTTCCTCATCCCCACCTTACTCGTTACCTCTCAAGGTTTTTGTACGTAATTGTTGTGGTCATTACTTTGAACCTGATCATGACAAACTTGACTCTCATTCTATGAAATGTATTTTTCTTGGTTACTCCCAAACACAGAGAGGGTATCGTTGCTACAAGCATTCTCTACATCGTTACTTTGTACATGCAGATGTCACCTTCGAGAGTCCAAACCCTATTTCTCTTATCATAGTACATACCCTGAATCCACTCGAGATCCCGTTAACTTACCCATTCTATATCTACCAATTGGTATTTCTTCAGAACCAGACTCATCTCCATATATTGCACCAGATTCGTCCTCCTCTCATGTCGAACCACCACCCCATTTCCAAGTAATACTTAACGATCTAAGCCTACAATGCCTATAGCCCCATCCATCACTCGCCGTCTATAGATCCTGATCTGTCATCTATTCTGATCCTGAGTCATTGTCTATTGCTCTTCGTAAATGTAAACATACTTGTGTAACTAAACATCCTATCAACCACTATGTCACTTTTAATTCGTTGTCACCTTCGTGTTCTTGTTTTACTTCCCAACTTTCTAGTATTTTTGTAACTAAGATAGTGACGGGATCTTTATCTGATCATGAGTGCCAAAAGGCTATGAAATTGGAAGTGGCAATCTTGCACGAGAATAAGACTTGGGAACTCGTTCATTCACCGCCTAGAATACGTCATGTTGATAATAGATAGATCTATCATCTATGTTCCAAATTTCAATCCTAATGAAATTGTTGATCGGTTGAAAGCCCGACTAGTTGCTAAAGGTTACACACAGAACTATGGTATTGATTATGATGAGACATTCTCGCCAGTTGCTAAGATCTTCTCTATTCGCATTTTAATTTCTATTACTGTTTATCTTGGTTGGTCCCTGTTTCAATTATATATTAAAAATGCATTCATTCATGATGTCTTGTACGAAGAGATTTATATGGAACAACTACGTGGGTTTGTTGCTCAAGGAGAGTATCAGAACTATGTTTATAAGTTGAAAAATCTTTATATAGGTTAAAGCAATCATCAAGGGCATAGTTTGGGAAGTTTTCTTAGGTGATTCTGGAATTTGGTCTTCAGAGGTGTTCGACAAATCATTCAATAATTCATATACAAACTGGTGCAAGCCATGTTGTCGTAATAGTTTATGTAGATGATATTGTATCACTGGTGATGATGCAGATAGGATTGTCTAATTGAAACAGTTTCTACAAAAATATTTTCAAACCAAAGATCTAGGCAAACTTCGATATTTCTCAGGTATTGAAGTTGTTAGGTCTCGAGCATGTATCAACTTATCTCAGAGAAAATATGTACTCGACTTTTTAGATGAGACATGCTTTCTTGGAAGTTGTCCAGTTGATACTTTCATAGATCCTATATGAAGCTTTTGAAAGTAAAGGAGAACGGTTTGAAGAACCAAGAATATATCGTTTGGTTGGAAAATTAAATTATCTTACCATCACACAACCACATATTTCTTATGCAGTTTGCGTAGGGATGACAATTTGGCTCGTTGACTTGGATTGTCCATGGCTCAACCGAAAAAAAGTCCAAGCTAACCCGGCTTGAGGCTTAGGCCGAGCTCGAGCCAACCCGAACAACCCGTAAAAAAAAAAAAATAAATAAATAAAAAAGCAGTAGTGCCTGCCTTTAAATAGGCAGCGCACAGTTGCCTATGAGTTAAAAACAAAAAAAAAAAAAAAAAATCTAGCCGACTCAGCTCGAGTTGAGCATCAATTTTTTAGCCGAGCTTTTGCACATCTTGGCTTGGATCAAAGAAAGCTCGACTTAGTTTTACTTGAGCCGAGCCCGAACCTTGAATTTCAGCTCAACTCGTTGACATCCCTAAGTTTGCGTCGTTAGTCAGTTCTTTGATGCTACTCAGATTACGTATTATTCCATATTTGAAAAAGGTTCTAGATCTTAGATTCTTGTATAAATCAAATAGACATCTCAGAGTAGAAGAATTCATAGATGCATATTGAGCAAGATCTCCAACAGATAGATGGTCCACTACTGGTTACTATACTTTTCTCAGTGATAATTGTCTTTTGAAAAAGTACGAAACAAAAGTAGAATATAGGACAATAACCTATACTACTAATGATTTCACATGGTGACAACACATTTTTCAAGAAATCAATCTCTCACATTTTACTCATATATATCGCTATTATGTGATAATCAGATTGCTCTACATATTAACTAAGCATATTGAAATCGATTGTCACTTTATTCGAGACAATATAGTTAGCAATGATATATGTGCACTATTTGTGAAAATCACAAACTAGCTTGCTGAAGTGTGTTTACAAAGTCGCTGGTTGAAATTTCTTTGTTTCAAGCCGAGATTGTATGATATAGATTGTCCAACTTGATGAGTGTTAACAAAGTGAATCATGTAGATTAAGCAATAATATAATTAGAGTTTATTGTATTTCCATTATAGTACCAAGTTACCATATGTATAATTTCGATTTTCCTATATAATGGCATTAGAGGAGAGGAAGAAAATTAACTTCTCTCCATTATTTTTACCAAACTGTGACACAAGTCATTGTACATATTTCGGACAAATGAAGATCACATAATAATGTGAATCAGACAATGCCAAGGTGAGGTGTTTAAGAAATGGTATACTATTCTCATTTCAAATCAAGTAAATGTAATGTTAGAAACCTCATCTCAGTAATCCATTCAAGAACCAAGCCTTGTTTGTCACATCTAGCTACTCGGATGCTAAAGAAAGAGTTCATCACTAAGATTTACAAGAGCCTCAACCAACCCTGTAATTAATCACAGTATTACATCACCGCTATAAAAAACAAATTTAATTTTCTCCATTTTTCAATCACTTTCGATTCACATAATCCCATAAAAGAGACTGTCACAGGAAAAGGTTAAACCTGTACATTTTCCTTCACAATCACTCATTAAATATTGCTTCTTTAAATACCTACCCAAAAATGCAAACTCACCGAAGATCTATCACGTCAAACATCAACTTGGGGTTCATATACACATGGGAACAATGCTCATAAATGGGACTTCCATCCTCTGGCTCCTCATGAGGATGGAAACCACGCTGTTGACAGTTTCGCATAACAGAAACACCACCAGGATCAGACAGGTGAAATATTCCATGAGGACTGCAAAAAAAAAAAAAAAACAGCACTGAGATTAGTGCAATAACAAACCAGAAGCTAAGCGACAGTAAATCGTAAGTGGGCATAATAACAAATAAACTACGAACCAGGGGTATTGGACTTGTTAACATTACCTATATAGTAGACATTGAAAATTGTGTCATTAAGAAAAACGGAAGAAAAAAGAGAGAATTACAAGAGTTTGGTGACTAGTTTGACTCCCACTGGGAGGAATAGAATGGCTGGATTTGGGGGATTATAGAATCTCTAGAAGCATATACCATTCACTGAAGCCAGCAAGAACTGACATGGAACATGACTAGTTTGACTCCCACTGGGAGGAATAGAATGGCTGGATTTGGGGGATTATAGAATCTCTAAGCATATAACATTCACTGAAGCCAGCAAGAACTGACATGGAACATAATGGCACATAATATGATGTTTTCCAAAATCACAATACAGCACAATAGAAACGCGTTGAGTAGAAGATTAATATTTTATATTGTAATTAGGTGTTCTTGAATCAGATTGTTGGAGAAGGGAAAGAAGAAAGATGTTGAAACTTAAAAATGTTATGCCAAAGAGTTCAACATAGTAAACATGAAGAAACAAGATAATTTGAGAGCCACAGTAATTAATTTGAGTAGTGAAAACGGAACTTACATCAACAATCCAACAAATTCTGAATAAGAATTCAGAAAATATGTTATAATCACATCTTACCCGTTAGAAGTTGACTCATGCTAAACTAGGTTATCAATACTTGAGCTCGTGACACCGATTGTCAAGGCAATTGCCTTTATGTTTATTTGAAAATAAGGAAAACAAGCTACTAGCTAACCTTAATACTACATGATACTAACCTTAACACTAATGATACTAACAATAGTGTGAAATCTAAGTGAATTATACCTGTTCAAGGATGAGGTGACAAACAAGATCCATTGGGTTAACAGAGCACTAACTCAATATTTCAAAATTCGTTTTCCATTATGTATATAAGTGATAATGATTGTTGTTGCACCTAAAGGTCTAGATTATCAGTGTCAGTTATACAAGAGAGCAGTGATCAATTGCCAAGCTATGAAAGACTGACTAAAGTGTATGCAATGCCAAGTGGTTACTTCTAAACCTCATACAAGTCCAGTCAGCAATCTCATACTGCCTGATGATCCAAGATGATCTGAACTCAATTGGTGACAGAAACCTGATGAAGACAGAAAAAGAAAACCCAGGTTCCCATGCTTTAGAAATGCATTATCTAGATTCTAGTCCAATAGAAATCAATTGCCACCATGCAACATGCTAATTAATGCCACTTTAGAACACACAGTCTCACATCATCTCTCTCGACTGGCTCAAAATTCTTTCATGTGCATGTGCAGGTGCAAGTAATGGAATTGAATAAATAGATATATTCTGGCAGGGAAAAGTATACATATCAATCACCTAAAGTCCATTGAATCAAGAACACAATAATTTGTAAGATAATGCAACAGGAAGCATGTGACCTGCCATCATGCAGTACCTTCCACCAGGACAGGATGTCAAAATCATAAGCCACGTTAACTTTGTTCAGCTCAAACAAAAATTTTAAGTAACTAAGGAAACTGTGTAATAGAGTATAATAGTGCACAGTTATTCGTGTTTAGCTAATAATTTATCTACACCATCTTACATATTGACATGAAACTTTTGAGGAAGACAATAAAGTCATCAATAAGATAATACGAATAGTTATTCAAACTATTGAGCACTAACAAAAATAGTTTTTTATTCGGAGAAAAACTGGAAATAAATAGGTCCCAATAACATAATTATTTCAAGGATATGAACTGGAACTCTTTAATCAAACCAAGATAACATGATTAGGAAATATCCAACTCTACCTGGATGTGTCAGTTGGAGCCATGACGATGGCAATTGCTTCTGGTAACATGACCTATAACAAGCCATGATGACCTTTTTCAGGTACAAGCACGATAAAGTACGTAAAACAGGAAACCAGTGCAGTAAAATTCCAGAAAAAGACATCCATCTTAAATCAAACAAACGGTTATAATTTGTCAATCTTCATTTTCCTGTCAGATCTTACATTGTTCCCATTTAAAACGATCTTTCATGAGATCATTGTACACTCTACATCCTTCACAGAAACAAATGTAAGTTCTACTGAGCCAACTCGTATAAATGTTATTATTGGAAATGGCATAATACCATTGTGACAGTCTGACATTTTCAGCTTATATTTAGTAATTCTGGTCTTCTCTGATGTCTAAGTTCTGGTAATAGAACAAACATTGTAGGCATACCGCAAAAGCCTTGCTTGTTTGGTTTTTTAAGTAGATGTACTTGGTAAATTTGATTTAGTAGCACTGAAAATTTTAAAAGTGTTGGGTTACATCCACAAAGAAAGAATAATCCAAAAAGTCACTTACAACAAAGTTCATACAAAATTATTAACAAGCCACAATCAGTTTATTTATATCATCTGCATCAAAAGAAACCAATAACTACCTAATGTACATCGATTTCTCATCATGCAACCTAAATGTATCTCGATCAATACATAATCCATCTAAATAAATAGCAACAAATGCTAGTTTGGACTCTAGCTTATATCAAGATAAAAGTAAATTATGCTATGAGACAGACGAAAAAAGGGATAATTAGTTCCAAAGGAAATGTTATCGTGCTAATTAGTAGCCATTCCTTTTTCCTCCCCCTACTTGTATATAAAGCTGGAAATTATCCATTCCCTTCCCAACTCCTCCATTACCCTCATATAGATTTCAACCTTAGGTAAATAAAGCACAGTTCTTATTACCTGATATGAGTAATGAGTGTGCAAATCAACTGAAGACATAAAACATGTTTGCGTTGGATGTGTCTGCAAAATCGAGAATAAACTCGTGAAAAAAATAAATACATTAAAGGATTAAAGAAAAATTACCAAGTTCTTCCCAAGAACATGGGGTAATCATCCATCTCATTCATCTTATGCTATAAGCATTATTACACGTAAAATAGACCAAAGATTTATATAACTAATAAAGTTCCAAAAAACCATATATTAAAAAACTTAAGCAAATGAGATAAAGACACCAGCAGAAATGTGGGGGAAAAAATGTGCATGTCATCATCACTGCACTAGATAAAAAAATAAAAGCTTTTAATGGAAGGGCGGAGCCTAGGATTGCAAACTACTAACCAGATATATTAAAATGTTCCATAGGTTGTCTCAGCATCTCAAATGAAGATGAAATTTTATATTATAACAAATTCACATATTCAACAAGCCAACAAAGAACTCCATCCTCCCCCATTACGGGAGGAAAAAAAGGCTAGGAGAAAAGTAAACATATGGCCGGCACACGATCTTTTTGTTTTAATGATGCAAAGCATCATAATAATAAAACATAATAGTAACCTGTCCCGAGTATCAATTACTAAAAGTTGGCCAAAATTAAAAAGAAAAAAAAAATTAAAGATTCCTAATTTAGTATTTTTACTTTGACAGCCATTGGATTGACATCAGAAAGGATCTCCTTCATTAAGCTAAAGAGTAGTGTGAGATTACGTGAGCAGAAATAATAGCAAAAGGTCCCAAAAAGTTGGTCTTAAGACTTACATGAATCCATCCCAGTTGGAAAAGGGAACGCTTGTCTTGAACCTCAAAAATTTCTTCTTCATTCAATGTCTGGCACTGAACATTAATAAAACAAAGAATCAATCAGAATAGAGTTGTCATTGCGATCAATAAATAAAGTTTCTTAAGAACTAGCTCCAAAAATGTAATTTAGGCCCTGTTTGATTCCCATTCTCATTCTCATTCTCATTCTTCTAGTCATTTTCAACCACACATTTTTCAAGTTTTTCCATCACATCAATAACTTTTCAACCACATATTCACCATCATTACATCAAAAAAATGCATTTTCTTCCAAATAATGTGCATCAAACGGGCTCTTAATTAGATTATTGAAGTTAGCAAGCACTTTTAAATTACAACTGCAATATTATAAAGATGTAATAACATTTAAAACTGACTGGTACAAAATATGGGTCATCTAATATAATTATTTGCAAAATGGAAAATAAGTGCAGAATTAAATCTATGAAGAGGGGACTAACTAGAAATGTTTTCTTTGTAGCACCACCCCCTACCAAATAAAGAGCACGACTATTTCTTGGTGATAAAATTCATCCACTCTATTAAGTTCTAATTTCCTTAAAAAAGGTGTAACTCTTCCTACTTTATAAACAAATATTTATATTTATATTCAGATTTCAGGACTTAAACTACTACCAAATTAGTGCAGAAGGCAAATCCTACAAAAAGGTCAGAAAAAGTGAAGGGGACTGTAACGATCCGGAACTTTCACCCAAACCGTTAGAACATACGTACTGCCCACTTTGGGGTGGACAGAGCCCACTTATCCCCTCATGACTTTCTATCGAGTTCTCCAAAATTCGAACCCAAGACCTTCATCATATGGGAGACTTAAATTAAATCATGGTACCTCACGGATTTCTATCGCGTTCCCCAGGATTCGAACTCAAGACCTCCATCATATGGGAGACTTAAAGGAAATCCTAGCACCAATTTTACAGGGACTGCAGATGAATTTATTATTTATTGTTTGGTGTGTGTGGGATGGAGATGGAAGAGCATGGGAATTAGAAAACTTGAATATTAATTGAACAGTATTACCGAATCTGAAGTTGATTCCTGCTTCGGAATTATGAGTGTAGTAATATGAAATACTCTGTTTCGCTGCAAATAAGTTAAATACAAATTATATTAGATAATACGCAAATTAAGTGCTTAAAGTAAACCTTCATTCTTCCATTAAAAGGGAACTAGACTCCTTACTAGAGAACCAGTAAGAACACCACAAGTTTCCAAGTTTTTTCTAGTATTTTCTCGTGCCAATCTCAAAAAATCTTCCATCATCTTCACTGGCTAAAATATACGCAAAGGGCATCACATTAGGCCAAATGGTTAAATATTAGGCATGATTTATCGAAAACAACAAAAATGTAATGTTATAAAATATTTCACAGAATAGTAGAATTATCATCTGATATTTCAAGTTAAAAATCAAGACAACAGACTGACAATGTGAAGATCTTGGTATGAATTGAAACTGGGCAACCCATCCTTAGAAAGTGGTGGTCCAGGTCTTGGATCAGCAACCCTTGATGGAGAGATAGGAAGAGGCTCTGGCTGCACTTGTGCAAGAACAGGAGGTGGCGAAGGTTGCCTGATATTTTCAAACTGATAATTCTCATTCATCATTTCCTTGGCTAAAGAACCAGGATCTTCAGAAGGATTTAGCCATCTACCGTCATCTAAAGATAGGACAGACTCCATAGTTGACTTTTCCAGCTCTGAGTTGTTATTTTTTGTTGCCATGGGTTCATATTGTCCAACCTGATTCAGGCTGTAACATAGTGAAAATTTTAAGTGTTAAAAGCAATTAACACTCAGAAAACAACCAAACACATGCATATACAACGTCAAAATCATGGGGAGTACTTCTTAATCGTTTCTACCAACTTAAAGCCCCAATTTGAATTCCTTTTAGGTACAGTGTCATACAGATATAGAGACACATATACATACACATACACAGAGACGACCCTTCCAAGTTTTCGAACTTCAATTTATTATAATGTGCCATTTTAAAAAGCAATCACTCTTCAAATAAGACACTACACTGTCATCATTACTCAAAACAGAAAGATAGCAATTACTTAAACCCCAAAATGAATTAAACACCAAATCACAAGGGAAAAAATGATAGCAATCATTTAAGCATGATAAGATTCTCACCTTGAAATTTTGCTCAAGTCGTGGACAATATTGGTCGGATAGTTAACCTATGTACATGCAAATAGAATTAAACAAATAAAATAGAGATCAACACAACGCTTTCTTAAATGGGAAAGAGTGGATTCAATGAAGAAAAGAAAGTCCAGTGTGTCCACCTTTTTTTCAGCACTAGGCCCCTGCCACTGACCACGAAGACCATTTGGGCCTAAAAATGAATGCCTGGACAATGTTTCCTGTTTTGGAATAGATACACCAAGAGATCTGCAAAATTTCCAGAATATGTTAGTATTTGTAGCTCACTTACTGTAACTAAATTAGCTGAAGACTTGATATTCTGATTTACAAGTTATTTGTCAAATTAAAACACGACAATGAGACTTAGATGGAATACAGACACAAACACATAGCAAGGATAGTAAGATGAACTAAAACAGAAAAAGCATCAATAAGAGCTAGACAAGCATGTTGCAAAGGTCAACTCCTCTACAGGAAATTTATCATGAATATTAAGGACAAACTCAAACAGTAAATTCTGAAAGTTAAGACCACATATGTAGTGAGGAACTATCAGCAAGATTATAAGTGTCTGAAATGTAAGGGAAAAAAGTCATCTTGTGGGTGTCATTAGGCAATTACTATTCCCGTTGTAAGAGTTTGTTCATCAAAACTACGTTCAATGCTAGGAAAAATCATAAGCCCCCTTGGGGATCTATTTGTAATTCTACTGATTATTATCGAAATAATACTGATCAAATCTTGAGATTCCTTTAGCAAAGTCATTCTAATTCATCCACACTGCATGAACAGAAGATATTACTTTCCCTTTAAACTATAGTAACTATTAACATTCATCATAATATTACTTAAGCTCGAGAAAGTTACACAATAGCTTTCCATAAATCCTCGTCACAAATGTTGATAGAAATCAAATGTCACGTCAACATACCAGTAAAAGAAGCATTTTGTAAATTTACATGCTAGTGAGAGCAAGACAATATCCAGCAAAGCTTGAGTTATATGAGCATTGTTCTTTTGTAAGTATCCACTCACAAATATGGGCATGTCCATAGAGTCAACTTTAATGTCTTGCCACTAGGGCTCATCAAATTTGAAATGTTTCTTTTTCTAAGTAGTAGCATAAAAGTTGAAATGTACAAAACTGTTATATTCAAACATTACCCAAAGAACAAGCAATAGGAAGGAGGCTACGCCACCTCCAGGAATAAATAGTACCATCATCTGATCATGCTTTGTCAACCAGGCACATGGACAAAACAAAGCACCAGCAAATAGTTGAATGTCTACCCTAACAAAAGAGGCAATCAAGAAACTACAATGGATACAATATTATCCATAACGTAATGGCATTATATCTTGACCAAGTGTGCATATTTGTCTGTTCCTCTATTTTATTGAAAGATGTAATAACTAGCTTGGCATGATCTAAAGGTTAGATTAAGCTATTATCTAAGGCAGTACATAGTCAATAAAATGAAATAAAGCATCATCAGTTTAAATTGTTTCATTAAGAGGTATTTAAGAGAATAAACTCAGAGAGAAATTTAAAAACATTATATAGAATGTTGGATAGATAGAAAATTTGAAAATTTATTCATGGTTCAATAAAAAACCCAAATGATGACTTAAGGCAATTGTTCTCACAAATATGGAAGAGATAGAGGACTTTTCAACCCCTTAACGGAAGCACGATGTGCAGATTGATCACTGTTGAGCAAACTTTTTGGTAAACAATGCAGATAAATAGAAATCAGAGAAAAGGTTAAAATCAGTTAATGCTTGCATTAATGGTCTAAAAATAATACAACAGTAGAGCTTTAAATACCAGGTTGTTGTTAGCACTTCAAATATCAATTGCCACATACAAACCACATTTTCAAAGATAGAACTATCATCTCTTTTGCAGCAATAGTTGTCTATTAAATTAAGGAAAGGTAGTTATACAAACCCTCTACAAATTGCAGTGGCAATACATTATCAAATGCAACTTTAACAGATTTCAATATCTAAAACAAGAATGTCTTTGTTACGCATACTCACAGCTTCTGAAACTGAGTGTCAATCGAATATCAACTGACATATACGACCCAAATGATCAAAGATAGAAAACTATCGTCCCTTTTGTAGCGATAGTTGTATATTCACTCAAATAAAAGTAGTTATACGACCCCTCTACAAATTACAGTGGCAATACACTATCACATCCAACTTAAAACAGATTTCATCATCTAAAACAATAATGTCACTCACAGCTTCTGAAACTGAGTGTCAATGGAATATGATGATGAAACTCGAGCATTCTCATTATTCTGCTTCAATGTAGATGAAGGTGCTGTGACTGGCGACAACTGCACAGAAGATATGAAGGTAAGAGGAAGGCCAGTAAAGGAGTAGACATTGACAAACTAACGCATTTGACTAGCTTAACATTACTTTTTTTCCCACTTTCGGGGGTGTTTGTGTGCGTTTGGTGTGGAGATGTTGAACTATAATGTGATATCCATTATGAGGAAGTAGACAAGACAATGCTCCAGTCAAAAGGCAAGACCAGGGACGGCTTCTAATGAACTTGTTGTCTACCAAAAAAAAACCCATAACACACACCATAATGGAGCTTTTAAAGGTTCTTCTACTTGAATATTTTACTTCTAAATCCAAATTAAGTGAACTGAAATAACTAATATATATTTTGTTGTCACATTAACTAAAACTAACTATCAAGCCAAAAAAGTTAATTCTCAACCTAGTCATATTGATTTTCTTTATTTCCTTAGCAAGAAATCCCTAATACATTACTATTCCCCTCGAACAAACCCTTCCTTAAGTTTTTTTGCTATCCTCACTAAAATAATTGCACCTATCACACTTAAAAATCAGAAGTTAGCAAGATCAACTTCACCTCTCAGGTACAAAACCAACATCTTCCTATCACCAACCTAGATATTTCATGCCTGGTCAAGCCACGATATTCATACATCAGAATAACCTATTAGGCTATATGAAGAGTCATAACATGTATAATCATAATTGTGCACAGTTGAAAAGAGAAGTATTCAAAGTTTTTATAAATTTCGAATTATGTCAACAAGAGACTCCCAACAAAAGGATAATAGCTGGAACACCAGCTTAAAAGAAAGGAAAAACAATATGATTTTGATGTATCTTAAAAGAAAGAAATAACACCTAATTTCTGCAGAAATGTGTTCAAAGTGAGAAAACAATCAATGTGCTGTGCATTCTCATTTTCTAGTTTATTAGAGTTCGTGTAACAATTTGCTCTAAGTTGAGCACTCATGCAGAAGCAAATATGGTCGTACTCAATACCCGTTTATTATCATAGCTTAAGAAAGGTTTATAATTCAATGCAGGCAATGAAGACCCTGTGGATGCATCAGGAATCAGGTTTTGGCCACCAATCTGATGCGCTTGAGATGTGGTGTTAGCATTATCCAGTTGATCTAATTGACGCACTAGTGGCTTCAAAGTCTCTAGCTCATCTAGCACTGCAAACAATTTCTGCAACCCCAGGAGAAAAAGCAAAAATACATGGTATTAGCCAAAAATGAAGAGAACCCACAAAACACATATGCAGAAATATTACTACACTATACTTGCCTTTCTGGCAAATGATCTTTCTTTTTGACATAAAGCATGATAATCTCGATGATGAGGTATAGTTTCCACCACCAAACTGCTCAAATTCAATTTATATTACTCATCATTAATAAAATGCAATTACTTCATAAATTAAATAAGCAATGAGTTGGTATGCATCGGCGTCTATGTGAGTTTACCTGGAGTATCTGAGAAGCATTACATACAAGTCTGTTAGATTTTTCTCCTCCCTATAAATATTGGCCTGCAGATAAAATCTTATAAGCCAAGGACTCAATTTTTGGCAACAAATTAAATCCTAAAATCGCTAATTTGTTGTAGTTAATGGCTGTATTTCAGAACATCATATAAATACTCACCAAATTGAAAGCAAAAGAACGTATTAATTCTAGCAAAATATAAAGAAATAACAAGCATTTTTAGTATTTTTCAACTACAGATAAGCTAAGCATGTATCATATCAAAGAATAAAGAACCAAAACTCCATTTCATTTGAAAGAATAACATCAACAACCCATCTGTTCAATTTCTGTATCTTAAACGAGATCGTTATAAGCATGGATCAACAAATGGAAAGAAAAAACGTCTCCAAATCTTTTCAATTAGAAACGGAGGTTTTGTTTACGGACCTGCTTAAGGATATTGTCCGCGATGCGATAGTAATTTCGGAGCGAGATTCGATTATCAACGTCGATCTTCTGGGACTCGACGTTGAAGTTTATCTTGGCCGAATTCGCCGGCCGCCTCATTTTCGGAGAGAATTATGGAACTTGATTATCCGGCGACCTACGATACAGAAGGAAATGGGGTTGAGACGAGTTGTCAAGTTAAAGAAGTGCGTCCGACATAGTCGGTCTTAATTAGAGAATAGTTGTTTAGATTATTTTGTAGGAAGTGTTAGCATGTTAAATGCATGAAATTATGTTTTATTTTGAGATATGAGATAAGATAGAAAAATTATTTTTAATATATAAATATATTTTTGGATTCATTTCTATTAAAGCGGTAGGAAAATAATGTGTTATTTATAGAATGAATGAAAAAATAATAACTTGTCAATGTGAATAACTACATATTTGTAATTTATGTATACAATAAGAAAAATAACTACATATTACAATTGTATAATCAATAGACAAATATGATGTAGAATCGAATATACAAAAAAAAAATGAAGATTTCAATGAACATGAAGTCAACGATTTTGAAATATTATAACTGGGTAGAGGTTCACTTTATTTATAACTATATTCAAATTAAAATTATTAAACAAGATAAAGGGAAAAAATTTTGAATGTTTATGGCTCATTACGGAATATCAAACGAAATCGAAATATTACATTCTTAATATCATTTTCAAGTACTCATGACCTATTATTTCACGACATTGATGGTGTGCGAAACGGTCAATCGTAGCAAATGTTACGGTGCTTCAAAGTAGATCGTTTCAAACTAATATTTCAAAATAATATTTCGAGAATTTTGATAACAATATAACTTTAAAAATTCAAACGAAATCGAAATATTATATTCTTAATATCAAATGAAGTCTAAATGATATAGAAAATTTATCGATTCGACCAGCGTACAATCATTTAGGAATTTTTAAAGTTAAATATTAGTTCTACTTTGACGCACCGTAATATTTGCTACGATTGACCGTTTCGCACACCATCAACGTCGTGAAATAATAGACCGTGAGTACTTCAAAATAATATTAAGAATGTAATATTTCGACTTCATTTGATGTTCCGTAATGAGCCTGACAATGAAAAAAAAAATATAAGTAATATATTCAAAAAAACGAGTTATACGTCTTTTTTAACACACGCGTTTGATGTCCGTTTAATTATTTTCGATATTCATTTACATCATTCGATATATCTGCGATATAGTTCTCGAAATGAGTTTCGAGAGGATATAAAATATTTATAGATTCGGCTAGCGTGGAATAGTCGAAGAATTTGTAAAGTTAGTTTGTTATCGAAATTTTCGAAATATTAGTTTGGAACAGCGTACTTTGACTAACGTAACTTTCGCTACGATTGGCCGTTTCACACACCATCAATGTCGTGAAATATTAGGCCGTGAATTCTTCAAAATAATATTAAGAATGTAATATTTCGACTTCGTTTGATATCCCGAATTAAGACGCAAATAAAGGCGAAAATATAAGTTTTTTTTTAAAAAAAATGAAAAAGGTATCGCACAGTGCGAGACAGTATTTTTTTTTATTTTTTTTTATAACACTCACATTTTTTTTTTTTTCAAAAATATCTAGTTATTTTTTCTAAGTATATAGAGAAAAAAATTAAATAACAATTTTTTTTTAAGTAATATATAGCAAAAAACTACAAAAAAGTAAAAAACCACACGCTGAAAATGACGTCGTTTTTAACCAAGAGTTTCTACAGTAAATTTTACTTTCACTCTTTTAATATATAGGGGAAATGTAATTTTGGAGGTATTACTCTTACCAATTAATCTAGCCAATGTTTGATTCGGATAAAAATCAATTTTTTTATACATTTTAATAGAAATTGAAAAAAAAAAAGAAATTTGTGCTTCTCACAAAATTTGTGATTAAAATTAATTATTAATTTTTAGTTCAATTTTAATCATTTTTTTAACTAAACCAAATATGGATATGTTTTTAACAACTATTAGTAAGCATATATTTTACCCGTCTTATGTATCGGATGAAATGATATGTGTAATATTTTTAAAATACTAATATATTTTGAAAATTGTTGAGGTAACTGATATTATTAAGGAACAAATTAAAATTATTAAATATAATAAATATGAATAATTTTTTTATGGAATTGTGTATATAATGTGAAAATGTTGAATAAAATGAAATAAAATATTTTTATTACAATAACACTTCTTTGTATAAAATATTTTTTTGTCGACATCCCACAACTTTTCATCTTTTTTATTTGCAGTTTACATGTAATCACTAATATATAAACCATAAAAAAATATTTGCACCTATACAAATATTGGAACACACAATATTTCAAGTAAAGACACAAAAAATAAACCGAAGTAGATAATATAAATCCAACCTTGAATGAAGGATCAAATTGTATATCAAAACACAAAATTTATTGGAAAAAAATCATTTAATAGATTCAAACATTAATTCTTACATAACCGAAAGAAGCTACCGTGAAAATAGTTTTGAACTGATGTGGACATAAATATAAAATTTGGAGAACGATAATAATATTTTGAAGCATAGTAATTCAAAAATTCAAAAATAAACATGAAATATAAATAAAATACCCAATACTATTTTAATATTTTTTTAAATAAAATATTTTAATATTTTTAATATTAAAATATTTTTTAAATAAAATACCCAATACTATTTTAATATTTTAATATTTTTTTTAATATAAATAAAATACCCAATACTATTTTAATATTTTTTATTTTTTTAAATAATAATAAAATATCCAATACTATATTATTATTTTTTTGAAACGCATAATATTTATTTTTATTAATATTAAAATTTTGATTTTAGTGGGATATGTGTAATGAAGGTGTGTAACTTGTATTTAATGGAGTAGATACAAATATGAAAATAGTAAGTAACTCCTAACTATTAAGAGTAATTAGTAACGTTTTTTAGATTGATGGCTAATTAATTTCTCCCCTCTTAGACTCTTTGCCTTATCACCTTTATGCAACTTTTTTATTTTCAATTTATTGTCCTTTGTATTTAGATAATTATTTTATCTATTATATTAATTTAACATGTAATTTATAATCTTTGAATGAAAAAGAAGACAATGTTAATATAAGTAGATAATAATTATTGAATGATTCTCATCTATCTGCATATTTTATTAATATTGTATTTAATATACTATAAGTATAGTATAATTATATAAGAAGATGAACATCAATTTTAACTTTTAAGTGAAGCTTACATATATAAATAATGTAATATAATATGCATACATATAACATAATATTATAATATATTAAAGGTGGCAATAATGGTAGATTAATTATCATTTAACTTAATATAGTCTCATTCTAAATATATAGTTCATTTTTCATATTAAAAAACTCAAAATTTGATATGAATCAAATTAAGTTTAATCACTTAAAATCGAAACTCTTCTATATTTAGAATTATGTTAAAATTATAATATATATTGTATTGCATTGTAATAAAATTACCATTATATTAATGAAACTTTTATATATGTTATATTTTATAATTATAATAAAATTACATCTATATATATATATATATATATATATATATATATATATGGGAGTTTAGATTTTAAGTAATTAAACTTAGTTTGAATGATGTAATTTATGTAACTAAACTTAATTTGATTAATGTAAAATTCTAAATGCTTCAATATAAAATAATGAACTTTACTCAATTAAATCTAGTTAAATATATTAAATGATAATTAATCAATATAAAACAATGAACTTTACTCCAATTAAATCTAGTTAAATATATTAATGCAGACATTTATATATTATAATGTTTGTTTTATCTATAAATATATGTTATATACATTGAGCTTCAATTTTAAGTAATTAAACTTAAAAAAAATTAAATCAAACAATTAATATTAATCACATCTCTCATGGATCCCGCAACTTTTCAATCACACATTTCAAAAAATTTCATCACAATCTACTAAAAAATCTAATTTTAATTCTCATCAAATACCCTCTTAATCACGTTTATGTTGACGGTCCAGAATTTCGACAAGAATTATTCAAAGAACTAATTACTTATTATTCAACCACGATAAACAAAAACTATACATTAACTATTTCTTTAAAGGTAATGAATGTGGATTTTTTGTATGATCCTTCGATTTCTTTGAAAATTGTTGACCTAGATTTTCCCTTATGGCTATATGATTTTCATTCTTAATGCAAAAAATTTCAATTTCTTCTTATTTTCAAGAAGGTAATTCAAGAACACATGTTCAGTAATGATTAAAAAAATTATTACACATTACTGTCTTTTGAAAAAAAAAATTATATAGAAGTAATTGTTGTAAATATAGTAATATTTATAAATGACTTGTATAACCTTGCAGCCCTAGTTATTAAGACTATTATATTCCGTGTAACCTTAATTCTTCCATATAAGTATGTGGTTTTGGTTCTTAATAAAACACACAAATTTATTGGCTTATCTCTTTTTCTCTATTTTATAGCATGTTATCAGTACGATAGCTTAATTCTTTTTAATAATTCAAGGTTTAGTATTATCTAGGAAGGAAAAATAAGAAAGACAGCATCGTAAGCACATGCACGTTAATCTATGGCCACAATATTTTTATATTCTCTCTTATAAACATGAGTGATGTGTATCCAAATCAATTCTACAATTCATAGTCGTGCACCGCAAGTTACAATCTGCAGCCGCGCACCTCAAGCCAAGGAGAATGGTTATTAATGATTACTTTCCACTTCCGTCTATGTGAATGATTTTTTTATTGTTGGATAATGACTACTTTTTTACTAACGAATGTGTTCATTCATCTACATGACTGCATATATAATTACATGTGTATATGTGAAGGAGTTAACAACTTTTATCATATTTACATGTGATGTTTCTTATTTATCGTTCAATTATTTATCTCGTTCTTGTTCTTTTTAATACGAGAATAGTTATGAATTTAGTGCTCGTATATATGTCTATTATAAAATATTGTTGTCTTGAAATAGCACACTATTATTAATATTCTAGTTAGATTTTACTTACTCTTGAAAAATATAATTAAATAAAATCTAGCATAAATTATGTTTTTACTCCTAAAAAGTAAATTTTTATACAATTTATTATTCTAAATAATAATATATTATTGCACATGAAGAGCGTAACATTAAAATTTTCAATATTCCAAAAGAATATTGATTTATTGTTCTTGAAGAAATAATAATAAAATATATAGTGCTTTCGAAACAATACACATCCCGAATAATATATATCTCGTCATGTTCCTGAAGAAACACAAACTATATAACTCAATACTGGGTTGTAATTTTTAAAAGAAAATTAATTTATCGCTCTTGGAATATAACCAATAATTAAAGATAATGTGCTCTCGAAGTAGCACATTTTTTAAGAATATATTATTTTGAATGTATGTTTATCGCTGAATAAATATATGCAATTCATATCATGTGGACATTAATTATTATATGATTATATCATAGTTAATATATTTTTGAAAATTAACTACGTCTTTTGTATGATTGAATAGTTATTCAAATGACAAGCATTGTATTGAACCAGAAGTTCAATAACTCTAGTATTTTATTGTTTGGCATGACCAATTGGACAATCACTGAATCAATAATGATGCAAATTTAAAAATTCAAATGGATGTCTAATGAAGAACCAGAACATTCTTCAATCAATGAATTCTTATATGTTACTTTGTTCTCTTTATCAAAAATTGATCATCATTAGCTAAAATAGGATTGAATTTTCTATATTCCTGAAAATTAATCAGGATGATAATTAGGCATCATCATCATTCACGTTGAGCATCTAAATATTATTTGTATCTAATAGATTTGATAAGAATACTAGATGATTGTATGGTGTTTGCAACTTGAAGTTTGTAAAATTCTGCTCAAATTTGAGCTTAATTTTCAAACTATATAATCAAGACAGTGTCTTGTTAATGCTAATAATCATAAATCTCAATATTTTAAGAAGTGTTAGTTGAGATGTTGATAAATAGTTTAACACTATTGTTTGTTAAACGCTTTCATTTAATTTATTTGAGAACAAAGTACTTTCCATTTTTGTTTACAAAAATGTTATTCCACATCATGCCAACATCATAGTTTCCCTATTATAATTAGCTTATGGTCAGAGTCAAAATTTTCATCTAATTATTTGATAGTGGAATAGAATTAATCCACTACATTGCACTGAGACGAAAAGTAAAGAATATTGAGAAGAAATGCGTAGTTTGAACCATTATCTCAAATATGTGATATTTAATAATCCAATTTGCTGGTTGTCAATTTAATTGGATAATTCTCTCAATATTAGGGGGAGGAATTAAGAAAATGAAAAAAAAAGTACAAATGCATCATTATCTAAATTCTCACAAAAGATCATTCGATCCAGAAGTTTGAAAGATAATTCATTTAGATGCATTTATTCAGGATGATAAATAGGCCTCATCATCATCTACATTGATCATCTAAATATTATTTGTATATAATAGATTTGATACGAATACTAGATGATTGCATGGTGTTTACAACCTGAAGTTTGCAAAATCTGCTCAAATTTGAGCTTAATATTCAAATTATATAATCAAGACAATGTCTTGTTAATGCTAATGATCATAAATCTCAACATTTTAAGAAGTGTTAGTTGGGATGTTAATAAATGGTTTAACACTATTGTTTGTTAAACGCTTCTAATTAATTTAATTGATAACAAAATACTTTCCATTTTTGTTTACAGAATGTTATTACACATCATGCCAACATCATAGTTTTTTCTGTTATAATTAGCTTATGGTCAGAGTCAAATTTGTCATCTAATTATTTGATAGTGCAATATATGTACAATTAATCCACCACATTGTACTGAGATGAAAAGTAAAGAATGTTGAGAAGAAATGAGTAGTTTGAACCATTATCTCAAATGTGTGATATTTAATATGCAATTTGCTAATTGTTAATTTAATTGGATAATTCTCTTAACATTAGGGGAAGGAATTAAGAAACTGAAAATAATGTACAAATGCATCATTATCTAAATCATCACAAAAGATTATTCATTTGGATGCATTTATTGATTAAAGAGATCAATAATATCTCACACATCAACGTTAAATATTCCAACTCGAATTAACATTATAGACAATAATTAGTTAATATGATAATTGATGGCACGGCTAAAGGGTGATAATATTTTATTCTAATACAAAAATCATCAAAAGAAAATGGAGCAATTAGCAAAAATGGTCCCATTAAGGAGACATACACTCTTGTTGAGTATTTAAACATAACGAAATGTATAATCTTAGAAGAGGTTCAGGTACTTGATTTGTTAAAAATTGAGATATTTTAGTAAGTTATGTCATTATGGAAAAAAAGAAATATAATCGAAAATAAAAGTTGTCGACAACAATTTTACACATGATGTACTACATATTATTAATAGTGAGGAATCGAAGTATATAGATCGAAGTAATAATCAGCCAAATAAAAGGAACGCAATCCTAAATTGAATTTACTAGAAAAACCTGAAATTTCTAGATCTACAGTCCAAACACAAAAATGTGTATACTTATGCAAAATAAAAATGGAAAAAATAAAGTCGTAATATGAAATATATGACCCTTCACATAATGAATTTAGTAAAAACTTGTATAAATAGATAAATTATCATGTGGTAGATAAAATCATAAATCTCTATTTTGTTAGTCTGACAATACATAGAATTCGATATGCATATTATAAATTTAATTATAATAAACTCATCTGACATGGCTAGTAATGTTACCTTGAAGGATTTAATATGCCTGAAACATATAATTCAAGTAATATTATCATGAGAGTGAGTAAATACGCATTGTACTATTTTTCCCTTAACCAAAGTTTTGTCCCATTGGGTTTACCTAATAAGTTTTAATGAGACAACTTTTGTAACGTATTCAAAAGAATAATGTACTCATTTTCTTTCATTAGATTTTTTTCACGGGATTTTTCCTAATAAAGTTTTAACGAGGCATTTCTCTGTGTAATGAATATTCATAATTACAGCCCTAGTCATTAAGACTGTTGTATCTCTTGTAATTCCGATTCTCCTCTATAAATAAGGGATTTTGGTTCTTAATAAAATATACAAATTTATTAGTTTCTCTATTTTATTCTTTCTTTTTCTCTAGTTTATAACAGTAATCATATTATTTAACATTATATTATTAACTATTAAGAATTATCCATAAATTATATTTCATTTGATGATAATCTGGTTGAAATATGAGGACCTTGTTTAATATTATAAGTTGCAAAGTTTATTTAATGCATGAAAAATTAAGAAGATTAAAAAAGGACATAGTTGACAGAAAAAAATAAAAAATTAAGGACAAAATTATAAATTAAATAAGGGTATATTGGACCTGTAGCTAAATATGTAAGGGTAAAATAATTACTCAAAAAGTTTCTCCTCAATCCCTTCTTTTTAAATATTGTATATTATTATTATTTTCAATAAAAAAAATGTAAGAATGCAATATTATTTTTAATATGTAATATTAGGTTTGAAAAAATTTAACTATATATGTAATTTTTTTTTAATAAATTCTATATATTAATATTAACCGACTTAATGAAATATGTCATTCCAAGTAAATTATATATTTAGTATTATTATAATTTCTTTTAATTGTATGTAATAATATTTTTATTAATTGTGTACTACTAATTAGTACAAATTAATTGACTTAATTTTTGAAAGCGATAAAATTATTAATTATCTTCTTTAGAGGAAATAGATTGAATCATTTGGTATTCCATTTTTAACTAGACTTAGGTATATTCATAGGTAATTGCCAATTAAAACAACTTTTAAATAAGGGTAAATAATAAATATAACACATTAATGCTACCTTTCAAATTTTATTATTATTATTTTTTTAATGTAGACCAAATGAGGGTATATTAGGCATATAGGCAAATATTTAAGAGTAAAATTGGTATTCAAAAGTTTCTACTCAATTTTCCCTTTTAGTATATTGTAGATAATACAAAAATAGTTATAGATGTGTTTGTGTTAGTAGTGATTGAGATTATTAGATAAGGAGTGGATGCAATATTTAACGAGTTATTCAATTCACTTATTTATAAGTCACTAGTTACGAAGATGTTGCTTTTGCAAAAAAAAAAGCTTACTTGATTCTCGAGTGTGTAGTATAAAGTTCATGATGCAGAATATGCAAGTTTACTAATGCTAACGAAGTGATTAGAAGTTGTGTATCCTATAAAATGTATGGATAATACATCCTTGAAATGTGTGAATTAAAAATATATTTGATCAAATTAAATTATTTAAGTATGCCACACATGTGAGCTTAAATTTAAATTTCAATTACTTGACTGTACCAAAATAAAGTTTGATGAACCCGATACAAGTTCATTCAAAGTTGAGTGACTCACAATCTATTCAATGTTTTATTTTGGGAGATGTTGTTTGAAGTGAAACTGATCTTTTAAATAATGTATGGTTAAATAAAGTAAAATTTTATAGGCTCTACATATAAAATTATTTTATTTAAAAAAATGTATGATTGAAAATTATTGAAAAATTATATTCAAATAAATTGTATTAAACAAATGTTTAACCCTTTTAAATGGTAATCAACTAATAATAGAAGTCTAATAGTTAACGATATTGTCCTACAAGAGGAATGATTATAGCAAATAAACTTTAGAAGTTTTGACTTATAACTTTAAGGGACATATTGTATCAAGTGAACAGTATGTTCGAGTAGTCTAGTAATGCTATAAGAAACCAATTGAGTTAGTTAACCCTATATTCGTCCCATTAAAATAACAATCGGGGTTTTGCTAAAGGACTATATATTAATACGAAAACCTGCAACATTGGTCTTCAACCTATTGTTGGATGGCTAGTTGGTCAGCAATATATATAAAAGTTCACCCCCAATATTTGATCATAATTGTATAATAATGGCAAAGATTTTAAGTACTTATAAATTAGTTAAATTTCAATTGTGATCCAGCATTTCATAGGATTTACAACTTTTTTCAAATATTTAATTAAAAATTATTTTGGATTCACTACTTATAAGCCCTTAAATCTTAATTAAGCAAGCACAAAATCGTCATTAAATAACATGGTCATCCTATGTCTAACTTTATAAAGTTGCATTTTATTTTCTAACTTCATTGACCCCTACAAATTTGAATTGGAAAAATGCTTCTGCTAGACCACGTGACAATTTAAATTCCTGTTTGATAGCCATTATTTGGTAAAAATTAAGTCTTGAATAGTGGATGTTTGGAGAATGTGTACAAAAAATTAGGGAAAATTTTTGAATTTATGTACAAAATATTTTATTGAGTGAACGTGTGGTTGAAAAATGATAATGCAATATAAAGAGTTTGAAATAATGACTGTTAAACATGCTACATGCCTAAATAAAATTTTGATGATTTTTGCCATTATGGAGTAATTGTACAAATATAATAAAATAATGAGAATCAGCTTATTCCTTTTGTGAATTCCTTAACCATTTTGACAATTTGACAAGAAAATCTTAAAAAGACCTCAACAATGAGAAAACCTAGCATATAACTTCCCAAGATTTTCCTGAAAACTTCCATATTGTGAAATATGAATCAAAATGATGACTCTTCCAAGCTTTTAAGACATGAACAAAGGAGCAAGATGATGCGATCCTCTGTGTACAATATCAAATTTACAAAGGCAAAAAAGTTGGAAAATCCAGTAATTACTTAAGATTTTTTTTCTGAGATCTAAGCAATATGGAATAGAGAAGCTCATTCCAAGAGTCTGGTACCCCGGGGAGGCACCAATGGCTGCAATCTTGGATTATGCCAGGCTTCATTTGAGTTGCTGATTGCCTGAAAATTGAGGGGTGCCCATCTTTTCTGTAGTCAGTCATTTTCGTTATGTTAAGGTAAATAACAGGAGTCTTCATTTCTGATATTACAGATTCCAGGACTCTCATCATCCATGGATATGGTGCAAGATAGGTGTCGTTCGTTATCGGTTTAGTCTCACCATAGCAATTACCTCCTGAATTCCATTGGCCTCCTCTGCACAGATTTTGAATTGAATGCGACAATAGTTAGTAATTCAATAAAGTATATTCAGGTGATCTAGAAATAACTCTCTTTTAGGTTATGAGTAATGAGGAAGAACATAGGCTTCGTTTAGTCAGATCCAAGCTCCATATCGAGTAGCTACATTATAACAGTATTAACATCTGGTAGTGTCAGAGTCGTGTCTATCTGTAGACAAGTGATACTCTATATATGTAACTGATAGATTATATCAAAATGTGAACAAGCGATACTGGATATATGTAAGCATAGGAGCAAAAGTTAGTAGTAAATGAGAGTTTTATTTACTTGAAATGAGAAGCAGAGTATCCGTGGAAGAAGACCCTGGTTCGACTGCTGTTGATATTAGTATCAACCCATTGAGCCCACGTCCTCAACGCCCTCTTATACGCATCCGCTACTTCAAGCTTACTGTATACATGATTGCCTTCCTGGAAGTAGTAATTTCTGTAGCAATTAAACTGTGAGCTCTTAGAGAACTACTTTCTGATTGCACAATACAGTATATGCTGTGTAATTCTAAACAAAATCAGAACATGGATGTGTTAGAGGGAGAAATTTAACTTTACCCTTTATAGGTTTTCTGGTGAGTCCACCAGTGACCTGTGTTGAAGATAATAATATCAGCATCATGATACTTGTTGTAAGAGCCTTGCATCAAGTCGAGCCTCAGCGTTTCTCTACGTGTTCCAGCCTTGTCTGAAAATATCCATTCTTGAACAAGGAATGGAGATTTGACAAAATCAATTGAGCATTTGAAATCCTAAAGCATATAAAGAGACAAATGATTGAAATTCAAAAAACAGAACTCCATGTGGATTTCAAATTAAAACTGAAGAACAATGCTGGAGATTTTGATGACCTCAAATTTGAAGGAATAGAACCCTTGACCCCTGAACTCTCTACCGCCCGAAGCTTCGAACACTCTGTCTTTATGAACCAACGACTCTCTCAAGGCACAGACTAATGATTCCCACATATTCCGGTTCAGTGAATCCCCGACAAACACCATTCTTTTTCCTCTCAGCATCTTCAACATTTTCAACCCACTAAACCTTGATATTTCCAAGTCAAATTATCACATTAAGCCAAGTCTTCGTGCTCAAGAAAACAACAAAACAACACAATATAAAGGAAATGAACAGGAATTCAGAACAACAAGCTAATATGAATTAACCTTGGAATCTTACAACCATGTGGTTTCCACCTGAGCTTGAGGTAATCTGAATCAAGGCGGCCATTCTTGAAACAATTGAAGGCATCATCAACGTAAGGACAAGAACCAGGTTTGTAAAGCGGTTTGAAATTTTCCTCCATAACCCAATGGCCATCAAAGAAATCACAAGAAGCAATTTCTTTGTTAAAAACGCTACAGCTCCCAGAATTTCTTGAACTTCTATGGGTTGTTCCAACTGGCGAAAATGAGCCGACGTGACGGGGATCAGGGGAAACAACTGTAGACAATGGCGAGACTTGATCTGAAGGTGAAGGGGAGTGAATCCGAGAGGTTAAACTGGTGTAAGAAATGGCAGGGGACGAATCATTAGAATTTGAGAAGAAGAAGAAGATGAGGAGAATTAAAGTAAGTATCAGCATGAAGAACCCTTGTGAATCTGAAAAAGGGCAGTTGAGGTTTCTTAATAGCTGCATTACAGTGTTGTACATGTTCTTGAGAGAATCCATTATGAACCAATGGAAATGTAGAAGAAACAGATTCTTGATATAGAAGTGTGGAAGGAAATTAAAATTGAGAAAAGACTTTAAAGGAAATCATATTTTGATTTGGGAATTTCGAAAGAGAAATGGAATGATCTGATTATTCTTGCCCGTTTCTGATGGGGTAAGGCACTGGCCAGTCCCAGTTTGTTGATGGTTAGTAGTGGCGGGAGAAAATACGAGGGCTTGTGATTGATTTCTGGCTCCATATATTTCAGTCTTTATTCAGTTAAGCCCCTGTTTCGTGTAATTAATTTTTTTATAATAAAAATTGATATAATGTGTTGCTGAAAAATTGTCGATTCTATGAAACAAACATGGGCTAAATATAATGGGGGCGGAGATTCCCCACTTTATAGGAAAATTTTAACGGACCAGAACATTATCCTTTTCTCGAATCTTATTTTTTTATTTTATTTTAGTGTATTTTTATATTTTCAAAATTTAATCACATTTTTAAAAAAATAAAAAATAAAAATAAATGAATAAGTAAATGGGGTAGGGATGATGGCAGCCCTGATCTCACCCCACACCCATTTGCCATACCTATCCCGCCCTCACATTGTTCTGTTATTATATGTATATATGATTATGAATGAAATAAAAAATCGATTCAATATAATTTTTTTTTTCTCCAAAACATACAAGAAGTTCACACCGTTCACTTAACCGTGGTTAATGCAAAACAGACTAGTTATATGTAATACTCGAACGGACCTCTTGATCTTGGACATCTTAGGCAATACAAACTAAGAAAAAAACTTATTCGTTTGGTACAAATAACTAATTAATAGGTCTTAAGGGAGTATTTATTGTATTATATGACATCCCAACCACCGTAAAAAATACAACTAACTCGTATCGATGTTTTGTCAACAACAATGTTCCTAATTAATTGCAAAGATTAATATATGCAATACATTCTTTCTGTTGGAATTTTGTTGAAATTCTTAATTGGTGAATGAAAATTAATCAAAGAATGGTTACTTTCCAATATTTATGTCTCTTTATGTAGAGGTATAAAGTCTTTTGGAATGGTTACTTTCCAATATTTATATCTCTTTATGTAGAGGTATAAAGTCTTTTGGAATGGTTACTTTCCAATATTTATGTCTCTTTATGTAGAGGTATAAAGTCCAAGAGATGTGTCTCTTGGTATGGTTCCAACTACTATAAATTGATCCCATATGTTTGAATTTTATATCTCATCTCACAATTCCATATCATTTCTTTCATATCATGTTGCATAAAATACTTTGTAGAAGTGACTATTTCTTGCATAAAAATCATGGTTATAGTAGAGAGGGAATCCGTTCGAGTTCGTTGGTCTAAGCCATGTGGAGTGCTCCTATGGCTAGACGTGATCGTTGTATCTTGGGAGATGATTGTCAAGAAACCGTTAGCACCGATGCGGGACAAATTCATCTTAAGGACAAAGTGTCAAACACTTGCCTCGACCGAATCGCATCATCTACATTTCATTTTTTTATATTTGATTTCTTTTTCCATTTACATATGTGATTTCAGAATTTGATTTCATTTATTTATATGTTTATGTTGCAAGGAGAAATTCTAAAGAAAGAAAAGTTTGGAACGTGACAAATTCATATTCTTATATATGATTTCTTCTCAAATTCAGATTGGGTAAATCGAAATTACGTTTCGATTCCACGGTACGTTTTGCTATGAATATAATATGCACATTATCGGTGTATTTTCCCCAACAATCTTAAGATGAATTTTGTATCTGTTGTGCATAAGAATTTGAAATTATATGTCAAGAAAAAAAAATTGCATATTATATTCCAACAATTGGCACATGTATGCATAATTTCAGCTTGGAATTGAGTTTAGAAATTTTGTCATTGCATGAGATTGAGTTTTAAAATAAGAATCATGATAATTTATTTATGCATAAATGGATGCATGTGTGAGATATGGGAAAAGGCAGAAACAATTCAAACGATCGAGTAGGCTTTATGTTTGGTGCCTTTCCATTTACAGTCAATTTATTCTGACAGTTATGCATGTCGAGTTCTCGGTTATAATTGTGTGATTTTATTCCAATTAACACTGTCATGCATGATAATTAAATTCTACATTGAAGGCAGTTAGTGGGTGATGCCTAAAATTAATTTACTACTTTAAAGTAGTTTCTTCATGTCTTTTCGATTTCGACAAATGAGCGGGCACGAGTTCATTGTCTTCATGTTTAATTAAGATACATGTTTTAGTGTCATCAATTTTCTTTCTAAGGGGAATTATATGGCCAGCCTATTAACGGGTCTAAAAAGACATGTATAAATGTTG
Source organism: Osmanthus fragrans (assembly GCA_019395295.1). NCBI lineage: Eukaryota > Viridiplantae > Streptophyta > Magnoliopsida > Lamiales > Oleaceae > Osmanthus > Osmanthus fragrans. The sequence goes on from CM033357.1 coordinate 26,538,827, forward strand.
GAAGAATGTCAACTAGTTGTTGAAAGTAATGAACTTTCATGACTATTCCTTTTTATTGGAATATGGAAAATTAGTTGGAGACGTGCACTGGTAGTGTTAAAATGGAAATTGGTGTCTCTTGAATTCCGAAAGAAATTAGTTATTTGGTTTCTATTTAATTCAAGATACATGCCTTTTTAAATTATGCATGTTCATTTCATAACTGCCGTGAAAAATTATTGTTAATGTGCATATTGAAGTTTGTGCACAATTAATCTAAATGATTATTACATTGTGCATTAATGTGATACATAAACAATGTATGAAATGACTTAAGAAAGTTCTTGATAATGGCCTTTGATATGGAAGAATAATCTTGAATCTATGCAAATTATTATACAACAATTTAAGTGTGAAAAGTTGTGTACTTTCACAAATTGCAAATATTGTCATTTAATATGACCATTTATTTAGTTCTAAAATTGTGTGATCCTTTTGGAATGGTATAACATTGATTTATTTGTCTTGGTATATGAAATGACATGAAACTATCTGTCTTCATCTATGAAAGGGCAATATGCTATATGTTTTATTACATATTGAAGTGAATAGAAAGGATTGACCTTTTACTGTAAGTTGCATATACAGTATGTATAGAACCGGTATGTGCAAATATGGTATCTAAGTTCATCGCAAATTCGGTAAGTTGCATATATGATATGCGCAAATCCGGTAGGTTGCATATACAGTATGCACCAATCCGGTAAGTTGTAAATTCGGTATTCAATCACAAATAATTGAAAATTTTGTGGGCTTTTGAACAAGCCTGGAACATTAAACATGTTTTATGATATGTGACATTGAAATGTTATTTTTATAATTGGAGATATTAATTGCCATACGAGACGTGAACTCCAAAATAAGTGAATTTATTTGGTGTATATTCAATTCAAAATCACTTGGTGAAAATTTGTTAGTCATGTTATATTCTGACATTGTGGTGACTAGTAGTAGCATATTTGTCACATGGACATGCTAAAATACATGAGATAATCAATTGTGAATTTATTTGTGAAAGTAAATGATCATTCTATTTTGACAAGTGCATGTACATGGAGGAAAATATATGTTCATTCATTTGGAGAATATATGAATATATTACTCGCACTGGTATATTCAAAAAAAGGTTTGGTTTTCAAATAGATATTTTGGTCAAAATAGACAAGTTTGCCGGACCAAGTCTGTAAATAAATTTGAAGCCTAAATCAAGTGAAAATTGTTTGCCCAATTATTGGGATACGAAAATATTTTATAGAGCACAGATGATGCTTATAGTTGGCAATGACGCCAGATATTCTTGATGATAATGATTGTTAATGACATTTATTTGTAAAAGATAAAAACTATGGTCTGTAAAGATTGCGTATTCTTCTTAGAAAATGAAATTGTTCTTACAAGAGAATGCAAATTGAGACATAGTTGAAATTTTTGAATAAACATACCTCAAATGGTTAAATATGGAATGCCGAAAGGAGGCAAGCTATTTTCAAAGATAGTTCGAAATAATATTGAATTATTATTTCACACATATGCGAATTGATATTGAGACGAGAAATGATCAAATTCAATTGAACGTTGTTCAATACTTAAAACAGTTTATTGAGTTAATATGACTAGTTCAAAGTTTGTATCAAATCATGGTTGACCATTTGGTTTTGGTTAATTTAATTGATGGATTTGTGCAGGCTACCATGTGAAATTGGTCAAGTAAAGTTATTGGACCTAGTGTCATATTTATCTCAAAGAGAGATGACCCTATTTCGGTCAAAAGTCAAAATTATTATATCGATCACATTGTGATCTAGGAGCACATGTAAGGGTGCAGTTGGTCTCGATAAAGACCAATTCCTTAATGTGGAATCACCTTTTGTCCAGATTATGGAACCATGACAACAACATCATTGGCAAGTGTAGTGTCAATATAATGATGGTTTGACTAATGGTTGTGTGTTTCGTTCGTCTGACTTGGGTAAATTGTAAAGTTGAATGAAAGAGAAGTTCTTTTGTATATTTTGAGATGACAACATAATATGGAAATACAAAGACTTCCATGAGACATTGACATGTCTCGATTATAGATGGAATAAACTTGAATGTATAAATATTTGGTAGGATGCCAACCATATTGAAAGACGTGTGGGGGTTGCACTACTACTATATTGTGAAATATCACAAATGTGATAAATTGCTTATATTTGGAGAAGTTGCAATTCTTGTGAATCAAGATGCTTAGTCTTCTTCAATGTTGAATTTGACTTCAATTATGGAACCAATTAAATTGGTATATGTTTTGAAAGCATTGTTGGTCTATGTGATGACCTTGATTTAATTTGGATGATCAAATTAATATAGTTGATTGAAGTACAATTTCAAATGAAAAAATGATTTTTCATTTGTATTTCGAAAGTACTTAAACTTTCACGAAGCATTCGATATGGATATTATCCAAGTGATAAATGAATTGAACTATGAAAGAGTTGATGAACTCTAAGTTCAAGTATAACCCAATAATGTGGGGGGGTTTGGGGTAACATTAATGTTTACGAACTTATATGAAAAGTTCAAAACGTGTGGATGCAACATTACTAGTTGTACATTAATTCCTAATTGAGGAATTGTCTGGGTAACATTTCATATACCTTATAATCATATAAAGATATCTATGAAGGGAAAATGTAGAAAATCCTTATACTATTTGTAAGGATGACGTACATTAAGTGGATGAAATGGGTTGAAAGCCAATTATGACGCTTGTTTGGACATGCAAGAAAAATTGAAATATTTGAAGAATATTCATAAAGTTCAAATGCACTATAATGTTTCAGTGATGATATTGAATACCCATGATTATGAAATCCACTAGAAAAAGTGATTGACTAGTCTAGTGTTTGACAGAAATCCTCCAACAATGTTGTTTGGAATTGATAAAGCTTTAGATAAAGCTAATGAGAAGCATGTAACTTCATGAGAGGATTTCTTGGTGTTGACAATTTGTATCTATTAAAAGAATCGATCTTTGGCTAGCCATATTTGATAAGATACTAAGTCACATGTAACTAGACGTGTAAGTCATAGACATAATATTGTTAAGCAGTTGATCTTAATGGTGTAAACTCGTGGTACCTTTAAGAGATTTATAAAGAGATCAAAAATATTGCATATCGAGGGGAATGAGTTTAAAGCCTACTGTGTACAAGTTTTTATAATGGTAACCCTACCTTGTTGACTGGAGATCCCAAGATCTTGGTTCAAAGGGACAACTAAGTTATAAGGATTCCATGAAGCACTTAGAAAATTATATTCCTAACTCATTCCTATGATACGAAAGTGCTTTCTGCAGAGTGGATAGAGGTTAAGATCATCTTTTAATGATTCTTATATCTTGATTAAGTCAAGTGGAGTATGGCAGAATACTCTTGATAGGAAGTCACCTATGTAAGTGTGAAGTGGGGGGGCCGCTTCAATGAGAATTAGTCGAGGCTTAAATTCTCTAAACACTTGCAGAACCAAGAAGGGTTCAAGGCCAAAATGAATCAAATCATGAGAACCATGAACGGTTTAGGGAAGACATTGTGTGAGTACTATTGTCTTGGCTTACACCAAAGGCTGAATGGTTCAAGACATCACGTTCACCAGTTAGCCGAGTAAGTTCGATAGTATTTCACTAAGGAAGGTTCAAAGTCGCAAGCTACCTCGCCTGATGCAGTGTTTTTCCGCTCTCTCTACTAGTGTCTGCATAGTCATTTGCATTAATTTTCATTCATGTGGGGGATTGTTGGAATTTTGTTGGAATTCTTAATTGGTGAATGGAAATTAATCAAAGAATGGTTACTTTCCAATATTTATGTCTCTTTATGTAGAGGTATAAAGTCTTTTGGAATGGTTACTTTCCAATATTTATATCTCTTTATGTAGAGGTATAAAGTCTTTTGGAATGGTTACTTTCCAATATTTATGTCTCTTTATGTAGAGGTATAAAGTCCAAGAGATGTGTCTCTTGGTATGGTTCCAACTACTATAAATTGATCCCATATGTTTGAATTTTATATCTCATCTCACAATTCCATATCATTTCTTTCATATCATGTTGCATAAAATACTTTGTAGAAGTGACTATTTCTTGCATAAAAATCATGGTTATAGTAGAGAGGGAATCCATTCGAGTTCGTTGGTCTAAGCCATGTGGAGTGCTCCTATGGCTAGACGTGGTTGTTGTATCTTGGGAGATGATTGTCAAGAAACCGTTAGCACCGATGCGGGACAAATTCATCTTAAGGACAAAGTGTCAAACACTTGCCTCGACCGAATCGCATCATCTACATTTCATTTTTTTATATTTGATTTCTTTTTCCATTTACATATGTGATTTCAGAATTTGATTTCATTTATTTATATGTTTATGTTGCAAGGAGAAATTCTAAAGAAAGAAAAGTTTGGAACGTGACAAATTCATATTCTTATATATGATTTCTTCTCAAATTCAGATTGGGTAAATCGAAATTACGTTTCGATTCCACGGTACGTTTTGCTATGAATATAATATGCACATTATCGGTGTATTTTCCCCAACACTTTCTTGTACTGATCACATAGTCCTAGGACTTGTCATTGTCATAACATGTTATGGACCCGTTAGAGTGATACATTAGACCATGATGCATGTGAATGCATCCTATATATCAATATCATACTTATGAAACCTTTCTTCTTTCTCAATTAATGAAAATATCAAGTGATATTACAGTATTATCCACACCCCAAAAAAAAGCCCAGAAAGCACATATGAAGTCCCTTATGTTTAAAGATATGAAAGGATTTCAATAATGTCAAGAGATTTTAGTTCGAGAAAAGATAATAGATTAGTGAGTAATCCAAAGCTCTAGCTTCACACAAAGAAAAACTTCTAAAAGAAATACTGCAAGTCGAGAATACATTATGACTTGTACTTAGGAGATCACAAGGCTGTCCCTTCCAGATGTAAAAGCAGGCCTTCTAAGAGGCAGTTGCTGGTGAGGCGTTTTCTGCATTAAGTTCAGTCAACCATAATGAAATTCTTGATGTTGAATTAAGAAAATAATAACTCACTATTCGCGTACTTGTAACTAATTTAAGTAATTGCTTTAAAAAATAATAACTACCTGTAATTTTGGTCGCAATGTCTCTATAGCCACTGCCGATTGTTGATTAACTCCGGCACCTTGCTGATAATTGAGACTAGTGAATAATATGAAGGAGCAATAAATGACCGAGAAAAATGTTGCAAATGATTTTGACTCGGGTTTTATTTCAACTAGTTGATAATGATCATCATAATCTCAATATAAGGAGACTAGGCAATGAAAATATTAGGAAGCCAGTTTCCTGATTGATCAATCATAAACCATCACCTTCTCCAATTTCCGATCTTGTAATTCCTAAGAATTGATGGGCAGTCGAGTTTGAATTGGATTAGTTTAGATCTAAAGGATAATCCTATTGATAGTATTTTAGAAGTAGATTTTGTCTTCCTAATCTGAAGTCATATCAACTCCAAGTAAACATAGCATGCACTTTATGGGACTGATGCAATCCACCTAATCCACAGTTGAGATTTCGATTATTATTTTGGAGTTAATACCTTGCATATTGCCCAGTCTGCCGAATCAAAGAAGGCACGCTCGTGATCCTGCAATCATGCATTGAATTTTTAGAAACACCGATAGATTAAGCATCCAATTAACCGAACAAAAGAAGTTGCTTTCCTGTGAGATTAAAGGTTTCTTCCTTGGCATGAGTCCACCGTATTTCTTTGCATTTGAGGAAATCTGCAGTCAAAAATTTGGAAGGAGAAGGGGGGGGGGGGGGGGGTTCAAGTGATCAAACAACAAACCCAATTTTGGACTAAGAGTCTCACAACAACAACAACAACAATAATAATGCTCGACCACTTGTCCATATTAAATGAAATTCCTAAATTTGACTCTTGTGGTACTTGATTTGAGCATCTTAGATTGGTAATATGAATCATGAAACCTTATTCATTTAGATAACTATTAGAGCAAAAGTACAGCCTAACCACCATCAAAAATACAGTTAGCTCGTGCCGTGCCGACATTTTTCCCCATAATAATGTTGCCAATCAATTGAAGATTGAGTAGCTATCGTGTAACATTTTCTTCTTATAATGATCACATAGTCATAAAACTTGTGGTGGTGGTTGTTATATATTATGGACCACTTAAAAGTAATACAGTAGATCATGTTCCATTGAATGCTTACAATGAAGCCCATAACAATCAAAATCACACTTCTTTCTTCATTATTTTGAAAATATCTTGCCGTGCTACAGTATAATCCGCAAAAATAAAGGGGGAAAAAAAAAAACTTAAATAGATACTAAGCCCCTATTTGACAGTAATTTTTTGTGTAGAATAATTTTCAGAATAGTAAATTTTTGAAGAATATGTGATTAAAAAGTAGGAAATTTTTTTTTGATTTACATGAAAAATATTTTATTGTGAGAACGTGTGGTTGAAAAAATGATTCTCAAACAATGACTAAATTTATAAGCAGTGAAAACAATTTAAGATAAATGAATTCAAACGCCAAATTTGGTTCCATTTAAAAATGATGGAGACAACATATATTTAAACAATTGCAAAACAAATGTGCTCTACATTCAAGTCATTGATTTCCTCATATGTGTGATTGATATGCTTGTATCTTGCCTGTGTAAATTGTTTATTTATAGAACGCAAGAATAATAAATATTTGTATTAGAATCCCACATTGGTTGTGGATAAAAATATAGACCAATATATAAAGGATTTGAGATTATTCTACTTAATAAAGTTGATCTTTTAAGATGGACCCCCAAATCCTAACATGGTATCAGAGCTAGACCCAGTTTTGTAATATTGGGTGTCTCCAATATCGACTTATTCACAGTTGTTTGGCATGGTTTACGCTATGCGTGAGGAGGCATATTAGAATCCCACATTGGTTGTGGATAAAAATATAGACCAATATACAAAGGATTTGAGATTACTCCACTTAATAAGGTTGACCTTTTAAGATGGACCCCCAAATCCTAACAATTTGCCAACATTATATGACATGCTTGATAGCACTCAACGATACTGAAGGAAAAGGCAAACTAGACTTTTGTTCTTCACCCTTCATTCAAGTCCTATCCAATGTCGTTACCAAACATGGACATAGTAATTGTTAACCTCAATCTTGTGTGAAACTCCCCAACAGTTATGACTGACGTGAAACTCTGGCAATTCAATTCAACATCGTTGTCTTTTTAATAGTGTTTTGGTTTTCTTTATTGAGCACAAACAGAAGATTATTGAAGATTGTTGGCAGAAGTACCTCATTTTCTTCTCGGTTGTTGCTGTCTGCCATTTTTAACTACCCTGCATCATAAAAAACAGAATTGATATAGTATTTAAATCTGTTATACACATAGATACATAATCTAGAAGGAGAAGTAGAGCTAACACAAGCAAAGGCAATAAGCTTCTTTGGCCCAAATGGGAAAAATCCAAACCAAGACTCGAGAGAATAAACCCACTACCTTGAAGCAGAACAAAGGAGTGGAGAGATTATATTGGAAGGTGGAAGTTAGGAGGGTTGCATTTGTTTATCTATTATACATACATATATATGTACATAGAGGGGAATGGGTAGGGTAAGGTGGCCAGGTGGGGTGGGGTGGGGCTATTAACTTTTATTCTGGTTTAATCCTACAAGACATCAACATCAATTTCCCGTCAATCCATAATGAATGAATTTACATGAACCAATAGTAAGTTGTCTTCTTGTATTTGTTGACAGAGAATTTATACACATCAATGCTGAATTCCTCCATTTTAAGTGGTTTGTTCCTTGTGTTTTTACTATCTGTTTCCTATTAAATTATAAGTCAATGTGACCGTTTCATAACGGCTACAAGATCATGAAGTCCTAATATATCAATAGGTAGAGACCTCAAGCCTTTGTTGTCATATATTTTAAATTCGTTAATTTTTATTTTTATTTTTTATCTCATTCATTGTTCTGTTTATTTCCTTTCAATCTATTTCAGTTAAGTTTAGTTGCTATATTATGCACATTGAAAAAAAATTCACTATACATGTCGTAGTCTACATAAAAGTATAAGCTTTCAAAAAAAAAGACTTCAGCCGAGTATTCAACTATGAAATTAATAATGAACTATAATTAGTCTTCAATCATTTTTCTATGCCATCTCAACATTTTACCGGTTATATCGAAGTTATTAATTTCTTATCTGACATAGATCTATTTATGTGCGGGCATATACTTTTTTGTCTCATTTAAATATATTATTCAAAATATGATTACCGACTCAGAGTTTCTACTCAATCCACGATTAGTGTTGCAAGTTGATAAACTTTAGAGGAGTCAAAATCCGACTAAACCTCATTATAAATTTTGAGGTGATGCCTCTGAAAAGCTATCAAGATTTTATTGTAGAACAATAGAAGCAGAATAACAAATAGATTTTTTAGGCTGCAAAAGATGAAGAAATTTGCTATGGAGAGAATTACTCTCTACTCCCATTTAAAACCATTGAAATCGATATCCCTCTTCTTGCTTAAGATAGAGAGGAGGAAGGGCCATGATGTATATATAGAATTCAATGGGCCAATCCTATATTAAGTGGGTTGAGAGTAGGAGCCTTCATATGTGTTAATAAAAAAGGCACATCTCATTATGAGCTCAAAAATGAAATGCTAGTCCATATAATAAATATAACATATATAGTCACATTAAGCTTAAGTAAATAACAACATTATGTGGAATACACATTGCACGAACAATTCCATAATATTAAAAGATCCCAAAAATCATTCAACTAAGCCATTGTAAATAGAGTTTTGTTTGTTTGCCATTATTTCACTTGGGTACATATGTTTACCTTAGCATGATAGTCCTTCCGAAGCAATCTGATGGCCACCTAAATCAAAAGCCTTGAATTTTGTTTTCCCAATACTCTTTCGAAACTTCGATACTTGACTAATGAAACCCAATCAAATAATTGGTAAAAGTTGGTCAAAACAATTTTTAAAATCTATTTCCAACCTATAGTATATCTGCTGTTTATGATGGCTATTTGTTAGGATTTATTAGCTGTTTTTTCTTTATCTCCTATCTATTGACGTCGCTTAGCCTTTCCAATAGTGAATAGCTTCAATACGAAAAACAATTGTTATGTGCTTAGCATTTCATTTTTCTTATTAAATATTAATTATGGTTGTGCGACTATGTTCCGGGGATGAGGTTGTAGTCAATTTTACAATAATCGATATTTCCCAGTTGTGCATTGTACGGCCACATTTTCAGTTGATCCCACCCCCATTCTTTATTGAGAAAATCAGGGTCTTGAATCTTGAAAATCTTCACCATAAAAATCAATTAATACATAAGTTTCACGTTTGAATTTTAGTGCAAAGAAATTACTTGTTCTCATGCTCCTATTGTTTGGTGGTCATTCGAAAAGAAAAGCATGGCATTTTGTGGTTATAATCTTTATGAAATTTGAGATGCTGAAAGAGTGGAAAATTTGGGACAAAAGCAATGATTGGAGGAATTTATATTGCATAAGTTCATAAGTTGTGTTTGTTGGAAGGAACAAGAAATTCAATTATTAGACTTTACATTGTTTTTAGAATTATAAAGAAAACCATTATTAGCTAAAGTAGATGAGTAACAGAAATGAGAACAATTTTGATCATAAGATCATCTTATGATTAATAAATGATTAAGGTTAGTCACAGTGTGTTGGAATTTAGCAAAAAAATAAAAAATCCCATTTGAACCAAATAGTGTATTAGAAATGAAATTTATTTGAGGATTAAATACCCGTTTGATGTAATTTTTGAATTCTATTTTTGAGACTTGTGAATTCGAATGTTTCTATGATAACTAGTTTTGAACGGAAACTAATTATTCTTGGGAATATAATTAGCGAATAAGTGAATCTTACTTGTATACAATTTGAAATATATAGACAAAAAGTGACTTGAGTAAACAAACAATTTTATAAATAATAAATATATGAGTCAAACATAGGCTAAGACTACTTGTCGTTTTTTTGGAGTAGATAATTTGAAAATTAGCCAACAAGTTGGAGGATAATTATTATTGAATGCCACATCTTTGTTAAGAGCATCTTCAAGAGATTATTTATTTTTAAAGAACAATTATAAATTTAGAGAGTAAAATTTTTTTAAATATTCTAATATATTTAAAAAGTTGTAGGATCTATAAAAAATATAATAGATATTGATTATTTAATTTTAATTTAGATTAAAATTAAATTTTAATTATATCAAACATGCTCTAAAACTGAGGACAAAAACTGAAATGATTAATAAATGAAATTAGTCTCCCTCAGATTGATTCTGTCGTGAGGCACATACAAGTTAGGGTTATTACGCGATTGAAAGGCGCGTGAACATTAAGGTTAGTGGCACTGCTCGTTATTTCTACATTTACACCAAGGGTATTATGATCATTTTGTCAAATACTGGTTTTCAAAGGCCAGGCAGGCTCTCAGGAGAAAAATATTTCACAGGGAAAGATAAAAAGAGAGTGAAACAATTGTGGATACGGCGATGGAAGGTTCGTTCACTCAAATAGTTTTAATGGCGGTTAGTGTTTTTCAATCGATCCGAATTTGAAACCCGAACTGTGCCACACCATGATTTTCACTATTTTTTCCCTTCAAATATGCTTTGTTTCTCTCTTTCTAAACCCTAATTTTTATTCCAAGTTTCTGTGAATTAATTCAATCTGGGATTTTCGTACTGTGAATTCCACGAACTTCCCTGGATAAGCTTCTCACATGGGCACTCAAGACAAGTCACCAAACGCTAACAATTCCATGCAGGTGAGTAAAAATTTGAAGAATTGGTAAACTTTATTTTAGACCTACAATTGAACCCATATCCGTCATTTTTTTCGATTTGAAATTCAGCTCTTTTTTTTGTAGCCGAAGCTTTATTTATATTGATTCTATAATTTTATGGTGGAGACGAATTCTTTCTGGATTTCATTTTTTTACTTGATGTTGTGATTTGATTATACATCGAATTTTCATTGTAAGTGAATTAATTTGAGTTTCACAAGTTTTCTTCACTTGTATTCTAGCGTGTGAAATTTGAGCTTGTTAAAGCCCGTCTCCTGCATGCAAGTGTTTAAAAGATGGGTGAAATTGAGTTTCTTTGCTTAATAATGAGATAACTGAAAGAGGTTTTCTCGCTGATGGAATTTATATTTATACATTTAGGATGCATTTGATTGCAAGTGTGGAATTGCAGGGTTTGTTTTATAGGGAATTGTAATTAATGGTGTTTGATTAGTATAATTTTTCATGTAATTCGTTTGGCTTTGTTTTTCATGCAAATTGTTACTTTTTGGGATAAATTTTTTTACAATATGTATTAAAATTTGTTTGGATTGCCAAAAAGTAAAAAAAAAAAATTTGAAATTTTTTTGTATTTGTTTGACTTTATTTTTCATGCAAATTGTCAATTAAATGGATAAATTTTTTTACCATTGGATTTAGAATATGTTTTCATTGCAAAAAAGTATAAAAAAAAAAAAAAAAAGATGGAAATCACTTTTTCACCAAAATCATGAGAAAATAAAAGGTGAAAAATGTGTTTTAAATGATTGTACCTAGAAAATGAGTGAAAATGAATTTCATGAAAAAGTTATGCAATCAAACACCAAAATTAAGGGTTTCCTTTTTCACCATTTTCCACCCCAATCAAGCACTGCCTTATTCTCTCAAATTGTTCTGCGAGTCCCCTATCCTACTTTTGCTGCCATACATTTAAGGCTTTTGCTAATAATTTGGGTTGAGTTCAACGTACCTGTGTGCCAATAGTGTCTTCACTTCAAGCAGAAAATGTTACGTAATTACATAATATTGAAATTGAATTTTGTTTTATTAAGTTTATCTACCTTATTGGTTGAGCAACGTGCCCTCTGCGCCGATATTTGCAGTGTTGGCCACTTCAGTCAGAAAACATTTAGGCCCTGTTTGATAGCCGTAATTTTTCGTGGAAGGTGGAAAACGTTTTCCTACTTTTTACTATTCACCTGTTTGATTGCACTAATTTTTCAGGGAAACGTTTTCCAAGGTACAAGCGGTTGATGCATAAAAGCTAGAAAACGTTTTTTCATCATAGTGGTGGGAAAACGTTTTTCAACTTTTTGACAACTTTTTTTTTTTTTAAGCAATTGGAACACATTCCAAAGTCAATGGTATAAAAATTTATCCATTTAATTGATAATTTGTATAAAAAACAAAGTCAAACAAAAAATTTACCAGGTGAAAAATTATACCAATCAAACACCATTAATTACAATTCCCTGTAAAACGTTTTCTAGGCAATTCAATTCTCTGCCATTCATTTTCTTTCCACCCGTTTTCCACCCTTGCAATCAAACAGACCCTTAGTAATTACGTGATAATGAAAGTAGAATATTGCATTATTATGATTATTTGCTTATTGGTTGAATTCAACATGTAACTGTATGCTGATATTTGCAGAGAGTTGGCCACTTCAGTTGAAAAATATTTTGTAATTACATAACATTGAAGTAGAATTTTGTTTCACTATGTTATCTACCTTATCGGTTGAGTTCAACTTGTACCTGTGAGCTGATATTTGCACGGTGCATTGAAAGTAGAATTTTGTTTCCTTATGTTTATGTTTACCTCATTGGTCGAGTTGAAAGTGTACCTGTCTGTCGATATCTGCACAGTGTTGGCCACTTCAACCAGATAATATGTAATTACATTATATTTAAAGTAGAAATTGTTATGATTATCTCCTAGATTTGGGCTGTCTAATTTCACTCTTCCCCAAGGATATTTTGTGAATGTTCAACCCTGTTCCACAAGTTTAACACAATTAGAAGCTGAAGGAAATTGTCTTTGCTTGCTTGCACTCCTTACATTTTTTAAAGAGGTCACGCTACCTTACACTTACTTAATATTGCACATACTAGTATGTTCATACATTCTAGAATTCTTGTTTAGGTTATATTCATTTTCTAAGTATTTTGTTATTTAACAACTCAAGACTCGGTGCTACAGAACAAAGTAGGTCTAATCACTATCACCTTTTAATCTTACAAGGATCTTTCATCCTAGAGAATTGGTGTAGCATCTCCATTTCATCCAATTTGCTCTAATCCTCTGCAATACATCCCCTTCAATTTCTCCTTTTTTGTTAATACAAACCTGGATATTACCTTTTAGCTGTGAAGCACCGACACACTGTTGGCGTCAACGTATCAGTGTCCGACACGTATCGGGCACTAGTACGTCTCTGGCACGGTGCCGACGTGTGTCGACAGTCCCTTGCGGCGGTTTTTGGTCAGGAAGAACTGAAGACGGTGAGGGCTGCTGTGTGAACTCTGTCTGGAAGAGAGAAGTCAGGTGGCTGAAACTTTATCTATTGAAGAAGGGCTGCTGCTGGGGCGTGAACAGAAGAAAGAATGGAAGAAGCCCTAATTTGTTGAAGAATAAGTGAAGAGGCATTTTTGGTTTTATTGTAAATGAAAGAAATTAAGTGCCTCAATTTTTTAACTATAGAACTACCATTTTACCCTCAATTCAAGAACAAAGGTAGCTTTTTAAATCCGAAAAGATGGGTACTTTTAAATCACTATAATTAATCATTTTACCCTAATTAAAAATAGAATTTGTGAAGGAATTCAAATCTCTCTTCTTCTTCTCCCCCCCCCCCCCCCCCCCCCTCCCATTTACTAGGCAAAAATAAGTATAAAAAAATTATCACTCTAGATTATTAATTTAAAAAAATAAAAATTTAAAATAGTATTTTAATCAACTTGCAGACGACATATCATGTTGAATTTTTTTTAAAAAAATCGCGCGTCAACATACGTGTCGGACACTCATGGTTGTGTCGGTGCTTCTTAGCCTTTTATGACGACAAGATTCTCTATAGTAACTTCTTTATTATCCTTGTTTTTACAATTAATCAAATAGCGTTTCATGTACTGTGGCTTGGTTCTACTCAACTAAACGTTTATATTCTGAAGTACTGTTCCAAAGTTCTATCTTATGATTTAACCCTTTTTAGTTTAATTAACCAAACTCATACTCTCAACTATTACCGCACATCATAGGACATTATCTTGAATATGTTATATTAACCTGTCCATGATTAAGGCAAAAAGTCAAGGACTTGAGCCCGAAACTTGGTACAAGACTATACTGATAGAGAAATATCTATTATTACTGCCACTAAATCTCGACACTTGTAACTATTCCATCCTACACGTCCTTAATAGTATCGATATATCTAATTGAAATCCTCTTTCTCTCAACAGTGGACTTCCATTGGCCCTATCATGTGTAATATCGTCTTATTATAAAAAAGAATAATATGTTAAACTCAAGCCAGTGGCAGGAATTTAGCTGTCAGGATACAACAAATTAAGATTCACACCATTATTTCAGTTCCATTCCTTGTTATAGAAGTACTGTTAGATGGCTATGACTGTTTAATTTTAAAATTAATATATAATAGATGAACTTCTGAGTCAACCACATTTGCTGGTAGATCTATGCAAAACATTTTCATCCATTTTACATTATTATGATGATTTGACTTTATGGAGCTCAGAGTTCTCACTTCTTTTGGTATTAATTTCAGCGTGTTAAGGTATACCGCCTGAATGAGGATGGAAGATGGGATGACCAAGGAACTGGCCATGTTACTGTTGATTATCTGGAGGTTTGACCGCTTTTTGGATTCTTCTCTCACTGAACTTGTTTATGTTGTGTAGTATATACTAATCTTTTCTAATATGATAATTGAAATCATTTCATATTTATCACCTGCACTTGAAATACTGTGACTTGTGGGACAGAGATCAGAAGATCTGGGATTGTTTGTTATTGACGAGGAAGACAATGAAACGTTATTATTGCACCGGATCAGCTCACAAGATATATATCGTAAGCAAGAAGGTATATTATGTCATATATTGTTTTCTCCTTTTGAAATTTCCTTTAACTGTCACTTTCTTACCCTTTCCTAGCTTACTATTTATATGCACCTTGTATCTTCAGACACAATTATATCGTGGAGAGATCCAAAGTTCTCTACTGAATTGGCCCTTAGCTTCCAGGAGATGACTGGTTGCTCTTACATATGGCTAGTATCAGATATAGCTCGTTTCTTTATGCAATTGAAATTATCTTTCTTTTCCTGTGTTAGATCATAACACTTTTTCCACACACTTTCGTCATATGCAGGGACCATATATGTACCGTGCAAAGGAATATACAATTTAGCTCTCTTAGTAGTAAGTGCTTGCAGTATTTCTCTATTTGAAATTTGGGCAGTACATCTTCATTGATTTCTTTCTTTGTAAATCCCTTCCTGTGGTTTAAGAATTATATGGTGTTTTGGGTACTTTTAAAATGTACTAATTAACTTATTATCCTAGTTTTAGAAATTGAATGACGTAATGATAACCTGTGATGCTTGGACTCTCCATTCATATTTTGGGTACTGGGCCATTTCTAATATGGATATGAGTGGGCTAATAATGTAATTGTTTTTACACCACACATATATTAGTTTAATAAAATATTCAAATAATACAATTAATATATATATTTTTTTCAATTCATCATTTTTAGTTCAATAAATGCTGCAATCTCAAATTAAAAATAAAATCTAGAAGACAAAAGTGAAGTTTGAAAGACGTACCCACGTACCCGTGCCCGAAATTTGGACTCTTTTTAGCCATATCCTCTTATCCCACATTTTAGAAAATAAAAAAAATCTAACACTTAGATACCTACTAGTACCTGATACCCGTACCCGATTCCGAGCTTCATAGATGATGATTGGATACATGTTTTAAAAGCGCGATGGCAAAGATATGCTGTTATTCTTAGTTGTGCATGTTTAGGAGTGAAGCAACTATCTTTATTTTTGTGTCTTTAAAAGTTCTCTTTTGGTTAAGGATAGATGGAAGCTTTGATTGGCTCTAAAAATTTCTCTAAAATCAACAATAGATGGTGTTAGTTTTCCACCATGATTATACTTTTAAAACATACATGCATATGCATGATTGATCACACAAATCACAATTCACTTGCCTTATATTTTGATGTTCTGCTGAATCATGTCGGTGTGAATAATCGTATTTTCGGATTGTGCACACATGCACAGACACAATGGCATGGGCAAAGCACACCTCTATTTTATCATGAGTGCAATTTGCTGATTCTCTCATAGAATAGAAGTCGTATTGTAATTTGGTGGGCATCTAGATTTTATTAGCAAGATGCTTATTATTGAGCTAAAAAGTATTAATAGTATAACTTTTGACCCAATCTATTGGTTCTCTGGGCATTAGAGGAGCTCAAAATTGGTGAGAGCTAATTGTTATGTGCCAAATATCTTGTGTGCAGTAAGCCCAAATGCATGCGTGTCCTTCTAAATGTGGACAAGTTTCTGCATTTTCCTATTTGGAATGGTTTAGTTGTGTATAATCCGGAGTTGAATTGTTGTTTGACATTGCATTATGTATATTCTCAGATGAGACATACCATAATGTCAATAATGAGTTGAGAGAGTTGCCTCCAGTTGAGCTATCTACTCTCCCTTTGATACTTAAGGTGCCTCTCTCTCTCTCTCTCTCTCTCTCTCTCTCTCTCTCTTGTTTCCATCCCTGTCAACTGCAAATACTCATCCAACAGAGTCTCATGTCGTGACAACTGCAAATACTCATCCAACAGAGTCTCATGTCGTGATTTTAATGTTGTGTTCCCTAATATCTTTTTTGTTGCACGAGACTGATGTACTTTGATCCATTATGCGTGCACCCTGAACATTTTGCCAATCGATTTCACGACAATCTCTGCTAGTTTTTTCCCACTTTTTTAGCTCCCTTCTCCAAATCTTCACCAAAATATTAATTTGATATCCTCCCAGATATCTTTTTTCTTACTTTTTCATGTTTTTCCAGTGTATTATTATTGTTTGTAGCTGTGGCACTTCATTGCTTATTACAATCTTTGTAATTTTCTGTATTCTTCTCGTTGATGTAGTTGGGCTGAGTTTTTGATATGTTCATTCTTTACCTATATAAAGATTATTCCCCTATTTACCTTTTGCAGACTGTAGTTGAGAGTGGCATTGCAGATCAATTGCGCGTTAATGAACTCATACTACATGACGTAAGCATTCTCAATCTTTTTTGCTTGTGAAGATTCACGACTTCTATACTTGCAGACAGTGGTTTATTGAGGGATATGCCTCACTTTAGTATATCACCATGGTATCAATACATATGTGTATATCATTGAGATCTCCATTTATTTGTTAGTAGACAATTTTGGGAGCAACTATGCAAGTTATCATGATTTGAAAACACTTTAGGATAGTTTTGTATCTGCGTTGGATGACAGAACATCAGCCCGTAATGCAGATTTCCTTGCATCAAGAAAATCATTTAGGTCGGAGTTGTGAGATAAATTGTATCCTGCATTTTAGCCAAGGAACTAAGCTTGTCGTGTAAATGAATCCACTGGGCTTTGATATCTAATGTTTTTAAGTATTTAGTTATTGGTTCCCTTGTATTATTTTCCCTTTCAAGGAGGTCACAATCATTCTGTTTCCAAGCAATGTTATTTTTTCTCATATGTTATATTCGTGTCTTTCTAATGAAATCATCTATTAATAGAAGCTTATTGGTAATGCAGCAAGATTTTTTCAGAAAGCTGGTGGACTTGTTTAGAATTTGTGATGATTTGGAAAATATTGATGGTCTTCACATGATTTTCAAATTAGTTAGAGGAATCAGTAAGTAGGCTTGCCATTCTGTACGATTATGTTATTAAATGTTCTCGTGATTCCATCGATCTAATTATCTTCACGTGTGTTTTTTTTGCAGTCTTACTAAATAGTTCCCAGATTTTTGAGAAAATATTTGGGGATGAATTGATCATGGATATAATCGGATGTCTTGAATGTAAGTACTTCTGCTTTTCTTTCTTATGTTCCCTTCCCTAGCATATTGTGCTTTGTCTCCTTTTTTCCCTTCCATGTCTTGTCCTCTCTGTAGCACGGACACTTCAACTTGGGTAGTGTGTCCGTGTCGGACATGTGTCGATTCCGATACTTCTCGGACACTCTACCATAAACATTTTTTTTTTAAATATTATATATTTTTAGTTCAAAAGTTATTAGTAAATAACAAATAGGTATTTATATTTAAAATATTTAACAAAAAAATTAATAACAACTATAAAACTAAATTTATACTATATAAATGAAGAATTTTAAAGAATTTAATCAACGTGTCGACGACGTGTTGTGTCATTACTTTTTTGAAAAATCGCATGTCGGCATATCCAACACGTATCGTGTCAGACACACTTGTCTGTGTTGATGCATCATAGCTTGTCCTACACGCTTGATTTCGTGTTAAAATATTTTAATGGTGAGTCTATCTTATGTCCTAATTGTTTGGTGCCAGCAGTGAACTTAAAAAAGAATATACATTTACCTAAGATTACTATTGTCCAAAATTTGCTTTATTCACCCAATTATCAGATGGGCTACTTGTTATCTCTTTCACTTGGAATTTCCTATCTATCCTTGTATAACTAACAGGTCACTAGATTTAGGAATATTTGAGCAACTTGGAGAACTTCTTTGTCGTCTTTGAATATATTTCTCTGTAGTGCGATCTTTTTGTTTTTATTTTAACTCTCTGTGGCTCTAGTATTATAGGTTTTAATCTCATTCCCCTTCTCTTGGAGCAGCGAAATACAAATGTTTCTGTCTTGAAGTCTTTGTTATTTGCTTCAACATCTAACATGATTTCTACAAGCTTTAACTGATTATGGTACTTAGTTTGGTTTTTGTTCGTTTTCATGATCATCTGTTGTCATCCTATATCGGCATTTGCATTCATCTCTTCTCATAGAAAGGCAAGGCTAGACTGTCTTTGATTTTTCATGTATCTTACAACTTACGATTAAGTGTCTGAAGTACCGCCTGGGGCCAGTTATCTGTATCAGACACATTTCAAATACCTACATGCCATAATTTGTTTGGGGAATTTCTGATTCACTTGGACATTCAGGGCATATTAGGGCAAATTTTGGGAATCGATTTGTAGTTCTTAGTTTCTTTATGGCAATTATTAGATTTTTAGTAGTTTTTCATCTCAAAAGAAAAAATAAAAGGAAAAGCAGACCTGTCTGCTCCAAAATACATCTGTTATTAGCTCCTGAGAGGTTCATAGCCTAAGAATGGGATCAAATCCTGAGCAACCCACTGTCGTGTCAAAGTTTTATGTAAAAATTAGGGTCTCGACTCTTGATCGCTGGGGGACTTTAAGAAGTCCCATGGGTCAGCAATAGGTTATTGCGATGCTGACAGATAAAGCTTTTGTTTTTCTTATTTTTTAAGGTAAGTTACCCTATTAAAATGAATGAAAAAAAACTCAGCCTCTTTATTTAAGCTTACTCTCAGATCATGAGCAACAGAAACTATGCCTTCAGTTTTCACCTTGTTGTTGTCTGGCACTGATCTGACGGAACTCTAGTTGCCCCTGCGAAGTTCACATCTCTGTTAGCCCACTCATAGTAAGCGCCGTATTGAAATAAGAGTTATTTCATTCTAAAGAAAGGGCTAAGGTGGAGGCAGGTTAAGTTAGGGCATCAACAGCTTCAAATTGCACTTAATTGGTTGCAGTTGAACTAGGAGATTTCAGGGAACTTCAATTTCTATCTATTTGATGTTGGGCCATCATCTTCCTTTAATGACACCAAGTGTCAATTGATGTAGTTCGTTACATTTCAGTTTTAGTATTTCTGATTCAGACACGAGTCTTATATTTTGCTAGGATAAATAAGAATATCATATTTTATATAACGTGTCCCTAATTTTTGGAAAATGGCATGTTGATCTGTTGGGAGTCATGTTAATTGTGTCGCATGTTGGTCTGTACTTCTCAGGAGAGACCTTGAGGTGTGATTTGGGTGCAGGAATTATGAAGTGGTGAACTTATCTGAAATTATATATATCATTTTCTGAAGTGGAATTTATTTGTTTTAATCATAAATCTGGTGAATGTCTATTGCCATAGGGTGCTTTTTCTTTTAATGGGCATTAAGGCTTCTGGTTTCATTCCCTTACATGTTGATTGTATTAATATTCACTTGTAGATATATTCTCCATCTTAATTTTAATGGGCATTAAGGCTTCTGGTTTCATTCCCATAAATGTTGATTGTATTGATATTCACTTGTAGATCCATGTTCCATCTTAATTTAATACCTATTTGGATTTAAATGGAGTATTATTACTTTAGTTGTTCATTGTATTGGATATGTCAGCTTGGTCCTTCTCTCTGACAATGGTGAATTCCTTTACATTTTATTTGTAGTTGATCCCGAGGCACCTCATGTTCATCATCGCTGCTTTTTAAATGAGCATGTAGTGTTCAAGGAGGTACATTCTTTTGAACACCCCCTCCCTTCTATCGGAAAAGGAAAAAAAATGTCTGCTTGTGGAAATGTTGGTATTGAAAGATGGGCCAAATGAGTTGCTTGATGTGCTGGCCATATTTGTTCTCATTCCTAATTCTATATGGCATATTTCAGGCCATTCCTATTAAAGACCCTTTAGTCCTTTCCAAGATACATCAAACTTACAGAATTGGTTATCTGAAGGTAATGCTATCGATGCTTTGAAGTGGATCTTGTTGTTCACAACTTGTATTATAAATGAAACTTATGTTTTGTATTGCCTCTGGCAGGATGTCATTTTGCCCAGAGCATTGGACGAGGCCACCGTTGCAAGTCTTAATTCCATAGTTCATTCAAATAATGCAACTGTAGGATCCCGTCAAAGTTGCTTCAACCCTTAAACATATATTTTTATCCCCATTCTGATTCTGTTATTTCCTGTAGGTTGTTTCGTTGTTGAAAGATGACAGCACCTTCATTCAGGAATTGTTTGCAACATTGAAGTCTCCTACCACTTCTGCCGAATCAAAAAAAACTTTGGTAAACATTGATCCTGGAATACCTCTGTACTCATTTCTTCAAAGTTCATCTATGTTTGCCGGTGGCATCGTCAGTATGGATGCTAAAATCTTGGGGATTCAAATTATGAGTCACATATCATCTCACAATTTCATGACTTCAATTGGATCTTGAATTTGTTAGTTATGTGAGATTTCTAGGATAAGTTACACAACATTTACCATCAAACAATGACATCGGTTGTCTCAGTAACAAAGTTTTGCAACTCTAGTTTAACTTGACATTTCACAGGCTGCCGGTGTTCCATTTTTGCTGCCGGTGTTCCATTTGTTCCCTAAAATTACTGTAGACCACCTTTGTTTAATATTTCTTAAGTTAATAGTCATTAATAACCAATCCAATTATTAAGAACTAACTTTGTTCCACCCAAAATTAATGGTTTTAATGTATTGTAACTACTACCTCTAAATTGTTTTTAGATAATATTGGTTTTATTTTTCTCAACCCCAAATTAGTTACTGCCTAAATTAATGTTTCTAATGCTTAATAGTTAGTATTTGTAAATTGCTCCTATGGTAATACTTTATATGCTTATAGTGCTCAAAAAAGAACCTTACATGCTTATATTTTACATATGTAAAATGAATTAGCAATACGATTACTGGTTCTAGTATTAAGTTATGTTTTATTTCTTCATATATAAGACTGATCTTTCTGGATACCAGATCATATTCATAAACAGATAATCTTTTGTTGAGAGACTGAATTATGTGTGATTGTTTGTATAGGTGAAAAACACGTGATTGATTTGGGATTGGGTATATAGACAAACTTCCCCCATCTTTCGCTGTTCTCAACTCCAGTAACTCTTTAAACCTTGAAGCTTTAATGGGTTGGAATTAGTTTTCTTTTAAAGATTGTTAAAGGAGAAGATGGAATAATGCATCTATTATTTCATAATTTTGATTCGGCTATGGTGGAAAGGCTTGTTATTAATACCCCTAGTATTTTGACTCAGACAAATATGGAAGTATTGACATATGTAAAGCATGAACACTCTTCCTATGTTGGGTGTCGGTGTCCAATACCTAGGACACCAACACTCAGGGACATCATCTCATAAGTTACGTGTTCTGTCCTATAAATTTTTGATGTGCTAGGGACACTTTCTTGACATGTCTCGGGCAACGTGCCATATGCTATGCCCTAATTTTTGTATTATTTTAATTTCACTTGAAGGACACAACAGGCACATTTGTTTAGTTTGGAGTATAAATTTTTAATTATTGAAGGATTTGCATAAAAAATTAAAACTAAGTGAGAAAGGTTTGGAAACTTCATGTTAAATTTGCTTTATATTTTCTATATGCATTTTTCTCGAATTGGCACTAGTTATATATAGTAGAACCCTTGTGTTAAGACAACAAATAAAGATTCTAATACAAATATTTCTGTGAAGCTTAAAATAATATTAATTTTTTTTTTTTTTTTAAATAGAAAGTATAAAAATAAAGACAATAATAGATTCAGAATTTTAAAGAATTTTAATCAACGTCGCCGCCACTTTTTTCTGCTTATTTACATAGGAATTTTAAGGGTGGGGTTGGGCCTGTTCGCTGTCTTATCATACAATACATTTTTTGATTGAAATAGGTACACTTCTTGCATGAGTTTTGTACGTTAAGTAAGAGCTTGCAGATGGTTCAGCAGGTCCGGCTGTTTAGGTAGGTTAAAGTCGTACTTTCCATTTTACACTTTTTCTGGTAAAGAAAATTTATATAAATTAAGCATGGTCGCATCTTTTCTTACCTTAGAAATTGATTTTTAACTTGTCCAACAAGTTCAAATTTTGCTACATGAGAAGTGAAATGTAAAAAAAGTCGTATGCATGAATTGGTGTTATTTATGTTCTTTACTTTGTTACTGGAAGTATTTTTATGCTTGTAGGGATCTTGTCAGTGAAGGCATATTTGACATCATAGCTGATGTTTTGCAGAGTGAAGACAAAAAGCTTGTGTTGACCGGGTAATAAAATAATTCTAATGATTTTATCTTTACTTATAGTTTTTCTGGCCTGAGTATTTGAAATATTTGCAACAATTTTCTGTAATGGATGCAGGATGGAGATCCTCATTCTGTTTATGAATCAGGATCCAAGTATTTTGCGCTCTTATGTAACTAGGCAAGCAGGTGTTCTCTTTGGACTTCTGGTGAGCAATACTGGATTCTAGCTACTATTTTAGTTTTTAGGGGCACTTCTCGTTTTTCTCCCTGTTCAACTTGATGTTTTGTATAAGGATCCTTCTGTGTACAGTGTACTCTTTTCCTGCTGCAAGCATTTTCAAGATTACTTCGTTAAAATGGTTGCGTTAGGGGAACATCCGAGCTATTGCCTTCCTTCTGGATCAATTGCTGCATGTAATGGTATATAAATTGCCTTTAGAGTATCAGCGGAGTTAGATGCTACCTTGAGGCAGACATGAGATATGTTAGAAAAACTCTTGAATTTTGCATTTAGATCTAAGTATGGACACTACCACGATCACGGATACTGGCATAAACATGACATGACCTGAACATTCAATAACATCATCTTCCAAAATGTAGGACTTGTCACACACTAATAGACACTGCATTAGAAAAATTGTCTTTTATAGTTATATAATCCAATTTTTTCTCGTAATTTGTAAAATTGGAAACTTTAAGAGATTAACTCGGTTATACAGATAGTTCTAAGAATAAGAAAACCTAAGCATCAAGTTGGTGATCTCATATTTGATTATTTATTTAGAGAAAACAGAAGTTGATGGATTTAAGTGAAGCACATTATAGGTGGCTTGAATATGGAGGTCATCAAATGTGCATTACTTGTAGACAATCCTTCTCTTTGCAGTTACATTTGGATCCCAAAAAAGTAATCCTGTTGTCTGTACTAGTGCATACTTTGAATATTCATTAACACGTTCCCAAGTCCCCAGTATCTCCAGGAGAAGTTAGAAGATTGGCAGCAATATTTTGCTAGTGTGTCCCAATGTACTTGAGTGTGGCGGACGCAGGACATTTTGGGAGGGGAAGTACCTGTGTTTCCTATGTTTGGATCATATTCTTGTAGATGACATGATGGGAAAAACCATGGCCATGCAAATTATACTCCAAGCTTTTCATGTTTATCTCTGCAACCTTTCTACCTTCCTTTTAGGGGACAGGAAGAATGGGGTGCGGATGGTTATGTTTGTGTGAACATGGTCTAGAGAGGGATGCTATGTGTACTGCTATTACTCGTATCTCTACTTTGAAAATAATACTTAGAGTGAATCCTTAATTCGCAGGTGAAAAATATGCTAACAGATTTTGGAGATGATATGCACTGCCAATTTCTTGAAATTCTTCGCAGTCTTTTGGATTCATATACATCAGCGCCACAGGTGCTTGTACTTTGTTGTTTAATTTATGATCTTTTCTTCACAGACATTGCCTTTCGTTGTTACACTCTAATGATGAGTGGCATGTTTTGTTTCGTTTCATGTTTTATGGATATCCTGAGAAAGGGCTGGTGGCAGCTAACTAGCAAGAATGTTTGGCCATGACTCAAATAAACTAAAAATTGAGACCAAAGGCTATTAAGGAGCATGGTGCATCCTTGCCTTTTTATTTCATTGCCTGTTCCAATGAGTATTAAACCTTGGTTTTGAGTTCATAGGTTATTTTTCCAGTTTTCTTTGCTTTAGTTTTTCAATTTTACTGCAAAAAATGCTGGTCATTTTAGGGTTACTATACCTACAGAAGCATTTGGACTTAAGATCATCTATGTGGCTTTACATGTTCGTGATATTTGGAATGAAGTATAATTTTCTATGCATGTGAGGAGGTTATTGGCATTATTTTTGTTATAATAGTTACAAATTTATGCAGTCCTTGTCATTTATTTGATAATTTTACTTTTCTTGCAGAGAGATGCTATTGTTGAAATTTTCTACGAGAAGCACTTCGGTCAATTAATTGATGCTATAACATCATCATGTGCACCAAATGATGCTATTCAAACAGGCAGTAAGTTTGAGAGCTCAGATGGAGGAACTGGGGATCAAAGTGGAGTGAAGCCTGAAATACTTTTGAACATTTGCGATCTTCTATGCTTCTGTGTTTTGCACCATCCTTATAGAATAAAGTAATTTTCATCATTTTTTTAGTTGTGAAATGCTGCATCAGAATTCATTGTGAATTTTAGCTTCATGTTGTTCTGCAGATGTAATTTTTTACTTGACAACGTGATTGGTAAGGTTTTGTATTTGACAAGAAGACAGGAAAAGTATCTTGTAGTTGCCGCTGTTAGATTCATGAGGACTCTTATTTCTCGCAGTGTAAGTTGATTGATTATCTTTTGAAACTCTAGAGAATTCCTCTGTATCTCTTATGGGTTTCATAATTATAGGAATTGGTTCTATCCTTCACCTCTCTATGAAAAATTCGAGAAAAAAAATAAATTCTTGTGATTTCTATCCAAGAGATAAATAAGTTTACATTTGAACTGTTCTCTCCTGGATAAATTAAAATGAAACGTTACGTTCTTTGGAAGTATTTGCAGTTTCTATCCTAGAATTGGTGCACACTTGATTATAAATTGGCAAATCTTCCCTCTTCCCTCTTCCCTCTACCTGATTTGCTGCATTTTATATAATTTATGGTCCTCAAGGATAATGCTTTCCAATCGATTATAATATTTCAGTGTGTATCTGATCACCCAAAGGAAGAATGATGTGCATTTAAGAAATGAGGTGCATTGGTCTTTTGAAGTATTTTGACTTGCTTTTGTATGCCGGTCATGCTTCTTTGGCTCCGTCTCCCTTGAAATTGTGTTTTTTCATGAATCTTGTGAAACCTTATGTTTTCATTCTAGCTGTCCAGTGGCAGGCAAAAGCTTGGTTCTCCATTTCTTTGGATATGCAAGTCATTGTTTGTTTGGTGATGCATTGCAGGATGAGCATCTGATGGATCACATTGTGAAGAACAACCTTTTCAAACCCATTCTAGATGCATTTGTTGGTAATGGGGATCGATACAATCTATTGAACTCTGCTGTTCTAGAACTTTTTGAACATATTCGAAAGGTGGTTATCCCCTTAAGATGTCCGTTAACTTGCATAACAGATGCATCTAGCTATATTTTACCATTTCGTTTCCTGGAACACGTGTTTTGCAGGAGAACTTGAAGATATTACTTAGATATGTGGTTGATTCATTCTGGGATCAGTTGGTGAAACTGGAGAACTTGTCTTCCATTAAAGCTCTAAAAGTTAAATACGAGCAGGTATTTATCTATTCTTTTTTCGGTTTTTATGGCATTTGAACTTCTCTGCGTTTAGATCATGATAGATGAATTTGCAGTCCCTAGAGAGTGCCGGAGCGAGAGGCAATGCTAGTTTGTTAGACCAGAGGAAACGGACAGTTGAGCGAGCTTTGGAAAAAGAAGAAGAAGACTACTTTAATGACAGGTGTGTGTTTGCTTGCTGCTGCAATTTATTTTTTGAATAGTTGTGACTTGTGGAATGTATAATGTTGGATCTCAAATTACAAATACCACATAATTACCGATTCTGCATTTAATTAGCGATGAAGAAAATTCTGCATCAGTGGCCAGCTCTAACAGAGTGCAATCTCAGCCTGTCTTGGCTAATGGGTCTGCTCCAAACTACTCTTCATTGAGGTATTAATTTCCACAACTATAATAATAATTTTCATCATCCTAGGTACTTATAAATCAATCTTACATCTATTTATAAAGGCCTAGTGGACTTGTTGACTACGAAGATGACGAGGATGATGAGGATTACAAGCCTCCACCTAAAAAACTGTCTGATATATCTGAGGAAGATGAGGGACTGGCAGAGTTCCGGTTAAAACGCAAATTAGTTTCGAAGGAGGAGCCCGAGCCAAAAAGGTTGATGCAGTCACCAAAGGGCACAAAGCCAAGAGAGGATGTATTTGCTGCCTTGTGCTCTACCCTAAGTCAGACTGTACTACCAAGTAAGAAATCAACAACTGGTGCTGGAATTGACGGTCCCCAATTGGATGCAAACAGGAACAGTATCGAACGAAATTGCAATGCAAAGGGGTCTACAACGTCGTCTGATGATAATAGAAATACAGATACGGAAAACCATGCAAAAGATGAAGCTGCTTCTCCTAGAAGCTTTTCTGATAGCTTGCGTGATTACCCAGATAATAGGCAGCGGGTTGATGACTGTGCATTGTTATCACCCAAGTCCTCACCAGAAATGGCTGTGAATGGATCCTGAGAGTTCTCTCTAGAACGCTATCCATGTAATTCACTAGCTAGCACTTCTGCTGTGGGAGAGTTGGCCATGACTATCTCAACTTTCAATAGAGAACTTGACCAAAAGGAATGGGCAAGGACGCGGAGGGGCATTTCAAATGAATACCCCTTGATACTGGGAGGATACCGTACAGCGCTGTAGCAATGCAGAGAATTACATGTACGCTTCCCTAATTTAGTTTTCCTGCCATTTAGGCGGAGTAATTGTCTGTAAAACATTCAATAACTATAGTTTTTGCTTCTCCAGTTCTCCCATGCTTGCACTTTTGATGATTTTAGTTTTTTATATGGTTAATGCGAGCTCTGATATTCTGTATAGATAGTCTCTTTATAAGACAATTTTGTGTGACCTAGAGAGGTTGAGGAACATTTAGGCCAAATTGTGTTCTAATGTTTTTGTATTTAAGATCTGTATAGTATTTGAAGGGAGTGATTGTTGAGGCATTAATTTTTTTCTTGGTATTGAAGAGTAAAATTGAATAACGGTGTTAATGGTTAAAGCAGAGACTTCTATGTTATTTTTAGTGGGTGATCCGTGCAAATAATTTTCACTGTTCTAATTGTATACTACAAAATATTTACTTCTTCCATCCCATTTATATATGTTTGTTTTGTTTTTTACACGGATTAAGAAATCTTACTTAATGTTATCGAAAAGTATTTTTTGTCATAGTTTACCCCTATTTATATTTTTACAATTTCAAGATTAAGTGAAAAAATTTGTTATAATTAGGCAAATTAAATAAGGATATATGAGTAAATGAACCAAACAAAAGAAGCTCAATAAATTAATAAGATTATATAATTGGAACAAGAAAATAAGGAAATGAAGACTATATAATATGGTGCATGTACGATACAATGGGCTGCATTTTGTTTCTTCTATTGGTTGCAGTGCCATTACAAAACAATTTGAAGTGTTTTTTGTGTTTTTAAAATTGCGACTGTGATTATAAAGTCTAAACCTTGTTTATTGCAATCCATTGTAAATGACAACAAATCATTGAAGGAATCGAAATGTTAAAAGGTTATTTCTGAGGAGAGGAACACAAGTAGAGACACGTCGAAGACTTGAAAAATAGAGCTAAACTCAAATCATTCCTTAAAGAATAATACTATATAGCTCTGCTCGAGTTACAACTTCAGTTTAGGTGACGCTAGATGATAGGCTGATTAATCTATCATTTAATGTCATATTAATGACACTTCGAATTGTAACGGGTTAAATAGCATTACTCTTCCTTAAAACTCGTCTCGCTCACTATCCTCTTCCACTCCCTCGACTCCACACAGCCAGAGTCTGTTGCCACAGCTTCCTACCCCCAAAGAGGCCCTCCCCACCAAATAAGGCTAACTCTCAGTGAATTCCACCTATGGTTCTGCCATTTTCTACGCATTTTATGAATCCCAAAATTTCTATCAGAAGACACCACTCTCCGAATTACCAATTGTCATTTGGGTCCAAGGTGGCCCTGGCTGCTCCTTCATGCTAGCCAACTTGTACGAGCGTGTTGGAGTTTGAGTGACATTTTTGTTGTCACATAACAAATATTTTGTTATTCATTTAGTTACATGTTTTTGGTTGATGCCTAACTCAAGTAATGATATAAAGTTAGGCTATGTTGAAGCTACTACAAGTTAGTGTATTGTCAAGTATGAACTAGTACAATTATCTAGCTTGTAATAGTAGTAAAGTGATGATTGATAGAATAGTTGGTAAAATAGTCTTGTAAAATTGTGTGTAAGTTTGGCTATATATAGAGTCATGTATCTCCATTATTATTAGAAGAAAATGAAGTGAAATTATTGATGAAAAACGTCTCTTCTCCTCTGTTTTTACAGCAGAGTTTATGTTTATTTTTATATAAAACCAGTATTTGAAATCCGGCATTTCTCCTCCTTGATTTCTAAATTCCAACAATGTTAGAGCTTTAATCATAAAGCTTTTGAATCAAAAATCCATCATGGTAACAGAGCTTTTTTTCATAAAGCTTTTGAATCAAAAATCCATCAGAACGAGGCCCAT
Source organism: Osmanthus fragrans (assembly GCA_019395295.1). Classification (NCBI taxonomy): domain Eukaryota; kingdom Viridiplantae; phylum Streptophyta; class Magnoliopsida; order Lamiales; family Oleaceae; genus Osmanthus; species Osmanthus fragrans. The sequence goes on from CM033357.1 coordinate 26,568,299, forward strand.
GGCACATCCGCACTTGAAGCCAATCCAAGGTCTTGGAATCGAATCTTTGGCTTGCTTTTTCTTGATAGTCCTATTGGAACTGGATTCAGTTTAGCTGCTGCACCTCAAGAAATTGCAAGAAACCAACATGATGTTGCTAAACACCTTATTACTGCAATTAAGAAATTTGTTGCTATAGGAAGTGGCTACTCATGCTATAAATGCTTACGATATAGGTCTGATCAATGAACAGCAAAAGACCCTTTTGGAGAAACTTCAATCTGATGCTGTTGGATTAAGTAGAAATGGTAATTGGAGAGATGGCAAACATGACTGGATCAGCCACTTCATATGACTTCAGAAGGTTAACTCCTTACAAAGATGATTTAGTGTGTGTGTGTTTGGAAGCAAAAGAGGCACTTGGAGTCGATGAAAACATGGTTTACAAGGTGTGCAGCAACGTGTTGGGCGCACATTGCGTGATCATGTGATGAAGAGTGTGAGGCATATCGTGGAGTTTTGCTTAAGAATACGTTAAGTTTTGCTCTATCAGGGACTGTGTGATTTGAGAGAGGCTTGGATGAAGAAGATGAAGTGGATTGGGAAAGTATGGAGAGTTGGTGTGCAGACATGTCATGGTTATGAATGCAGGGCATCCTGTGCCTGCAGATGAGGCTATGAATTCTCAAGCAATGATGGGAGATTCGATTTTGGAGAGAGGAATGTTTGCAAGTACAGTATTACCTCCCAAATTTGACATTGCTTTTTGATAAGTGGCAATATATATAATTCCTAATAGGCCGGCCAGTCGACAATGGATCATTTCCCGTTCCGATTAGTTAGTTTCTTTCATATTCGATGCTTGAAAGAGCGAGAAAGATTCGATTCTGTTCATCAGCATAAAGACTTCAAACCACTTAGACGAGCAATTCATTTGTTTCAATCAATCTGCTACTAATCCATCGAGTTATTCTATCATCGTAACATCATAGCATTTTGAGCCAATCGACAGATCGACAGTTTAAAAGACAATAGCAGCCAACAATGTAATATATAGTAAATCATCATCATAAAATTGACTTGCGGCCAACCAATAATAATTAAAAAGATAATATTTTTCTTGAATATTTTCAAAGTGCTGAAGAATATATGCACGCAGTCTGAATACAAAAGTTTTGCTTTCTGATATATGTACAATAAATAAATATTATATTTTAATGAGTTTAGTCAGGCCAAGAAAGTCCATCAAACACCTTGCTTGATTATATTTGTTAGAGTTAATTTATAATATTATCATAGTGCTTTGTCGTTTTAATGAAAAAATTAATATTTTTCATTAGATTAAAGAGTTCGCCTGGTTTGCTAGAGTTACGTAACAAAAGTCCTCTTAACAATTGAAAAATTTACTAATCAATTATTTGGTAGACAGATGATTATTAAAAATTTAAATTTTTTTGCTTTAATGAAGTTCTCAACAGACTGATAATTTCGGGAAAAGCATTAGGTCAACATGTAACAATCCGAACTTGCATGTAACAATATTCAATGAAAAAAGGAAAATAAGAACCATTGATATTTTGATAAATTAAATTGACGAGTAGGAAGAAAACTAAATAAATATTAGTGAGACAATGCAACTTTAAGTGGAATACTGCTTTTGAATCCGTGGTTGCCAAATTGTTATTTGTTACCTCTACTCTCTTTTTAGTCCCTCATATAAACTCGAACTTGTATATAATTCATCTCTTTTATTTGTATCTAGTCGAGTATGGTCTTAAACTACTCATAACAATATACCTCGTATACCCAAAAACTTAACAAACTAATCTTCAAGACACGTAAACACGTGTAACTAATAAACACAAAAGTAAGAGAGTAATGGAACCATTATCTTTCTCCAGCAAGAATGTCATAAGTGGTTTTGCTTTTTTTGAACCTTATCCAAGTTTATATAGTATTGCATGAAATTAATATCCACATCTGCCCACCAATTCTTACCGGTCACACCGAAATGAAGATTCCTTCATCTTTTAGAAATCTTTATATATATTGCAATGGATAATCCTCAAAACCCTTCACCTTTCTTCAACTCGTCTTAATTTCTCATATATGCATGTTTTAGTCATGATATTTCTGTATTGGTTCTTGGGTCTCAAGTGTGTTGTGATTCATAGACACGAAAGTTATTCAAATTCTCGTATTTCTTTATAATAGAACGATTGTAGGGAAAACGTCGCCAAGGAATAAGTTTATTAACTCCAGTTCTGAAGATATGATAGATGAAAAGAAGAGGAAGAGAATGATATCAAACCGTGAATCAGCTAAACGATCAAGGATGAAGCGTGAGCAGCACGTTAAAGACCTGAACGATCAGATGATGTATTTCACGAACAAACGCAATGAAATGATTCGTAAGATCAATGAAATTACACCACTTTGCGAGAGCACTGAATCAGAGAACAGAATCTTGAGATTGCAGCGCGAAGAACTGAGAAAAAGGCTAGAGTCTTTAGACATAGTTTCTAGGTATATGAGATTTTACAAGATCCCTTGCTTAAACCATGGAAGCCTCATTTCCAGTCTCAGCCTACAATGACCTCTGATGGGATTTTCTAGATTTAAAGCACCAAATCCGTGCATGATTTGCATATGGCTTACATTTTTCGACATGTAAATATGATGTTTTTTAAAGTTTCGTGTAAAAAGGACATGATAAACCTGCCCATCTTCGTCAACATTGAACTCTTTATAATCACATATATTCAATTTAGAAACATTCTATTTTAATATCTCGTTAATTACTTAAGTAACACTTTTTAAAGATGTACGTTTGACTAAGTTCTACTTATAAGCAATTACAACATCAAATGACAAATGATATCGGACAGTTTCTTGAGTAATAAAACTATGTGACCACTAGCTATTTTTCATGAAACACATTACCTATGAAATTGGACAGGATATTGAACTTAGTACTAATTCTGCTCTAGCATTTATTGAACTGCTTGAGATGTTTCGGAATACTAAACTTCATCTTCAACATGCATGTAAAAATGCTTGTGAGCAGATTATTAAAAACCCAAGTTTATTCACCCTATGTTCTGCCTTGGTAAATACAGTTTCTTTTCTCTCCCTGTTGCTAACTTTTACCTTCAAAAGCGCGCAAGGATCTGTTAGGACGTTGTGGTACGGGACACACAATTACAACTGATTGTGATAAGGCGGTGAATACACCTTGATTTAGTCCAATTTTCAGCTTATTTCCAGCAACATTTGTGATAAGCATTTGACTATTCAAATGCTTAATGATGAAGAGATTTTATTCTTATCCTTTAAGCCACAAAAGTGGTTTTACCGTCACACATCTCCTACTTACAGTCATTTTTGTAATCCTTTTATCCTTTCTACACTTGTCATCTCCACGCTGCTTGCATTTCTGCTAGGCCAATAGAGGATCGACATCAAGTAAATTTGTCACTGTTGATTGGCTTTGTTAACATATCAACTAGGTTCTCTTTAGTATGGATTTTCTGTATATCCACACTTCTTTCTTCCACCTTCTCACGAAGAAAGTGATACTGAACTCGTATGTGCTTTGTCTTCGAATGAAATATTGGATTCTTTGCCAGATGCAAAGTGCTCTGACTATCACAAAATAAAGAAATTTTCTCTTGTTTGTGTCCGAGCTCCTCCAGTAGCATTTGCAATCATATTGCCTCTTTGCTAGCTTGTGTAGCTGATACATATTCTGCCTCCGTCATAGAAGTAGTCACGATGGACTGCAATTTTGAAACCCAGCTTACAGCTCCTCCAGTAAGAGTAAACACATAGTCTGAGGTAGACTTGCTCTTATCAAGATCACCTGCATAATCTGAATCAACATAGCCTCTAACAATAAAGTCTGATCCTCCATAACATAATGCAACATTTGAGGTACCCTTGACATATCTTAGGATCCTCTTAACATAACTCCAATGCTCTTTACCAGGATTCGCCATGTATCGACTAACCACTCCCACTGCTTGTGCAATGTCTGATCTTGTGCAAACCATAGCGAACATTAAGCTACCCACTGTTGATGCATACAGTACTCGAGACATCTCCATCCTCTCTGCTTCATTGCTAGAACTCATACTTGAGGATAACTTGAAATTAATAGGAATAGGGGTAGAAATTGGCTTATAGTCTTGCATGTTGAAGCGCCGCAAGATTTTCTTCAAATAATTTTTTTGAGAAAGCCATATCTTCCTATTATCTCCGTCTCGGTATATTTGCATCCCTAGAATCTTGTTTGTCGGTCCCAAGTCCTTCATTTCAAACTCCCTAGCCAACTGTATCTTTAAGTCTGTAATACGATCTTTGTTGGGGTTTGCTACCAACATGTTGTCAACGTATAGCAACAGAATAATAAAATTACCATCACCAAATCTCTTGTAATAAACACAAGGATCTGAACTATGTCTTGTATCCAAGGCTCATGAAGAAGGAATCAAATCTCTTGTACCAACATCTCGGCGCCTGTTTGAGACCGTATAGAGATTTGTTCAACCTGCAAACCAAGTTCTCTTTCCTTTTTTCTTCAAAACCTTCTGGTTGGAGCATGTAAATCTCTTCTTCAAGTTCTTCATGAAGAAATGCAGTTTTCACGTCTAATTGTTCTAAGGGTCTGTTTGATTGCAAGGGTGGAAAACGGGTGGAAAGAAAATGAATGACAGAGAATTAAATTGCCTAAAAAACGTTTTACAGGGAATTGTAATTAATGGTGTTTGATTGGTATAATTTTCCACCTGGCAAATTTTTCGTTTGACTTTATTTTTTATGCAAATTGTCAATTAAATGGATAAATTTTTTTACTATTGACTTTGGAATGTGTTCTAATTGCTATAAAAAAAATAAAAAAAATTGTCAAAAAGTTGGAAAACGTTTTCCCACCACTATGGTGAAAAAACGTTTTCTAGCTTTTGTGCATCAACCGCTTGTACCTTGAAAAACGTTGGAAAACGTTTTCCCTGAAAAATTAGTGCAATCAAACAGGTGAATAGTAAAAAGTAGAAAAACGTTTTCCACCTTCCACGGAAAACTACCCCCTATCAAACAGGCCCTAAGTATAGGTCAAATATAGCACACATAGCCAAGACTACTCGAACCGTTATGAGTCGAACAACAGGAGAGAATATTTCGTTGAAGTCTATGCCTTCTTTTTGAGCAAAACCTTTCACCACTAATCTAGCACGATACCGCTCCACTTGGTCATTACCATCTCGTTTGATCTTGTAGACCCATTTATTCCCAATAGCCTTCCTTTCTTGTGGTAGTGGAACAAGATCCCATGTCTTGTTCTTATGAAGAGCTTCAATTTCTTCTTGCATTGCTATCGTCCACAGAGAAACTTCTTGGCTGTTTATTGCCTCATGGAAATTTGATGGCTCTCCATCTTCTGTTAGTAAGCAATATGCAACATTGCCCTCCATAATGTACTCTAAGTGCCAAGCTGGTTCTCTCCTCTCCCGTATTGATCGTCAAACTTCTGGAGTACTAGACTTTACTTGTTCTTCGTGCTCTAGTGTTGCATTAGAAGTATCTATAACTTCTTGTTCTTCTCCAAATTCAACTGTAGTAATTTCTGATTTTTCTTTTGCAGTGCTATCATTTTCATTTTCCTGTACCTTGCCTTATGCAAATATCACGTCTCTACTGATTATCACCTTGCGGGCAGTGGGATCCCACAGGCGGTACCCCTTAACTCCATCAACATACCCTAAGAAAATACATTTTCTGGATTTTGGATCCAGCTTTGATGTTTCTTGGGCGTTGTACATAACGTAAACAGAACTTCCAAATGTATGTAAGTGAGAATAATCAGATGGCTTACCAGTCCACATTTCTATCGGCGTTTTCAGATCAATTGCAGTTGATGGTGATCGATTGATCACATAACAAGTGGTCTTGACTGCTTCTGCCCAAAATGACTTGGCCATCCCCGCAGTTCTTAACATCGCTCTTGTCCGTTCTAACAAGGTTCTGTTCATCCGCTATGCTACTCCATTTTGTTGTGGAGTGTATGCCACTGTAAACTGCCTTTTGATACCTTCTCGTTGACAAAATTTATCGAATTCATCACCAGTATATTCTCCTCCATTGTCAGTCCTTAGACCTTGATCTTCTTTTCAGATTCAAGCTCAACCCGCGCTTTGAATATTTTGAAGACTGCGAACATATCTGACTTCATTTTGATTGGATACACCTAACATCTCCTAGAGTAATCATCAATAAAAGATACAAAGTATCTTGCACCTCCTAGGGATATAATCGGTTCTTGCCAAACATCAGAATGAACCAGATCTAGAATAGCTTTATTTCTAGCAGTGGATCTGCTGAATTTCAATCTATGCTGCTTACTAGTAACACAATGTTCACAAAATGGTAATGTTACCTTTTTGAGCCGTGGAAGAAGCTTTTGTTCTGAGAGAATTTTCAAACCACGTTCCGACATGTGGCCAAGTTTACGGTGCCACATCATCGTTAATTCTTTTGCTGAACTTGTCGATGCGACATATGCTTCTCCTTCTTGTAGTATCTCACCTTTAAGCATGTATAAATTTGCAGCTATCTTTTCCATTTTCATTACCACAAGCGCACCTTATATTATTTTCATGACCCCATCTTGTACATGGGTCTTGCAGCCAATACCATCTAATTGTCCTCAAGACAATAGATTTTTCTTCAAGCCTTTTACGTGTCGTACCTCCTGGATAGTGCGAATTGTACCATCATACATTTTCAATTTGATGGTACCAATACCAGCGATCTCCAAGGCATGACCATTTCCCATGAACACAGATCCTCCTGAGATAGGTTCATACTGATGGAACTATTCCCTCATTGGTGTCATGTGCCATGTAACTCCTGAATCCATAAGCTAGACATCAAAAAATTGCTTTCTGCCTTCAACAGCTGTTGTTGCCTTGCTGTATAAAATTTCACCATCATCTGAGGTGCTTGCTACATAACCCTAAGCTTTTGTTGTCTCAAGACCTTTTCTGTTGGCTTCTTCATTCCTTTTGAGATTCCAACAATCCCTTTTTAAGTGCCCTTTCTTGTCACAGTAATGACACTTAACATTCTTTTTACTCCTGGATTTTGATCTACTCTGATTTTGACTCCCACTGGGGCCACGTTCCGTTGATCTCCCTCTCATCATTGTCAAAGCTTCGGCTTGCTGTGAGCCTCCTGGCCTATCTTCTCTTCAAGAACCGCATCTGCAATATCATCGAAGACTAGAACTTCAAGGTTGTTGGTTAAGTTGATAATGAGTTGATCATATGAATTAGGTAGACTTTGAAGTAGAATTTCAACACGTTCCCCCATCTCTATGTTATGCCCCATTCCTGTGAGCTGTGAAAATAAAGTGTTGAGGGTGTTGATGTGGTCAGTCACCATAGTTGACTCCATCATCCGAAGGGTGTAAAGCTTTCTCTTCAAGAAGATTTTGTTGTGCAGCGATTTGACCTCGTACAATTTTGTCGGAGTCTCCCATATCTCTTTTACTGTCCTTTTCTCCGCCACACTTGACAATACTCCATCGGCTAGTGCTAGATGCAGATTAGCAATAGCATTGTCATCCATCTCGTTCTACTTGTCGTTGTCAGTGATCTCGTCGGGCCTTTCTCCAATTGCTGCCAAGCAGTTATCTTTTCTCAAAACTGCTTTTATTCTCATTTTTCACAATGAGAAATTATTCCCATTAAACTTCTCTATTTCGTACTTCGTCGCCATTATTGAAGATGCCTCCTTTCCACTAACTGGATCTGACCATAGCACGAAAAATCAGCTATAAACCCAACGCTCTGATACCACTGTTAGGACATTATAGTACGGGACACACAATTACAACTGAAGTAGAAATGAGAAAAATCAAAAATCAAAAGCAAATTGTAGAAAAATTTCACTATTTCGAAAAAGGATTACAACAATTTCTCTCTAAAATAAGGAGAGCACAATTGACAATACCCTCTCTTATAATAGGAGAAAATACACTCTCTCTAATAAAAGAAAAAACAATATTTAGGAGAAACCTCACTTTTATCTCTCTAAAATTTTCTCTCTTTTACTTCTCTAAATTGGGATTTTTCCTCTCCAAAATCTATCAATAATTATGTAGTCAAATGCATGTATATATAGAGGAGAGAGACATTTAATAATGGCGGTGAATACACCTTGATTTAGTCCAATTTCTAGCTTATTTCCAGCAACATTTGTGATAAGCATTTGACTATTCAAATGCTTAATGATGAAGAGATTTGATTCTTATCCTTTAAGCCACAAAAGTGGCTTTACCGCCACAGGATCCCCCATTATTGAGATACTTGCTATGTAATACTTGCGCTCACAATTCAATGTCAAATGATTGAAATTAATAAGGTCGCTCTCTAACACAATTTTTTTATTTTTTATTATTATTATTTTTTTAAGTTTGGGAATTTTCTATAGGCACCATTGTTTAGTTGTTTATTCAGCACTGCATTCCAATCCTAGGAATGAGAAAAGTGAATGTGTGAAATGTCTATTCCTACTCAAACACCAAGCCCTTGTATATATAATGCACTACAGCTCTACAATTGGACAGAAATCTCCCTCTGCACACTGCCAACCTTATGATGTAATTTAGAAAAGAAATATTAAACCTATAACTGCAACTAGCCTACCTCAACTGGTCATGTCTTGACAAAAAATGGATTAAAATTCGAACAGATGTAAAGGAACCCTGACCTTAAAGGAGGGTATCTTAATTGATAATCAGAAATTTGAACTCGTGCTTCTGCTGATGATATAACAAACTAACATTAGAAAGGTGGATGTGAGCTGGGGGAGACCAGGACGTCTGTCAAATACAAATGAGCCTTAATATATATATATATATATATAGGGCCTGACTTTGATGTAAACGCTTAAATCTATTTTTTTTTTTCTGGGTTAAATACGTACATGGACCCCTGTTCTATTATCTATCTATGCCAAGCGAAAGAACAAGTCATTCTACTTGAGAAACTCCAAAAAAGCTTCATTTTGCTAGGAATCATCATCAATTAAGATATTGCGTAATTACAGAGAAATATAGGATAGATGAAAGGGAATTAGTGGAAAGTAGCACATTTCATTTGAAACTTCCATGCAGAAAGTGAAGAAAGAGGCGTGCCCTTCCAACCAATAGTTAAGCATCTTCCATCCATATCGAAAGTGCAGGCGTACCCACAGCCGAAGTTCTTAAGCACCAGATTAGCTTGATAAATAGATGACATGCTCAGTTCTACCTCAACCAGCCCAAAACGTGCAAAAAATTCCCTCCAGACACTGATACTCACATGTCGAATCTTCCTTTCCTCTCCCTCTGCTGCCACAATATTTCTTATTGCACAACTGAAGCATGTTGATTCAGCATCCCTTCTATTTTCCTTGTCATCCTTCATACAATCTGCCAGGAAATCAAAAAATGCACCATAGTAAAACAGTGCTTCTACAAATCGGTCCACAAAAATTGGAGAATTACAATTTGCCTCAATTTCTGTGAAAATCATTACACCAGGATTGATAGTTTTAATCACTCTCATCACGTGCTCCAGTCTATCTGGGCATCCAATCATAGTTGTCAAAGCGTATGCTGCGTAGATGGTAACAGCTTCATCATCATCCAACTTGAAGAGGTCTTTATTGAGATCTAAAATATCATCTACCATGACAATGATAAAAGAAAATGCCAAGTTCAGGGACTCTGCAAAGCTTGTAAGACGCCTACCCGTCTCTTCTAATTTTTCCTTTGATTTTGTTCCCACAGCCGTAATTTTAAGATGCTCAATAGGATTTTCGAATCTAGTGAAAAGAGCTTGCATCAAGATTGTGCAATGTATTCCATTCCTGATCTCAAGGTCAATGACGTGTACCTTCCTTGCCTCTGCTACATGTTCTACTAAGGCTTGAATTCCTGCTAATTTGGTAATCTGAGAAACAGGCATCTCACAGTGAAATGCTATAAGGGTTGAATCTCGACACTTCAATGCTTCTAGAGGATCTGCAGTCTTTTTCCCCAAACCCTTCGGAGTAATTCTTCCAGTTTCTCTGTCAATCTTCTCATAAAGAGCCTCAGTAAAATAAAAGACTAATCTCTGAATAGGGCTTCCTCTGTTGGAGCTCATTTTGTCACACTCATGAAGGAGCTTGATTGCACGATCGTACTGCTGCTGGCCTAATTTTTCAGCAGAGGACAGAAGATTCTGGACAAGATGAACCACTTTTGAATCTCCTGCAGAGTTAGCCAAAATTAAACTTGGATACGGATGGCTAAGCATGGAAAGCTCATCGCTACATTTAGAACTGGATTGAATAAATTTTTTTGCAGCCAGTTGAATGATTATTTCAGCTGAAAGTGTTGGACCGTTACTACTAGTGTATTGTATCTCAGAGCTTGGCATATTAACCTTTTCACCGTTGAACCTTCTGCATCTGCTTCCATATCTCTTCAGGATCTCAAGAGAACCTAAAGGGATTCCAAACTGTCTTTTCTTCTTGGGTGCATTAAGCTCTGAATTTTGCGACTCGACACTAACAAGCTGACTGAATTCATCTTCAAGTGATTGAAAAGGCGGAGAGACAAAATCAAGATACGAATCATCAAAGCTCCTGAAATTAGTGAACTGTTTTAGTTGCTGGTCAATTTGGTACTTGCACATGGCAAGTCCTGGCTGAGTTATACTATCTTGTGGCTGAAAGAACCCCATGCTGGAGCTAAATGGATCAAAATCTGATAGACCCCATTCCCCACCTCCAAAGAGGCCATTATGATTTGTTAACTTCTCACCTCCCCAGTTCCCAGTATTCTTTACTCCATCAGAAGTAAATTGATCAGTTGGGAAAACTCCGTTTGACATCTCAATTTTTGGAACCTCTATTTGAACGTTCAATGAGTACTCGTACACTTAGTTTCAGTACTAGCTAATCCTCCTATAAATAGCAATTCCATTTTTCATAAAATGACAAAAGCTTCCAACAAATATTTAGTGAAAGTTCCTTGTAAATAGTGCAAACTTTGGGATATTCAATCACTTCAATCAATGTGGACGACATTTTCAATAACCGGCATTCGTCTGATATTTGACACTAATATGGGTGAGTTACCCCACAATGATTACAGAAAACACACAAACAAGTGGGACCCAATTTTTTAACAATATTTAATTCATATGGGACCGCATCTCTTGTGAGACATCTGTAAAACATCTGTGAAAATTTTTTTGTACACTTGAAATAATCCTAAATTCTATCGGCACTTAATTGACAACAACAAACAAGAATAACAATCCAGTAGGACACAGACGAACCTTCATCGAGCTGACACTAAAAGTATCGATCTTCTACAGTGGCGGAACCAAGATGTTAGAGTTGAGGGGTCCTAAAATGAAAGATATTAAGGTGAAGAAGGGAGGGGTGTGCTACCCCCGAAATTTTTTTTTTTTGGAGTTGGGGATATAGCACAAATATTTATAATGATTAAAGAACTTGTACAATTTGTGCATTTCTTAAGCACTACAAAACATTAAAAAAAATTCAACAGATAGATGCAACAAAATATTTTTACAAAATCAATCTAGCTCAATCTATAAGCCTTAATATTGATGATGTAATACAGCATAAATAAACTCAGTGCAACTCAAAGATAAGAATGAAAATAGAAAGAAAACTAAATAAATTAAATGGGTTGGATTTCTAAATTTAAAAAAAAAAAAAAAAAAAAAACTTCGGCTGTAATTTCATCAAAAAAAAAAAATCTAAAAAAATGGAAGGTTCGAGGATCATGGGGGAGCCCTCCTGAAGATTATTGGATCTGATTAGTTAGATCCTAAATATAGAAAATTATAAGTCCCGTGAAACCACTGTGTCGTTTGGATTATTTAGGATCTGATTAGTTAGATATTACTTGGGTAAGCTTAACTGTCTGTCATGGCTAAAAACAGATTTTTCAATTTAAGAATGTTAATGAGGTGCCATCCATTAATTCAACTGAAGCACATCCTAATCCTACATAAATAAAAGAGTCACTTCCTAAAATATTGTTCATAAGCCGAGCTGAGTTCTATGAGCCGTCTATAGCCGAGCCGAGCGAGCCTTAGTTGGCTCAGCAATTTTATTTTTTAACCCAGGAGCCACTTTCGTTTTTTATCCCTTTTGGTTTTCGGAATATTCATTTGCTGCCATTTTTTGCCTTCTAGATCTAGATCTGAAACTCGGCGTCTTCCTTGGTCTTTCTCCCTCTTGTTTCTAGATTTAGATCTAGATCTGAAACTCGACGTCTTCCTTGGTCTTTACAGAAATCTGTCTGAAACTCGGCGTCTTCCTTGGTCTTTCTCCTTTCAGCATTTTTCTTGGTCTTTACAGAAATCGGTCTGGTCTGAATCTCGGCGTCTTCCTTTGTCTTTCTCATTTCAGCGTTTTCCTTGGTCTTTACAGAAACCGGTCTGAAACTCGGCGTCTTACTTGGTCTTTCTCCCTCTTGTTTCTAGATTTAGATCTAGATCTAAAACTCGGCGTCTTCAGCACTGCAGCCCATCAGACTCTCCTCCGTCCACGCCCATCGCCATCTCTCATCGTCTGCTCTTGTTGGTCCAAAGGTAGAACATAACCTTCTAATTCTTCAAATCTTCAACTCTTACTGTTCATTATCTGGTTTTCCACTATTCATAATTGAATATTTCTTCTTCTGCCCGAAGGATCATAAGTATTAAAATGGTCAGAGGATGAATCGGGCTACGAAAAAAGGTTAATGGAATGCAACAGGCAAAGATAGGAACATTGCTTCTACGAAGGGAGTAAAGGTCGTGCTCCGGATGGCAAAAGGACTAATTGGGTGATACTGCACAAGTATCGTGCTACAGATATGTCACTCGATGGCACTCATCCTGGTCAGGTTTGGACTTTTCTTAGAGCATTTCATTTCTGTTTTGACATTAGCAATTACATTGTCATGTTATCTTAGTTTGTGGGTTGTTAGGATTCTTAGCTTGTAGAATGTTTAATCGATATGTTAATTTTTGCATCAGATAGTAAAACGAATTGTAGCTTGCCTATAGTGAATTGAATGTGTTCATTTATTTAAATTTGGCATTCCACTCTGCTTAGTTAAATAAAATAATGGGACATCAGTATTTAATTGAATTATGTATCTATCGTATGTTTTTTTGTTTTATCTTCTTGCTGTAATTCCTTTTTAAAAATACTGATATCAAACAAGAAGAGAACACTGAAAGTTAAAGGGATTCAAATTTTGAATAATTTGCGTCAGGAGTTTTATTATTAAGATATTTTGCATTTATTTTAAAGATGCAAAAATCTGATCAAGATTGCCAGTTTTTGAATTTTTTTGCTGCAGTACTGTTGATGGATCATAAGTAACAAGACATGTTTCTTGTCAAATGTTTGAATGTGGTTCACATGATGGCTTTTTGGTCCTTATTCATTTAGTAGGTTACTTATTCACTGTGTAAATTTTGTTGATACACACTTTGATTTAAGTTTTCCCCTTTACTTGATTATGTTTTACAGAAGTTTGTACCTTTTCATTATGTGGAAGTGTCTCGGTTAGTAGTGCAACAATTCTTACCATTTTTGGTATGTTAAATCAACTTCTGAACTTTTTCATTGAAGAAGAAACAAGAATGAAAATCTGTTTGGTAACTACGTGGCATTACTTTGCATTTGGATTACTTGTGGGAGAGGAATAGTTCTTACCTCATGTTTTGGAACAATGCATAAAAACAAAAACTATATTTTTCCTATAAATGTTTTGTATGTAAGACTATTCTTGTTAATAGAACTCATGTTACCATATTTTAATTATGATAGTGAACTACACTTAGATACATTTCACAAGCGTACGTGCACACGTGCACACACATACATTTTACGTTGAGAGCAAAATAATTGTACCTTTACTGCATAAGTTTGAAATGTAGTAGTATGTGACAATCACTTTTTACTTCTTATTCTGTAGCTGCAATACAATGTTTTTAGCTATGTTTACACTAATGAATGGGTGGAGCATTTGCCATTAAGCTGCACATTACTGTTATGTATTCATCTGCAGTAAGAAAATAGAATTTGAACACTATATAATTTTGGCTTCCGATCTAGAAATCGAGCTATTTCAACATGATACATTTTTAATTGTCCATTACTATGAATGTTAAGCATATGAGAACTTTAATATAACAAGAGGTACTTCTCTCGCATAAAATGTTAAAATTTCTTTTTGTCTTATTTGTTTTTTGCAAAATCGATGTTTACAAAGTTATTCCCAATTGCAATTTATTGTATGAGAGTCTACTGGTTTTTTTTTTTTTTTTTTTAAGTATCAGTTTACTCTTTCACCTAGAAGTTGATTTAAAACATACTTCTATTTATTCTACACTACTAAATACTCAATTACAACTCTACTACATGCAATGCACAGAAATTTTTGATGCACCAATTGCTTATATTGTTCGGTTAGATGTTGCATTTTTTCTTTTTTGGAATAACTGTATATCACTGTTAATTTACATTTTATTTTATGGGATCCTGGTCATTTACTGAATTTTCTTATTTTACAGAATAACATCTTTTATCCCTACATAAATAAAAGAATCACTTTGTCATCCCTGTTCACAAGCCTAGACGAGTTCTTTGAGCCGTGTATAGCCGAGCCGAGCGAGCCTTGGTTGGCTCAGCAATTATTTTTTTAACTCAGGAGCCACTTTCGTTTTTTATCCCTTCCTTTTGCTTTCTAGAATATTAAATTGGATGGAAATGGTACACAATGACGGCAACTGAACTGAAAGGTTGAGGACTTGTGTGTTTAGATTTAAAGGTTGGGGATCAAAGTTGCTACAAATGAAAAATGTCCAGGACTAATGCCACAATTTTCTCAAGTTTATATTAGTAATTTGTGTTCCTTATTCAATAATCCTAGACCTGCTTAACATCCACATAAATTTAGAGAAACACTCGTTATTAGTATGATAAATGTATTCAAAATTATCAATTTCATGTAGTTGCAGATATGGTAATTCTGATATATTCTGGACATAAAGCACTAATATTATTGCAATTGGAAAAAGGTAACATTTCATAATAGAAATTAGAGAAAACCCATAAATTTGTTAGCACTAAGCAAGTCAATTAGGAGGTTACATACACTTGACATGACCATTTGCTTTTATTTATTTATTATCATTATTATTTGGAAAAATCACTACATATACAGTATTTGGGCATTTGACTTGCAGACTAATCTCCCGATGCCCCGAGTAAAATAAGCATTATTCTACTGCATATTCTTAATAAATTTGATGTTAGCTACATGAATTTTGTAAGATTGTAAAATTTAAAGTCACTAGATCCTTAAGAAGACCAAAAATAGTTTCACTTAGTGATGCTATTGGAAAGTTCACAAGGGAAAAAGAATCCTTATGGTGAACTTCAGTGACTACAAAATCACCTATTAGATACCTGAAGTCTATTGTTTTCATGTATTTTTGTTTGTCTTTTTTCTTTATTTTCTTCCTGTTTTGTATATTTTTATTAATTCTTTGCCTGTGATTTCCAGTTTACAAATAGTAAAAGGCTCAGAGAAGTACGCATGGAGAGTGGTGCTGGTGCATTGGATATCAATCTACAAATGCGAAAGAGAAAATCTCAACGTCTTATTCAATTAGAAGGTAATGTAAGACAAGAGAAAACTTCTTAATAATTACATTATTGGAGATTTTTTTTCCGTTTTCTTGTGACCCGTGTCAATTTTTTCCTTTATGTATACTAATTTTTTTTGTCCATTGAATGTATTACTATAGTATGTATTATTTTTGCTCTATAGTTTATTGTAACAAGCAAGAGATATTTTCAATTTTTGCAGCTATTGGTGCGACAAATTTAGCTTCGAGCAGTCTTTTTCTTGATTCCGAAAATGAAGAGGATCAAACAGGTTACAAAATATTTACATTGAAAGAAGGGCTTGATGGTACATCTAACATCATACAAGAGCAATTTCTAACTGATGAAGATATGGAAAATGATAAATTTACTTCAACGTTTAACTCGCATAATATTCCCACTAAATCTTGTGTTCTAAAAGGAAGACTACTTGGGGTAACTCATTTTACTTCATTCTAAATTTATGGTCTATTCTTCCTATCATTTACAGATACATTTTGCTTATTTTATCGTCTGTAATATTACATTTCTCAACAGCGTAAATATTATTGGATCAAAGCTAGACCATCCATCAAAACAACAAAACAAACTTTTTGGTACATGTCTTGTAAAAATTGCAACAAAGTCACTCATGCTGATTTTCATGAAATTTTCCTATGTATTTACTGCAAACATCCTATTGCAAAAGCTGTACCAAGGTAACACTTACTACAATTTATTCCAATTAGTAACCTTGTTCTAATTACTTTTAGCACCTATAATACTTTCATACATTTTAATCATTCTCCACTAAACTAAAATATACTTATTCTCCATTCCCATAGAGAAAATGTCACTGTACAATTGGAAGATGCAAGTGGAACTTTAGATGCAAGTGCAATTGGAGACTCTGCAGAGACAATAATGAAGCGTAGTGCTCAGGATTTGATCAATTTTACAAAATCAGTAAGAGAAGTTTACAAGAACCATGTCACACCATTTAAACTTCTAATCATACATATATATAAATAACAATTTTTTACCTTTATTTTCAGACAAAAAACTGATCCATCCAGTGCTGCAATATCTCTACTAGACATTGAAGAAGAATACATTTTTTACGTCAAAGTTACCCAGCTGGAACAGAACACTACTCAGTACAAATATGAAATCATATTTGTTCTGAATTCTCTTCTTGCAACAGAACAACAAACTGGGAAAGATAAAAGCTCCTTGAACTTTGCTGAAGAAAACAAAAATTCTGAGACTGAAGAGGTGTCTACACCATCTGCAAAACGAGTGCTCTTCAAAGCATTACCTAAGCCAGTGCTTCCCGATATAGTGGCTGAAAAAACCATCGATACCCCCAGCTCTACAACTCATCAAGTTACAATAAAGAGAAAATTCGACTGACTACATCGTATATTTTTGTAGACTATAAGTGTTACAACCTGGAAGTTCGTTTTGCTCATTTTGTCGTTATAACTTCTGAATGAACAACTATGTTCTATTTTGTAGCACATATCTTTGATTGCTCCCATGAAGGCTAAGCTTAGAAGTTAATGGTTTCAGGTTCAAATTTCCCTGTATTTTGTACTAAAAATGTTGCACAGATTTTACTCGTGGGAGATGATAACAGTTATGTGGCTTTGTAGCTTGGAACTTCATTGAAATTTTGTATAAGTTCAAGCTAAATCAATGTCTACAACTTTTATTCGTACTTTGTACTATATCTGTTATTGTTGCTGGTGATTAGTAGGTTTTGGGTTGTAGAGTTATTTATTCTTGGGTTTCAACTGCCCTTAATGATATTGGGAAATAAGCTCATCATCAGAGCAGTTCGAGATTAGCTCAATTCTTGATCTTCTTTCTTACTTTGTGATAGCCAATTTTTTTAATTTGCTTATTGTCTTTTGTTAATATAGTGACTCAGAATACAATAGCATAAAATAACACTGTATTTCTTAGTGTTTACTCTGTTACCTTTCACATTTTGTTGCTGGATTGTATGGTTGGGGTCTCTTGATTGCAAAAGACATGGAAAAGATATAAATTAATTCACTTAACATTTTTTTTTCTCTCTCAGGAGCAACTAGATCCATTTTCTCTTGTTGTCGATAAATTATCAATACTTGCGAATAGGTTAAGGTCCATGGTAGTTGGGGAGATATTTGACATTCATACGTTGTCTTATTTATGTAAGTTAGGATCCTATGTCCTATTTTTCTACCAACAATTGCTACTGGGATTACAAAAGGAATGGCGACATCTCTATCTGTTTCATCTATAAGAACTATCCCAACTCCTCCAGCTTCTTTTACTACTACACTTTTTGCCAGCTTCAACTCTGTTGAGCTCCCAACATGCATGCATACTATTGAAGTTCTATTATACATAGCCATAACACGGAGAAGAAGAGAAGTTCTGGGCAAATTGAATAGCATTATTACAAGAAAAGGAGACAGTGGTATCATTTA
The DNA here is from genome assembly GCA_019395295.1 of Osmanthus fragrans. Classification (NCBI taxonomy): domain Eukaryota; kingdom Viridiplantae; phylum Streptophyta; class Magnoliopsida; order Lamiales; family Oleaceae; genus Osmanthus; species Osmanthus fragrans. Next base: position 26,586,469 of record CM033357.1, read on the forward strand.
TAAACTGAGGTAAATTCTGAGTTACACTCAATTGAGTAAGTATGCTTTCATTGCATTGCATGTGGTTTTTGCAAGCTACAAATCTCTATCTACGAAACTTTTAATAACACCATTTTAGAACCATTCAATTCCAATGTTATTATTAACATCAATGTCATGGATAATGAAGATGGATTATAGATTGAAAGAAGTTACTATTCGAAAACTCATAAGGATTAATTGCCATTGTCAAGCTATAAAAGAGAAAAAAAAAAATCTAAAATAAGGGCAGATTATATGGACTCGTGTAAGATTTATCATACAACAGAATGTTTACAACTTAGAGAAATAGAGAAGTAAAAGAATGTCTTCAATAATTCAACTTTTCCTTAATCACTTGCAATCAAACGTATTTGGTTTGGTTGACAATTGGTTGTAATAATGTAAAGTAGAACCTCTTTCAATCTCTTATAGGTTCTAAAACATGCCTCTGATGCTGAGTACTTTAAAATGGGCATAGAAGGAAAAAGATTTCGGCCCACGGTAACATCTTTTCAATTTGGGGGGTCAAGTGCCATGATCTTATGCTAATCCTAATGGCTTTATTAGAACCATAGTGGTAACTTTGATTATTAGTGCTCCATGCATCTTTCATTGTTAATACACATAATTTCTTCTACACATCCATGCTATTATATAGTCAACTACAACATATCACGTGCATTGCACGTGCATCTAACTAGTAATAAATTAAAGGAGCCAGTTTTGAGGGCACTATTTCTATGGAAGCGTGCCCATTTTTATTTTTGGCTTCTTACTACAAGAAGCGACGTCGTTTTATTTCCCATTTCTTTGCCTTTCCTCTTTCGTTTACCCTTTCTTCAACCCTCACCTCCACCAATTCATTTCTATCTCCTACTCGACGCCGAATGTAGAAGAGGAATTTCCTGCGACTACTCTCCATTGGGATCATTCTTTTGCTCACTTCGGATGGGTAAGGACTCACAACTTACTCTTTTCCTCGTCTACGCCACCAAGCCTTAGTCGATCGATCCTTCTCGATTCAAAATGGTTTGCAGTTCAAATCCCTTAAAGTGGACCAACTTCTCCAACATTTAGCCTTGTTTCATCAAATCCTTTTGGCTTCAAAGTGAAAGATTTGATCTGAGGTGGATCTCTCATATGTACTCCACGTCAAAGTGGGACTTGCTTGCTTGTATTTGTTGCTGGTTCCGATCATACAACTGATGTTCTTATGGCCGAAGTGATTTCAAATGAGTTTGCTTTGGAAGCAACACAACTGGCTTTGTAAAGCCATGGGAAGGAAAGAGGAAAGTTTAGGGGTTTTTTTTTTGTTTAAATGTCTAGATTCATTTGTGTTTTCTTAGGTCTTTGTTGTTCACCCTTCATATACTTTTCTTTTTATCTAAGATTACTTATACACATATCCCTTGATAATTCGTACACTACAAATCAAGTAATCTTGAACAGAACCTCGTTTTCTAGCAAATTGTGAGTTGTTTTTTCGTGAATTTTAATGTGGGAAGTTGTGAAACTTTCGTAATCTTTATAGGTTTTATTTAAAATTTGGTTTTGGTTTTGGATTTTTTTTTGTATGTACACAACCCTTCATTGTATATGAGATTTGATCAGTTTTCTTAAAAATTAAGAAATCTTGAACATAACCCTGTTTTCTAACAAATGGTGAGTCGACATGTTGTGAATGTGGAAGCAAGTTGTAAAGCAGTTTGAGAATTGGGAAAGAATTTTAAACCTCTCCCCAAACAGACAAAGATATGAGAATTTTTAGTCGCACCAACGTTTATTATTTCGTTCTCTAAGAATAATCTTACTCAGAAGTTGATGCAATTATTAGCTGAAAGCATTGGAAAAAGCACTAAAGGGAAACACCATTGTATTCTTGGAGAGTGGTTCTCTGCATCTATGCCTACCTCCTCAGAAAGCCTTCACCCTTCATTGCTGTATTTTAGTCCCTACTGTTGCTTTTGTAACCAAAGTATGTGATTATATGTATCTTTAATTTATAGATGTCATGTTGTTAGGATTTGGGGTCCATCTTAAAAGGTCAACCTTATTAAGAGGAGTAGTCTCAAATCTTTTATATATTGGTCTATATTTTTATCCACAACCAATGTGGGATTCTAATACGCCCCCTCACGCACAGCGTGAACCATGCCAAACAACTGTGAATAAATCGATATTGAGGGCACCCAACATTATAAAATTGGGTCTGACTCTGATACCATGTTAGGATTTGGGGTCCATCTTAAAAGGTCAACTTTATTAAGAAGAGTAGTCTCAAATCCTTTATATATTGGTCTATATTTTTATCCACAACCAATGTGGGATTCTAATACATGTAATAGTTTTCATGTGATTTATTAATGTGGTCAATGTGCCTTCAAAATTCAGACCATTAATATTTTACCCTACTTTTTGCACCTGATGCAGAATGCTCCATATTATGCAAAAAAAAAAAAAAAACAAGATATCATAACTCTTATCTGCCCTAATGTAACTAGAATAATTAATATTTCTTTTCTTCCATATTGTCATCTTATTGTTTCGATTGCAATTTAATTTTATAATTCTTAATTTGACTAGGTAAAAGAGTATACATGTCTATGGGAGAACCTTTGTTAATCTGTTGGGCTGCCTCAATTACTCTTGGCCCACTTGTTGTGTTGGGCCTTTGCTGGACGGTTTTCTGACCCATATATATTTACTTTGTGTGAAATCGTGTTTTGGAAATAAACTCGCCTTATGGCTTCTTGACTTTGATATCTAGCCCTACACCTGGCCAGATCTCCACCGTTGGCGAAATCGTTTGATCTTTCTGTCTTTTTAGCCATTCTGGAAGCTTCATTCTTGTTAGACATTCTGTGTGGTTTGAGAGAGACTTTCTGTGTGCTAGGGTTTCTCCTTCGTCTTCTCTCTGTCTACTGTAAATCTGAGTGATTTTCTAAGTAATTCTTAGTGATAATAATAGAGAGAACACTTGATTTGTACTTTGTGAGAATAGGTATATTCTGAGAGATTTGAGGCAAAATCGAATCGAAGAAATCTTTGATTTCTTCGTACATTGTAATCCGTTTCTTGGTGATTCTTAGTGGAACTAGAGCTCTATCTATTCTGTGGATGCTCAACGTGATGAGTAGGCTTAGGCCGAACATCCGGGCCCTTTGGGCGAAAAAATCTTTGTGTTCATTTACTTTTCGCGATTTAATCTTTTTCATTTATGTTCTTTGTGAACTCTGGGACCAACAAGTATCAGAGCCACTATTACAGTAGATCTGTGTTGGTGTTCATTTTTGAAACCCTAATTTTTGGAAATTTTTACTCGACTGTTCTGATCTTGCTATTTCTAAATCAATCTTTGTGGAAAATGAAACCATTGGGTTGAGTTGTATAGAATATCCTTTTTAAATAAAATTTCTAAAAGGATTCAAGTTTTTTGCGAAAGCGATCTGTGTGTTCTTTCTGAAAAATTCAAATTGCTTTGGCTATCTCTCAAGATCTGGAATCTTTACTGAGTTTGTAATGTTACTGCTCTTACTCTGTGGTGAGTTGGGTTGACTCGTTTAACTCATACTGAGTTTTGGTGAGTTGGGTTGACTAGGTTGATTTCACTGAGTCTGTGTGAGTCGTTGCTTTCTGCACCTGTCCTGAAGTTTCCCTACATTTGCTTCTGGTATTCTCTAAAACCTTCAGTATACTGTTGTTTCAATTTTTGGAATCTGTTATTAGGGTAAGTAATCTTCTCCTGCTTTCTTTTGTCCAAGATCTCATCGAGGATCTGGGAATCTGAGGGAGTAGGGGGACAAAGGATTACCACTCCTTAAACACTTTCAAAATTGATTGTTCCTGCACAATCATTGTCACTGATTGGTTAATTGTCTTTTCTTATTGCATTCTGCATTTCTTGGAACTGTTATCTCATACTGTCAATACCTGCTATATACTGTGTGGTCTGTTTTGGATTCTTGTGATTATATCTTCAATCATGTCTAGTTCACATAAATTTGAAGTAGAAGTTTGGAAGAGGACTAGGGACTTTAGCTTATGGAGACAAAAATGAGGGCTCTGGTGTTGCAACAGAGGTGTGCTGCTGCCATAGATGATATGTGGCCACCTGAATTTAGTGCCTATAGAAGGCAGGAATTAGATGAGATTGCTTGGAGTTCTATCTTTCTTCACTTATCTGATACTGTTATTAGAAAAGTTGGAGAAACCACTAATACACTGGGCCTATGTGCTAAGTTAGAATCTCTCTCCCTTGCTAAAAGTATGCCTAACAAATGTTATCTCCTTAGACAATTTTATAACTTCATATTTAATCCCTCCTCTACTCTGGAAGATGACATTGATAAGTTTACTTGATTGGTTTAAGAATTGACTGACTGTGATGAGAAACTTTCTGAAGATCAACAAGTAGTGGCCTTGCTGAATGCCTTAGGAGATAAACATAGAGAAATTAGAAATGTTTTGGAATATGGTAGGACTGATCTCAATGTTGACATTGTCATATCATCCTTAAGGAATAGAGAACTTGAATTAAAATATGATTTCAAGGACTTTAAATCTATGCATGCTGAACCTTTAATAGGCCTTAGCTCTTCTGTTGTAAGCATAAAATCTGATAAGTTTTTAATCTGGCACAAAAGACTTGGTCACATGTCTAAAAAGGGTTTAACTATTTTGAATAAACTTGGGTATTTTGGAAAGGATAATTTTGAAAAATTAAACTTCTATGAAGACTGTATTCTTGAAAAACAAAATAAGCTTCCTTTTAAAACTGGAATCCATAAATCCATTTCAATCTTGGATTATTTACATGCTGACATGTGGGGTCCAGCATCCTTGAATACCTTAAGTGGTTTCAGGTTCTACTTGCTGATAGTAGATGATTTTTCAAGAAAAATATGGACCTTCCTTTTGAAACATAAGTCTGATACTTTTCAAAATTTCTAACAATGGAAATTGATGATTGAAAATCAAAGAAATAAGAGAATCAAAACTCTCAGGACTGATAATGGTCTTGAATTTTGCAATCTAGAATTTGACACTTTTTGTAAAGAAATGGGATCTTAAGGCATAGAATCGTGACATATACTCCTCAGCAGAATGGTATTGCTGAGAGGATGAACAGAACCTAACTGGAAAAGGTCAGATGTATAATTCATAGTCCTGGCCTTCCAAAATTCTTTTGGGGAGAAGCTTTAAAAACTGCCACATATATAATTAATAGAAGTCCTTCCAGTGCAATTGACTTCCAAATTCCTGAGAAAATGTGGTCCAAAAATGTGCCTGATTATAATAGACTTAAGGTTTTTGGATGTGCTGCTTATTCACATCAAAATGAAGGAAAACTTGAACCTAGATCCTTGAAGTGTGTTTTCTTGGGGTATGGGGAAGAGACCAAAGGGTACAGACTTTGGGTTAAATGTAAGAATGGTTTTCAAGTTATTATAAGCAGAAATGTCATTTTTAATGAAAATGATTTTCCTTGCAAGACACAATCTGAAACTGTAACTGATAAAATTGTTCCTACAATTGAAACTATCCTTGAAAATCAAACAGAAAATCAAAATGATTTGACTGAGGTGGAGTCCACTCAATTTGAAACTAATCAGGATCTAAGTGAACCTGATGATGCAATTGATTCCATTAACCCTTCTCTGGCTGATTACCAATTGACTAGAGACAGAAAAAGAAGGAACAAAATTCCCTCTACTAGGTTTAACAGTGATGACTTTGTCACCCTGTTTACTGCTCTTGATTCTCTAAATTCTGAACCCTCCACCTTTGAATAAGCTGTAAATTGCTTTGATTCTAAAGTTTGGAAAGAAGCTATGAATGAAGAAATGGAATCTCTAATAAAAAAAAAAACCTGGATTTTGGTTAATGAACCAGAAAATCAGAAAGTTGTTGACTGTAAATGGATTTTCAAAATTAAAGAAGGGGATTCTAATGTAGGAGGTAAAAGATATAAAGTTAGACTTGTTGCAAAAGGTTTCACCCAAAAGGAAGATGTGGACTACAAAGAGATTTTTTCTTCTGTTGCCAAATATACCTCTATTAGAATTCTTCTTTCCCTTACTGCTCATTTTAATTGGGAGCTTGATCAGCTTGATGTAAAAACTGTTTTCTTTAATGTAGATTTTGAGGAAACCATCTACATGAGAGAACCTGTGGGTTATGAAGCTAAATCTAATACTTAAAAGGTCTGCCTATTGAAAAATCTCTTTATGGTTTGAAACAAGCCCCCAGGCAGTGGTATAAAAAGTTCAATTCTTACATTGAAACTTTGGGGTTTGTTAAGAGCAATTATGACTCCTGTCTCTTCTTCAAAGGGTCAGGAGGGCCTGAATCTATTTACCTACTTTTATATGTTGATGATATGTTACTTGCTTGTCAAAACAGGTCTGAAATTGATTCCACTAAATCAAAACTAAAATCTGAGTTTGAAATGAAAGACTTAGGTCAAGCGAAAAGGATTCTAGGTATGGAAATAGAAAGGAACAGAACTGATTGCATGCTATGGTTAAGACAATGTTCATACATTAAGAAAATTCTAGAAAAATTCTCTATGTCTGACTGTAAACCTACTTCTTTACCTGTTGCAAGTCATTTCAAACTGTCTAGTGAACAGTCACCTAAAACTGATGAAGAGCTTAAAAGAATGGAAAACATTCCCTATGCTAACACTGTTGGATCAATAATGTATTTTATGGTCTGTACCAGATCTGATTTGGCTCATGGGATAAACATTTTAAGCAGGCTAATCCTGGTGAGACTCACTGGCTGGCCATGAAATGGTTGTTAAAATATTTGAAAGGCTCAACTGAATTAGGTCTGTTGTTTAAAAATGTAATGAAGGCATTGTTTTGAAAGGCTACACTGATTCTGATTTTGTTGGAGATTTAGATAATAGGAGATCTACCTCCTCCTATGTTTTCACTTTGTGTGACAGCTACATTAGTTGGAAATCTCAATTGCAAAAACTTGTTCCATTATCATCTACAGAGGCAGAATATATAGCTGACTGCGATGCTGTTAAAGAAAGTGTGTGGCTAAGAGGACTACTTAATGAAATTGGTTTTGTAAATGAGTCTGTCAATATTTACACTGATAATTAGAGTGCAATACATCTTAGTAAAAATCTCATGTATCATGATCGAACTAAACAGGTTGATATCAAGTTCCACTTTGTGAGGAACATGGTTGAAAAAGGTTTGATTAGTTTAGAGAAAATTTCAACTGAGTTAAATCCTTCTGATTTTGGTACGAAAGTCTTACCTTTGCATAAATTCAGAAACTGTTTGAATACTCTAAACATTACTAACAAATAGTATGTTTAGAATACTCAAGTAGGGTTAATTGAAAATAAATTCTAAACTGTGTTTTTTTTTTTTTTTTGTCAAGTTGAATAAGAGCAAGTGAAACATTTCTGGGGTTCTCTAGTTCATTTAAGACACCAAGAGTATTTTCAGCAAGGTGGAGATTGTTAATCTGTTGGGCTGCCTCAATTACTCTTGGCCCACTTGTTGTGTTGGGCCTTTGCTGGACGGTTTTCTGACCCATATATATTTACTTAGTGTGAAATCGTGTTTTGGAAATAAACTCGCCTTATGGCTTCTTGACTTTGATACCTAGCTCTACATCTGGCCAGATCTCCACCGTTGGCGAAACCGTTTGATCTCCCTGCCTTTTTAGCCATTCTGGAAGCTTCATTCTTATTAGACGTTCTGTGTGGTTTGAGAGAGACTTTCTTTGTGCTAGGTTTTCTCCTTCGTCTTCTCTCTGTCGACTGTAAATCTGAGTGATTTTCTGAGTAATTCTTAGTGATAATAATAGAGAGAGCACTTGATCTGTACTTTGTGAGAATAGATATATTCTGAGTGATTTAAGACAAAATCGAATGGAAGAAATCTCTGATTTCTTCATACATTGTAATCCGTTTCTTGGTGATTCTTAGTGGAACTAGAGCTCTATCCATTATGTGAATGCTCAACGTGGTGAGTAGGCTTTGGCCGAAAAGAAAAAAATCTGTGTTCATTTACTTTTCGCGATTTAATCTTTTTCATTTATGTTCTTTGTGAACTCTGGGACCAACAACCTTTATTTAGCTACTACATCTTGGAAGCCGTGTCGCACGACACAAATGCATAATTTCAGGTGAGTAAACACCCACTGATGGATGTTTGAATTGTAACTTTTGAAAACAATAGAAACGTTATTTTTCTTATTTGAAGCCGCAATGAGAAGTTCGAATTTTTATTCTCATTGTTCCCTTTTTCGATGAGTAACAAATTCTGTAAAAAATAAAAATAAAAAAACTATTTGCATATAATTGGATCTCAGTTCTTGTATAGAATTTTAGGAGCCTGGCAAATAAGTACCTCAAAGATATCTGGAATATATTTTGCTACAAAAGGTTTGATTTATTTACATTTCTATTTACTTTACACTCATTTGTCTTGTCCCCCCCCCCCCAATTATGGTTATTAGTCTTGACACAGTTGCCTTTGAGATACTATATTTTTAGATGAATTGATGATCATGTGATGCTCCCGTAATTATATCATTACTAGCCTATCATGGCTAACACTTCTGTTGTTACATTTTCGTTTTATTTTAATTGTTGTATTATGACTCAAAGGCCATTGATCAGAGCAATGAGAATGACGAAGGTCATGGCGTTGAGGTCTGTGCGTTTGATAATCAGGGAAGTATGCCGAAGAATAATGGGCATCATATTGATCGGAGCAATGTTGACTTTTTTTTTTTTATATATTTGGCAAGTGTGCTGAAGAATAATGGGCATCATATTTATGTGAACTTGTTCGGCTTTCTCGAAGCTAACTATTGTATTATACTTAGCCTTGTAATTTCTTATAGCTTAAAGTATAAATCAGATTTTAATAGTTCCCGAAAGATTAAGGATTTTATTTTGTTTTACGAGGCAAGACAAGAATTATGGCAAAAGATGCAACGACTCTAATGGATCACTTGAGTTGGAAAAAAACCCATGTCTTCGGCCATTTAATTGGTGAGTTGTGACTTTGAATTTCTGCTTCACATTTGTGACTTCTTCATTTCCTAAGAATTTGTATGCTTATTGAACTTAATGATATTCATTCGACATTTAGTTTTATACTCATTACATATTCACTGCTTACTTAAAAAGACTACTGCATAGAAAATAAGCAATGCTAGACTTCCAATATGTTGAAATGTTTGCACTTTCATATGAGTAGATATGTAATTAATCAGCAATGGAGCATTGCAGTATATTTGAATGCTCATCAATTGCAACACTGTACGGTGGAGCGCTATTTGGACCCAGCAACTTAAACTTTTGGTCCTTTATGCAGTTCTATGTATTTTATATTCTTGTTAATAGTTTCTTTTTTTTTTTATCACAAAAAATGATTTTTATTGATGAAATAAAATTTTACACAATTTTGAACCCACGCCAAAAAACTATTAAAGGGCTAACTACTAGAGGAGTATCCCCAGCAAAAAGTCAATTTTTTCTATATCTTACAAGATTTACTTAAAATGTGAGGAATAGAAAAAACACTATGACAGTCAACGTGATAATTCAACCAAACAAATTTTTTTGGATCCAGAATTTGGTTTCTTTTTTTAAACCGGGCCCCTAAAATGCTTCTCATAGGCTCGGCAAAAAGTGGACCGAGGATTTAGAGTTGTATCATAAGTTATGTTCACACATGAGTTACATGATCATATTTGACAGGGTCAAGTTCACATTGCAGCAATCAATTTTGCTTTCATCACCCCTTACATCATGTTTCATGCTTACCTGCTTTCCTATTTCATGATGTAGGAGCTATGATTGCTTGTAAATTGGCTGCCATGGTGCCCGATGTAGTTTTATCTCTGGCTTTCCATTAGTTTTCTGTATTGTACAAGTTCAAGCTTTATCAATGTCTACATTAACCTCTATTTACTCTTAAATTCTAATTATAAGTTTTATCTTAGTTTTCCATACATCTTTTACTACTAATAAGCGTAATTTCTTCTATACATCTACTCTATTATATAGTCAACTACAACTTATCACGTGCATCTCACTAGTAGTAATATAAGAATCACATTTTATAATTAAAAAGAAAGAAGAAAATGACATGCATGAAGAAATATTATACAAGGTAGGTGCAATTATAGTTACTGACACGAGCAACCATGTGTTTACATCCCGATGAATCAGACGTAAAACAATAACTTCATCAAAATTATTTAATTTTATTTATAAATTTTCAGTCATTTCGGAGAATTATAAACTCTACAAAGTGCTCATCTTCTGCAGAAGTGAACGACATCTATTTTTTTACGCTAGTAAGACAATTTCGTCAAACTAACTAGCTATTGACACTGCATATATTAGAAAAAATTTGACTTTTTCTGGCATCTATACCATTTTAAGATACTAGTGATGGACCTCTTAGACCAACTGTAAGATTTTCTAGGATAACTACTTTTTGTAGTGAACCAATTTTCCACACGTCTAATGTGATGTGAGACTATAATTTTTTTGCCCTTCTAAAAAATGTCATTGTTTTCTAAATTTTGAGTGGAAGTTCGAAAAAGTTCCAACTCATAAGGATCATAAATAGTATTAATATTTGGAAAAGTAGGAGTCATTTTTCCAAATATAATGGTACGAAGAGTAGTTGATTATTATGAGAAAAGATAGTGAAAAAATAGGGAAAGAGTATGAGACAACCAGCTAGTTCTCCTGCTTCTTTCCATGATTGGCTTATGTGAATCAGATCGGTGCCTATTTAACTTGAGAAACCCAAGAAGAAACTCCAAAACAAATTTATTATTGCTCGAAATTCAGTGAATAATTGTCATGCATTATAGTATTTGCATAAATACAAAAAATGTTCAACAGAGATGCAGGATATGTAAAATGAGCAGAAAAGATAGGGTTCTAAAATGAACTTTTTGAATTGGGACATTTTTTTGAAACTTCCACGCATACAGAGCGATCAAAGAAGTGTTCCCTTCCAACCAGTAGTTAAGCATTTTCCTTCCATATTGAAAGTGAAGAAGTTTCCACAGGTGAAGTTCTTAAGCACTAGATTGGCTTGATATGTAGATGACTTGCGAAAAATGACTAAATTTGTGGATCCTTTGTAGTTAGCATATGAAACTTTTGGAGTGCTTTCCTCAATACCTCAATTGGGCTAAAGGTGTTACTGTGTCTTCTCGTAGCCCGTATAGCATTTTAACGCTCAAGTTCAACTGATAACTTCATGTCCCTTGTAGGTGCCCAATGAGGGCCACAAAAGCCCAACTTCGCCCAATGAGTTCTCGACCCCATATAGGTACTTAAACCATCCCACGATGTGCCTAATGTAGGCTTGTAGGTATCTCACGACTCATAATGGTAGCCGTTTTGCGCATGAGGATAGCCTGCAAACTACCCTTCAGGGGGGACGAAATCACGAGGATCCATTATACCTGACTTAACAACTTTGATCTAATTTACATTATTATACGTCTTTTGATCAAAGAATCATAATTTTTTAGAACTTAAGTTTTGATCTCCAAATGCCACTATGATTGATCCGTAGCAAAACTTCGAATGATCATTGAGTTGAAAAGCAACGCATAAAGGGATTACATGTACATCAAAGTTTACACAAGGGATTATATAATGTCCACATGACACTTTATCATTTGTCAGATTAAAACACATTCAATTTTTTCATCCAATATTATCCCTTGACATTATATATTTTGGATGAAAATATATTATCCAATTTTTAAAAATATATTTTGCTTTTTTCCTCCCTTCTCGGTTTGTTATACTGCACCTGTTTGTTAAACTATTTCCTTGAAATTCCACATTTTTAGGAGTCAATGTCAAGTCGACGAGGACTTCAACTATTACAACATTACCGACCGAATCGCACTAGTGACAATGAGAGGAGGAAATTGTAGTAAATGACCTATTGAAAAGTGGGAATTTCCACTATGACCTTTGACCAGATTTAATTAAAAAAAAAATTTGAATTTGACGTTAAAAGTTCAAAAATACCCCCCTGTCACTTTCATTTACCCCACACGTGAAAAGATAGAGGAAAAAAGCGAAAAAAAAAAAAAAATCGACTACACCGACTGCAAACGACTGCTCGACGCTAGCGAGGTCGTGAAACATTGGTCAAAGAACAAAACCCTAAACCATTTACTGAAATCGAACAAGGTTAGTTGAAGAATATTGAGTTTCCTTTTGATTTTGTGAAAATGGCATGATATTTCAACGTTTTTGTGGATTATTGTTAATTATTTGGTTAGATGATTGAGTATATATGATTAGATTAGGTGGATTTGACATTTTTTGAGCTTGGGATCGCCGAAAATAACGTTTTTCCGGCGATCCAGCGTTTGTAGACGACGCGGACAGTCGGGTCAACCCGACTGTTTCGGTTCGGGTTGACCCGAAAACAGTCGAGTTAACAGTCGGGTCTCCAACCGACTGTCCCGGGTCGACATTTTTTAATTATGTTGGGCCGTCTGTTTTGGACCGTCTGTTTTGGGTATTGGGCCGTCTGTTTTGGACCGTCTGTTTTGGGCATTGGGCCGTCTGTTTTGGGGTTGGGCCGACTGTTTCGGCCTATTTTTTTTTTTTTAAAAAAAAACAGTCGGCCCAACTGTTTGAAACAGTTGGGCCGACTGTTTCGGTCTATTTTTTATAAAAAAAAATGTTTAATTAAAAAAAATTAATTTTAATTTTAAAAATTTTGATAATTGATAATTTTACCAAAATTAAATTTTTTTTTAAAAGAAATTATTAATGTTAAAAATGTACTAACTATAATTCAATAAAAAAAATATTTTCGTTATTTAATTATAATATTTACTTATTCTTTATAATTTTTAATTATGTAGTACTAAATTGATAATTAACAAATAATAAATTAGTAATTATTTATAATTTGTTTGTAATTTTCTTATGAGTTTATTTTTTTAAATTAATGAAAAATAAAAGATTAAATAATATTTGTAATTAAATATATAAATATTCTTTTGAAATTTAAAAATTTGTAATTAAATATTAATTCAATAATATTTATACTGGTTAATTAATTAATTAATTAAATTCAATAATATTAATATTCTTTAATTAATAGCCGATAATTTATTTATTCATTTAAATTAAGTTTGTTAAAAAAAATTTAATTTTGTAATTAAATAAAAATTATTTATTGAAATTGTAATTTCTTTTATACTTTATTTTTGAAATTAAAAATCTGCAAGTACAAAGAATTGTAATTAATTATTAAACATGTTCTATGTCTTTGTTGGTAGTAATTGTCATTCAGATTGTTTAATGTGATGTTATTATACGTTATTATATATCTTGCACAGTGTTGTGACATTGCTCATTTTGAATTTTTGTAGGATGGAATATCATCTGGATGATGAGTTGAGGCGGAGGGCGGGTAAAACTACTTGGAATAGTAGCTTTGATGCTTTTTCGATAGTGGAGGGACTGTTGGATGATCAGCACATACAGATGCTGCGACAGTCTTTCATCTGGCCCTTACGTGAGTTGCGAGAGATACAATTTTCGGGCCAGATGATCGATGCATTATTATGTCGATTGCTGAATCCTGTCGACGGCGATGCCCTCCACTTCGACCTCGGGGGCAAGGTCGTCAGTTTCGGTCCTGTCGAGTTTACACTGACGACTGGGCTACAGCTGACCGGGGATGAGGTTGCTCGACGAAGCAACAGGTTGCTCGACGAAGCAACAGGTTGCTGGATGCCTACTTTCCGGGACAGGGGACAATGCTGCAGCCGTAGTTGATCGACGCGGTCAGGAGATGTGACCACATGCTAGATCGATTGAAGTTAGGGTTGGTCTACATTCTGAAGAACGTTCTGCGGTGTCACCATAAGAAGATTGCGATCGATCTCCTCCACTTAGAGATCGTTGATGACCTGGATGGCTTCAACAACTATCCTTGGGACCGGAGGTGTTACGATGACACCGTCCACGTCTTCACCCGATCGCACTCGAAGCCCAATGGGGCAGTGCGTAAGTACGATGTCTATGGATTGCCCCTAGCAGTGCAGGTACATATTTAACATACTAAGCGTTCTTGAAAAAAAAAATTATGCTGTGTATAACATATTTGTATATGTTGCAGATCTGGGCATACGAGACCGTCCCCCTGCTCGGTAGCAGCTATGCAAAGCGGCTGGAGACACGTTGTCCCCGGATGCACCATTGGCGATCATCCCGACAGGATGGCTGCCCATCTGGGAGACAGTTATCGGCTCTCCTCGACGATCCCACTGTAAGTATTGTAAATTTTTCATTTATATTTTATGTAATTTGAAATATCGATGCAGTATGTTGTAATAATTCAAACGTCAATATGTCAGCTGGAAGTAATAACAGAGTTGACGGCGTCGATGGAGGAGGGTCCAGGCGACCGAGAGGGGGACGGACCGAGATAGGGTATGTGATTTGACCGATAAATTATGTATAAACATTTTCTATAAGATTGAAGTTAATAATTGTGTGTGTTGACATTTTTGTAGGAGCGCGATCCAGTTGATCGAGGATCACCTCCGCCATTGGCGCCCCCTCCACCCAGGTCGCGTGTCACCTTCGCGGAGGGCGTCCCCTCCACCTAGGTCGCGCCCCTCCGCCCATTGTGTCACCTTCGCGGAGGGCGTCCCGGCGCCCATGGCATGGTCGCCTCCTCCGCCCCCAGCATGGTCGCTCCCTCCGCCCCGACAGTTCCTCCTTAGATCTCCTACACCCGGCCAGAGCCAGAGCGATGATTTATTTGCCCGGTTGACTGTACTTATCACAGGGGAGGTCGGCGAGTTACGACGACAGTTGACCGGCCAGATTGCAGATTTGCGCCGAGAGTGGATGGATCAGGGTCGTGATCTGACCGAACAGATTGCTGAGTTGCGCCGAGAGTTGATGGATCAGGGTCGTGATCGTCAGGCAGAGTCGACTCTCTGTCACACGATGTGTATCTGCTGCGTGGGGAGGTCGCGTCGCTTCGGTCGGCTGTTAGTACAAGTGGAGTCAGAGAGGCTGGCCGAGAGGGGGACGGAGAGGGAGGTCACCCACAGTACTGGGGAGATGCGAAACTCGCGGATTGGTTGTTTTCGGAGGAGGGGAGGACGGAGGAGGTGGTGGAGGAGCGAGGGAGGGAGGCAGCCCCGACGGCTGAGGAGGGGAGGACAGAGGAGGTAGTTGAGGGGGGAGAGGACGCCAGCTGTGACTGGGGGTAAGAAGCGTTCTGTTGACGTGGTTGAGCAGGCGGTTGGCAAGAGGCCTAGGATGCCGTCACAGTACATTATTTCTCCCTACACGGCCGAGGCCAAGAGGATGACGTTTATTGATGGAGGCGTCCCGAACATGTTTAGGGAGGTGGATAGCGCCAAATGAAAGGCGTTCGAGACGGAATGGAAACGGTGGAGGCCCGGGTATGTATTGTATTTAATTGGTTAGTGAATTGCGAAATAATTACTCGTTACATATTGTTTAATTATGTTTTTGGTTGTATACATTCAGGGTTCCACGCACAATAGCGGGAAAGGCGATTCAGAACGTCTACAGCTGGTTCCATGACGTCACCCAGTCTGGTACTTGGCTCGCCGACGATGTAAGTGAAGTTATTTATTATATGTATATAATTTTACAATTAATTGATGAACTGATATATGTACATTTTAATGCAGCACATCGACCTTATTATGGATCTGCTGCGTGACCGAGCTGTGAGACTCCCGAAGTCCTTTTGAATCCCAGGCTGACTCATTATGAATATGGAGTTCTTTCAGGCCATTGACATTGAGTACGAGTCATTCAGGCATCAGAGTGGCGACTACGTAGTGCCAGATTATTTGGCCGATTGGATTTTCGGGTTGTCACCGAAGGTCGGGGGAGGCCATGGACTGGTTGTACACATATGTACATTTCAGTCTGTGCGAACCATTACTACATTGCACTGGAAATCGTCTTGACCGAGTCGAAGGTGTATGTGTATGACCCCGATCACTCGTGCTTGACACAGATGCAGCTCGAGCAGATCTGCGAGCCGGTGGCTGTGATCGTTCCCCGGATGGCTAGACTAGCGGATATTTACGTGGAGGACAGACTAGCCATCGTGCGGGACACGACTACGACGAGACAGACCATATCGTAAGTATTTGTTATTTTTTTAAACTTTTAGACTTTCTTCTTATGTTTATTAATTATTACTAACCAGTTATTGTTTAATTGCAGCGGTGATTGCGGCATATACGTGATCAAATATATAGAGTTTTTGAGTATATCTCAGAAGGTTGATTCTATCAACCAGTCATGTATTCAGAACTGGCGCAATAAGTTATCAGCGGATTTATGGGAATTTAACTGCGACCCGTAAATTTTTTTATTTTTTTATTCTTTGTAATTTTGTAGCTATTGTTTAATTAAAAATTTTGTTATTTTTGTACATTGTAATCATTTGTAATTTTGTATTTTTATGTTACTAATATAATTTGAAATTCTTTATGTAATTAAAATTTTTTTTAATTGTAATTTAAATTTTAACTTGGTATAAAAAAATTAACAATTACACCTTATAAATAAAAATTTATTTAGTTATATAAATATATTAACAATTACACCTTATAAATAATTAAATATAAATTAAAGAATATAAATATTTTGTAATTAATATTTACTTACTGATTTTTAATTAATATTACCATAGAATATATTATTTAACGATCATCGAAAATAATAATTAAAAATTTGATGATGACTAAAATTAAATATTGGATTTTTAATAACATAAATATTAAAAATATTATTCATTTCGTACATCCGCTTACATGTCACTTAGGGGAACATGACTGTTACAATTTTGACGAGTATGGCCTACGGCTTTACACCTGCCACACCTACGCGGTTGATGAAACTCTCCGGTAGATGGTATTCTAGACGTACGTGGACATCCTGGACCACGCGGTTGAACTTCTAGTGGTGAAACAGTATTAAGGTGGCTAATGTTGTCGGGAACTTCCCACTCAGCTTCATTAGGTAGAGGAAATATAGTCTCTGCATACGCTGCTCTCCAAGAATCAGCCGTGTAATAACGAGAGTATAATGTTCTCGCTGCAAAGCCTCGATATATAGCCACCGCGACTGCGTGATGACATGAAAAACTCTCCAACTGAAATCGATTACAAGTGCATGTGTTATCACTCAAGTCAACCATGTATGCTGTAGTACGTGTACATTTCACAAAGAATCGCGACTCATCTAGTGGTTTCACATTAAATTTTCTCGCAACAGCTGCAGCTTTACAGAGTTTCTTCTCTTGAGCTGGCGCTAGCATGGTCAAACAATTACGTGATTCCGCACGCCGATCGTGAAACCACTGTTGCAGCTTGTTACGAATGTTCTCAATCATTGCGAGGATGGGTAACTCTCGATCCTTCTTGAATAACGCATTTAGAGACTCTGCATTGTTCGACGTCATCATGTTGTACCGACGGCCTGGAAAGTGTGAGCGAGCCCGATGTTCGATCCCCATTTTTGTCAGATACTCCCAAGCCGGGAATGATTTACTTCCTATTTCTTCCATGAACCTGTTACACTCTTCAACACTGTATGCTTCGGCCGCTCCTCTAAATAATTTCCCGATGTCTTTGCCCCGAAACCTAGTCTTCAGATTGCCTTGTATGTGGTACATGCAATAACCATGATGTGCCTCGGGAAAAACTTCAGCGATACCATTTATCAAATACTGTCCCCGATCAGTTACAAATGTAAGGTCCTCGACTTCCCCGATTACTTCCCTCAGCTTTGTGAAGAACCAACGCATAGACTGATCATTCTCACTATCGACTATGCCGAATGCAAGAGGGTAAATTTGGATATTGACATCCTGGCATGTAGCAATAATCAACTTGCCTTCGTATTTAGATTTCAGAGTTGTACCATCGACTAGAATTATGGGTCGCATGGCATTTCGAAATCCCCGAATGGACTGTCCAAGAGCCATGAAGAAAAATTTGAAGCAATTATCGCCCTCCGTCTCGATAAAATATGCCGATCCAGGATTAGTTTTCTCCATGTTGTGGCAGTACCTGCCCAATTTAGCATAGTTCTCCTCCGCTAATCCCATTAAATCCTGAAATGCTCATTTTTTGGCCTTCCAGGCCTTCTGGTAGCTCAAGATCACTCCATGATCTCGACGGTAGTCGTTAATGATGTCCGAAGGCCTGTAGATTGTCCGTGGGTCCTCATACCTGTGCATTATCTGTCGACCAATCAACCAAGCACGGGCTTGTCTGTGATCACTTCGACCAATTCCCACTTCACAAGTATGTTCCCGTGTATACTTGCGAACTACAAAGCACGCGTTTGTGTCCATCTTCGCCGCTCGCAAACGCCAATTGCAATTGTCATCGACGCATGCGATCGACAACAACGACTGCGATGATTTTTTCACTTTGAACTCAAAATTGTATTTTATTGCAAGTAGGTGTAGAGATTCCTGCAAATCTTTCTTTGTTTGAAACAGTTGTCCGACAGCCAAATCATCTTCATCGGGAACCACGAGCGAAGAGTTAGAGGACGGTCCACTCATTCCAACTGTTGAAGTCCCACCCTACTCATGTCTCTGACGAGAAGCAAACAAATTCTCATTTGTAAATTCATTTTGATTTTCGTTGTCCTCAACTACAGATGGAATCCCGTGCGTAACGACGATATCACGTTGAGGAGCATCTGTCTCTGGAATAACCACATTATCATCAGGAGCTATCTCCACAGTAGCCCAAAAATCATTACCATTGTGATCCCCTCCATTCAAATTACCTTTGACGACATCTTTCATCACTAAAGTCACGCAAAGAGGAGTCATCTTTTTTTGGTTCAGAAGGAATAAATAATTTACTTCAGCATCAGAATAAATCCTTATAGGTGCCATGACAATTGCTTCGTGCTAGATGAATATAAATTTCAATTCCATATCGTACTGAGAGGTATCAACGTTCAATTTGTTCTGTAAATCACTATACAATTCTTCATATGATGTACTTGATGATAAGGCAATCGCGATAGTACGTATTTCGCTCTTATATTTTCATATCCATCGATTTCTTTCATCTCGTTCGAAATCACCAAAATAACAGACCGGGACTACATTCATATCTGTATGACGAAATAAAATTTACATTTAATCATAGGAAAAAAAAATAAGTGGAATTAAAAACAAAAAAAAAAAAAAATTAAAACAGCCGGCCGAAACAGCCGGCTTCTTTGGAAACAGCCGACTGTCTATCTCGTCTATCCCAATTTCTATCAGATCCATTTCGTCAGATGAATTTTTTTTCTTCATACTTAAAAAAATTATAGATCTATTAACAATTTAAACTACTAACACATTATACATCATAATAAATTTTATCGAAAAAAACGTACACTAATTTCTGAAAAATACAAATTAATTTTTTTCTTCTTCATGCTTAAAAAATTTATAGATCTATTAACAATTTAATCTACTAACACATTATACATCATAATAAATTTTATCGATAAAAACGTATACTAATTTGATGAAATCGAAATTAAATATGCGTAAAATGTACTTACTGAAATTATAGTGATTGATATAAAAAAATTTCGGCCTTCAGCATTCATCGATTTTTCAGATTTTATTATTGAGGCTGATAAAAGTTGAGAGAATTTTTTATCTGTGTTGGAATTGACAGATAAGAAAAAGCAAACAATTTGAAAATTTACGTAGTGTTTGATTTTTATTTGTGAAATAAAAAACATTATTGTCTTTGAATAAATCAATATTTAGTAATTATTTTATATATTTAAGGTCCTTTTTGTCTTTTTACGCTCTGGAGGTCATTGTGGAAAATTTCATGTTTTTTAAAGTCAAAGTGAAATTTAAATGGTTTGACTGGGTCAAACTTAAAAATTCAACCAACAAAATGTTAACACGTCGATAAATCCTCATATAAATGACGTGTTTCCCATTTTAAATTCTCTCTCTCACTCCAAGTATCTGCTTTATAATTCCATTTGATTATTGGATAATCAACAAAATCCATATTCTTTCTCGTTGGTGCCAATAATCTGCTGCGGTGGATCGATGGCGGAGGATAAGTACAATCGGAAAAACCCGGCGGTGAAGAGGATATTGCAGGAAGTCAGAGAGATGCAATCTAATCCTTCCGAAGATTCCATGAGCCTCCCTCTCGAGGTAATTTTTCTAATTAACAACAATTTTCAATTATATTTGGTGAATTTCTTATAACTTCTGTAATTACTTCCCATACCGTACATCTATTTATTGCTGTTCTACACTTGTCGGTTTGCCTGGATCTGGATCTTGATCATGAGATATTGTTTGTTGAATTATTAGGAATTATGTTAGAAACTGATAAGAAACTGTGCTGCTGCTGATCTGCTGGACCTCGGAAGTTGCTGATCAACTGGAGGACTAGGAAAATGTATGATTATGAAATGTAGAAGGCAGATTATTGTAGAACAATAGATTTGAGCTTGAATGTATTGAAACAGAATTTTGTATTGATAGAGTAACAGAAATGAAATGACAATTTCCAGGCTATTCGAGATGTCTTGGTCCTCTCCACTCTTTTCTCAACCAATCCTTGAATGCCTTTCTCCAGCTCCCCCTTATTACATTTATAGATATTCTACTATATTGCTATTCCCCCTTTTACCCCTTTCCTAACTAGCTAGTGGAACATTCTAGAATCTTGATTGAACTACTTGTATGAGTGAATCTTATTGGAGGTGGGAGTCTATCATTACTTGCTCACTTCATCATACACCTGCACCATTTCCTTTGCAATGCCTGTCATGACCCTGGAAAAGGGATATTTCAATCCAAAAAAGTTGGTAGACCCATAAACTACAAGTAGTATCTTATTCATTAAAACCCCACAACCAGTTGCACCACATCCTGGGTTTTCCAAAAATGGAACCCAGCCAATCAAAACACCATGGTGGGTAGTACCATAATTGATCATCACCGCGACCTCCACGTCTTGTGAATCTGCCTTTTTTTTGGTCTTTTGTGCAATAAATCCAACCACCAAATTAATTAAATCTCCCAATTTATCATCAACAGAATTCAGGGATATATTTGTAATTTGGGTCGCTCATAGTTGGGTTGGACAAGGGTGAGTTATAACTAATAGTGTTCTATTTAGGCCGAAATTAGATTTGGCCCTTTTCAATAAATCCTTTTTATCTTCTATTATTTGGGCTAGCTTTATAACTTGGTCTACCATTCGAGCCTGCTTCATTAATTCATCTCTACCTTTCCCTCCTTGGGCCCAATCCGTAATATGGCCCAAACCATGAGGCTGTAGCCTTATTAGGGATGGCAAAAATACCCGTCAAATCCGATACCCACGGGGCCCCGTCCCAAACGGTGCAGGGATTACTCACTTAATAGGGTTGGGTACGGGGCAAGGAATTCCTCCCCCCCCCCCCCCCCCCCCCCCCCCGAGGTGGGTACGGGGTAACAGGCGCCCCTCCTTTTTTTTTATTTTAAAAATTCAATATTTTAAATGGAAAAAATCTACGAAATTTCATTAATTCTAATAGAAGATAGCAACTAAAATTATCTAAGGAATATGATAAACAATAAAAACTTAGTTTACCAAATATATTCGAATAATTGAACTTTTAAAAATAAATTAATTAATTTAAAATTTTAATAACTATATTATTATCTCACTTGAATTAATGAGAACAATAAAATAAATTATCAAATTTTTTTTTTAACTTAAACGGGGCATTTTCCCACCCCGCACCGCCTTAAACGGGTAACAGGGTAGGAAAATGCCTGGCGGGGTGGGGGAAAGGGGACTCTTATCCGCTCCGCGCCCCGTTGCCAACCCATCAAAATCTGTCAATCATCTACTCTTTCAATTCTCTCCAAGTTAGCACGGTCCATTGTCGATCGACCCCCTGAAAACAATTCCATGTTTGGCAGTCAAAACGAGCTGTTGCAGCCACTATTTTCTCTACCTCCAATAACTGATTTTTGGAGGAAATGCGATCCGCACTGGACACCCACCATTCCATGTTTTCGCCATAATATATTGGTATCTTTAGTTTGCCTTGCACATCCAACCCCGAATCGTCGTCTTGGTCTCCTTCCCTCTGCATTATCATCTTCTCCAACCGATTGAAGATTGAGCTCCATCTCGCCTCCCATTGTTTGCTGAAATTTGCTTCCATTGGCCGTAGGATCAATGTTCTGATATCATTTTGATAGGAACCTATTGCTGCTGATGATCTGCTGGACCTGAGAAGTTGTTGATCAATTGGAGGACTAGGAAAATGTATGATTATGAAATGTTGAAGGCAGATTATTGTAGAACAATATATTTTAGCTTGAATATATTGAAACAGGATTTTGTATTGATAGAGTAGCAGAAATGAAATGACAATCTCCAGGCTATTCGAGATGCACTAATCCTTGAATGCCTTTCCCCAGCTCCCCCCTTATTACATTTATAGATATTCTAGTATATTTTTATTCCCCCTTTTACCCCTTTCCTAACTAACTAGTGGAACATTCTAGAATCTTGAATGAACTACTTGTATAAGTGAATCTTATTGGAGCTAGGAGTCTATCAGAAACATGGTTGGCAAATTTCTTTTTTTCCGGTGATGTCGTCTATTATATGACTTTGAGATTTAATTTTGTGTTAGTATGAAATAAACTTTTTGATCAAACTGATCGTTTTTGACCTTTTTTTTTTCAGATGAGTATTTAATTATTATTAATTTTTTATTTTATTTTTTGGTTTCTTGTATTTTCTTTTTGTTCCTAATTTTAAGTCACATAGATTTCATTAAATTTTCAGCATCTTCTTTACTGCAGGATTAACATAAAACTTAACATAATTCTCCATTCTCTATTAGGCTAATTTAATGCATAGCTATTAATCTTTTCATTCTGAATATTGTGTTTTTTTGTGCTATCTGAATGAACTCAGGCTTTACAGTTTACAATATGCTTTCAGGAGAATATATTTGAATGGCAATTTGCCATCAGGGGGCCACAAGACACCGAATTTGAGGGAGGAATCTATCATGGAAGAATCCAACTTCCATCTGATTACCCTTTCAAGCCACCTTCATTTATGCTGTTGACGGTAGTTTATCAATTCCTTGGGAAGATCATACTATGTATGTAACATTGTTACCCAAGTTATGTGAGAATTTTCTAATGTAATCAAAATATCATTTTACAGCCAAGTGGTCGCTTTGAAACCCAAACCAAGATATGCTTAAGCATTTCAAATCATCATCCTGAGCACTGGCAACCATCTTGGAGTGGTAAATGTTTTACTCGAGATATTTCTCTTATAGCTTGCCGTGGTATTAACACAAGTTTGTGTATATTCAATGTCTGGTGGAAATGATCTTATATCCATTCGGAGCAGTATCATCAACACATGATAGCAATTATGTGTAATTTAAAAACAATTGAAATGAAGGTTTGAAATTTGTACCAGGATAATTGGGAAATATAACGCATCCACACCTTTCTGTCTCATTTTTTACACGGTGCGTGTTCATTGACGATTTTTTAAGAAGTAAATAAGTTTGAGGTGCAAATGGACAATGTAATAGAGAGTTCTATCTCGATTATGCATTATGATGGTATGTTGGTAGTTTTCACCAGTAAAGTTGTAAAATAGAAGCTAGATATAGAGAAGAGGTTTATGTAATCCTCTGAGAGTGGGAGGGAATATGGCTTAGCTCTTGAATGTTCATGTTGATCTGTTTTAGCTAGTAGACAATCCCATAGTTCTAAGGATTGTTAAATGTTAATTAATGTTAATCGACCTACAATTGCTTATGCTAATCTCTTTGCAGCTCTTAATGCATGCTGCCGTTGTCATTGCCAACAGCCAATGAGTGTCTCGTGAATATACATATTTTGGTTTGATATTGATATTAAAAAGTTATACCACCTCATCTATGGATGATGTTTGCAGTTCGGACTGCTTTGGTAGCATTAATTGCATTTATGCCTACCAACCCAAATGGTGCACTGGGATCATTAGAGTATACAAAAGAAGAAAGGCGAGCTCTGGCAATTAAATCTCGTGAAGCTGCTCCAAAGTGTGGGTCTCCTGAACGCCAAAAGCTGATTGACGAGGTTTGTTGTGTCCTTCTGATCCAGATATATACATTATCTAGGATCCAAATAATAATGGTCTCTGCAGATTCATGAATATATGCTGAGCAAAGCACCCCCCCTTCCTCAAAGCAGACAGGGTTCTGAAGTACAGGCCATCAATGAAGAGAATGAAATTCAGGGGAGTCCTCAAAATGCTGCATTGGATGGTACTGAGGAAGAGCTTCCAAATCCAGTTGTAGCAGGCGAGGTTGTTGAAGAAATTGCTGAAGAACCAAATGAGACCCCATCATATGCAAATGTTGTGCAGACTTCACAACCAATTCCTGCTATGTCCACAAATGAACTTAAGTTTTCTAAGCCAGAACCAAGGGTTTCCAAACAAGATCGCTTGTTTACATTGGCAGCCGTTGGGCTTACCATTGCCATAGTTTTTCTTTTGTTGAAGAAGTTCATGAAATCTAATGGATATAGAGCAGTTTCCATGGACAAATCCTGAGTAGAATTAAATAGTGGTTGAATACCGATGGCAAATGCAAAACTAGAAACATCTGTGTTATGTTAAGAGCTTGTGCTTCTCCTATTTTAAGTACCTGATTGAGTGAAATATTGTACAGGATAAAGAACGAGTCACCTGTTTTGGAACTATATAAAGAACTATTTTTTTCCATTTCGTGTAAGATACTTGAATTTCGATGGAATTACATCGCACAACATACCAAGAATCTTGGATGATTTCATAAATTTTGGGATTCCCATACATTATCTGAGTCCAGTCCAGCACTAAAATATGATTTTAAGTTCATTTTCTTCCTTAATATTGTAAGCTATCGGTGTTTATTATCAAATTGAAGCTTTGCAGCATCTATATTACATATTTGATGAACCCATAATGCCAATTCTCATAATATTTTTGCATGAAATTCTGATTCCTTCTAAGTAGTTAGTGAGTTTCGGATTTTGGTTTAGACGTGGACAAGACTTTTGCATTCGTCTCATTTTTAGGTTCACAATCGTTACTAAGTGGAATTTTATACCAAGCATCCATTGCCAACATAATGGATGAGCTCTGCATTTCATAAGGAGGGTATTAAACTCTACAGATATTGGTACAAGGTTGTGGTTTCAAGAGAAGAACATATGTCTTTCTATTCAGCTCAATATTACAAGAATTCCAAATGTTCTATAAGCAAAATAACTTCCTTTAATGCTGCTGTGTTGTGTTGCCATGTGATCTGGTTCTACATAGCATTATTTGAATATAAATCAGCGCCATCAGGGAATACACTTAGGGCCTTTTTGATAGCCACAATTTTCCTTGGAAGTTTGAGCCCATGTTTGGTCCCCATTAGATTAAAGAAAAAAAAAAAATCTCTCTTTTTATCAATCACACATTCTCCAATAAAATAATATTACACGTAAATTTATAAAAAAAAAATTCTTTTTTAACTACACATTATTTAAAAAATTACTATTCCTTTCATTATAATTGAAAATAATGAAGCACAAACAAGAGCTGAATTTAAATTCTATTTTCCACCTTAAAGCTTGTTTGATTGCAAAATTTTTCTATGAAAATGGTAGGTATGGCAACGGGTCGGTTCAGCCAAAATCATAACCGCACCACCAAATTCTTTGTTATACCATAACCGCACCATAACCACAAAAGTTGGTTTAGTTGGCTCGGTTCGTATATCGATTCGGTTCGGTTCGGTTCGATTCGGTTAATAATCACGAAAATAAATTATTTTTTATAAGTCCAACCGTCAAATTGAAAAAAAAAATATGAATAAAAATCAATAAAAATAAAAACACAATACTAAGCCAATTTAGCAAACAATATCCTAAATGAAAATGCAAACAATTTAAAGGGTCTTTCTTTGGCCTTTGAGAAGTTAAGATAAAACAATCCAAAAAAAGAGAATTATAGACAGATTATAAAGCACTAATTTAATACTATATAAATAATTAACAACCAGTAGACATACCAAAATTGCTAACAATAAAATTAAAGTATCCAACCAAGTAAATATTATATTAAGTAACAAAAAAGAGGGATTGAATTTGGGAACCAAATAGATTAATGAGCTAAACTCCCGCGAGTAGTAAAAGAAAGAGTGAAATATCATAATCAAGAAAATTGTGTTTGCAATTACTAACCAATAAAATGTAAGGAATGACTCAGGGAAGGAAAGCCTCATATAAAATAGACTTGTCAAGACCAATTCAAGAAATATCTCTATCCCAATCACAGGAGACGGTGTTATTGATTCCAATTTCGAATTTTCTTCCTCCCAGTCACCCGTCGTTTTAATATTTCCTATTTTCTGTGTATTTTCAGTGAGTGAGTGCGAGTAGTGTTAAGTTAAGGCCAAAAAATCGGATTAGTGTGCCGGTCATGCTAATGGGTCGGTAAGGTAATGGGTCATAATTATACAAAAAATTATTAAAAGAAGGCCAATTGTCCAATTAATTAATTTTTAAACGGGTAATCGGTTCGGTTCGGGACATTGTCGCTAAATACCATACCCGTCCCACCACGAATCGGGTCATTAAAATCAAAATCAAAATCAAAACCATAACCAACCCATTGCACCATCGGTTCGATTTTTTTCGCCCCATTCGGTTCGGTTAACCGCGATTTTCGATTTTAACGGTACGAATTATCATCCCTAGGAAATGGTTTTCTTCCTTTCTTCCACACGTGCACATTTTCAACGATTTTGAGGAATTGGTTTACTTTTGGTTTTGGTGGAAATTAGTTTTCCATCTTTTTTTTTTTACAATTGAAACATATTTAATCCCCAATTGTATAAAAAAAAATAAAAAAAAATTATCTCTTTAATTAATGAATTCCATGAAAAACAAAGTCAAGTGAACATAAAAGAATTTCCTTTTTTCTTTTCTTTTTTTTTTTTTTTTGCAAGACAAACAAATTTTATCCCTTTAATTGAATATTTTCATGAAAAACAAAGTCAAACGGACACCAAACTTGTAACATTTTTCAGGTGAAAATTTATACCAATCAAACACAATTAATTACAATTTTCAGTAAAACAAATTATAGGCAATTCAATTCCTTACATTTCGTTTGTTTTCTACCCAAATTCCACCTTTACAATCCAAGGTATCCTTAGTTTAATCCATGCTTTTCACAACAGTAACAGGACAAGAAGCATTGTTCACCACATAGTTGCTAACGCTTCCCATAATTACCCTGCAAAAATTCATTGGCAATTAGTTCTAGAGACATCCACAGCAGAGAATTGTTTTTGCAAGAATCAAACCTTTGGAGTTTGCCAAGCCCTCTGTTTCCCATAATAAGGAAGTCAAGAGGAATGTTATCGATTGATTCACATAGCTTCTCTCGAGCATCTCCCCAAAAGATTTTCATGAGCACTGTGATCTGATGGGGAAAGAACAAAACCATTAATGTCATGTGACAATTAAAAGTAATAAAGCAGACGAATAGACTTCTAATACCTCTTTCTGTCTAGACGCAGTGCTGATGAGATCTAATGTTTCAGGATCAGGATTAACACCGTATTTCTTCATGATAAGGGGATCCGATAACTCATTTAAAGGAATCAAAGCTAACAAAAACAAGGAAACAAATTGATTAAATAACTACATGACATGACACCAGTGATCAGTACAATCTGATGCATGATCTTGATTACACGCATATATAAAAATGTTGAAAAAATAAATAAGCATGGGGTGTAATGTCATACGGGATCCGGTGGTAACCCAAAGCAGCATTTCGCCTTTCTCATAATTGGTTTCGGGGCGTATAGTAACCAGAATAAGGTGATCCCCTTTATGGACAACGTTATCAACTGCCCATTGCAGTGCCTTCTTGCTGCATGCTGAGAAATCCACAGCCACTCCCACTCTTCTGCAATCTCCCATTTCTCTCTCTCTCTCTCTCTCTCTCTCTCTCTCTCTCTCTCTCTGAATGTAGAAAAATGTTGTGTTTGTCTGAGTTAGTTAGACCAAAATAAATGATAGAAAAAGGAGATCATGAGCGGCATGGAATAAATATCGGGGTTAATCCTTGTGGAGAGGAAAAATGACTATAAAAAGTAAATACTATTAATTTGGACAGTGAATAGTTACTGAATTGTCAAA
Source organism: Osmanthus fragrans (assembly GCA_019395295.1). Taxonomy (NCBI): domain Eukaryota; kingdom Viridiplantae; phylum Streptophyta; class Magnoliopsida; order Lamiales; family Oleaceae; genus Osmanthus; species Osmanthus fragrans. Next base: position 26,614,812 of record CM033357.1, read on the forward strand.
TTTGATTCTGATTCAAATAATAGTTTCATCCCAAGGATTTTTTTATTTTTATTTTTACACGGGCCTTGGAGAATTTATCGACATTTCAATGATATATTTCATTAACTTTTATTAAAATTTACAAAAATTTTAACCTCAATCTATGTGATGTTAAGGGATAGGCTAAATGAAAGGTGGAAATGACTACTTTAATTGCTTTTATTATTTAATGCCACAATACTGTTACATAAATTGGGTTATAACCTGAGTGGGGTTTTATAGAATTACTCTTATCCAAAACTTTGTCAAACATGTCTTATACTGTATACACCTAGCTTCCATCTCTTATCTTGGATATTGTATTAATTGTGAGTCTATACACTTGAACGTTGTTGGAAAAATAGACATGCATAAATTATATTCCAATAGCATACCTTTTCATGTAACTTACATAAATTGAATACGTAAAGTAAAAACAAGAAATGCATGAATATGAATTCCTTCGAAGCAAGAGTTTGACTCTTTCTCTTTAAGACGATTAAGCCCCGTACGAGTACCAACGATTTTTCGAAATTCACCTCCCAACATACAACGATCACGTCTTACAATAGGAGTACTCCAAATTACGAAGTCTGCTTACGTTTTTGAATCCACTTTATATGAAATTCAAGTCCAAATAAAAGTACAATTTTTTTGAAGCGATTATGCATTGATATGATAATGCAATCATTAAGTGAATAAATGAATGAATAAAATTCAATACATATGGGGTCTATATATAATTGTTAAAAAGATCTGTCTCAAAAGACACAATCTAACAAAAAGACATAATTATTGAAATTAGTCTCTATACATGAAGATACAATCTTTTGAAAATTAATAACTTCAAAAGTAATGATCTTTCATATAGAAAGACACACTTTTTAACCAAATGGTTTTAGCCCCTCTTTGGAGCACATTATTATTTCATTTGTAGAAATATTTGGACCGTTTGCACTGGCAAAGGCACATTGGTCTGTCCTTCATTCTGACAAAATGTGACAAAGAGGCTACCAGCTTTTTTATCTTTTCTTTTGCGTTTTTACCAACAACCCAATCAATCCCCAAATTCACCACACAACTCTGTAAATGGGAGGGGGCAGAAGTGAAAAATGGCAAGAAAATCTTTAATGTTACACAGTGGAAGTCTGCACATTGGGTCACAAATGACTGCATCATACTGTCCAACAGCCTGAATTTTTCTAAAATGACCCAGAAATATGCATCAAATAGGGGCTCAGAATATTTCATAATATTCTATATAATTTTTCAATTATTCACGTATTTAAACGACTTAAATTTGATTTAATTTCTCATTCATCAAATAACGATTTTCACTTAAATATTCATTTAAAAATTGGTCAAAACCAATTTTCGATACAAAATTTCAACAAATGTAGGTTTCAACTGCTATCGATAAAGTTTCATCAACTTTATAATTGCTTGCATAAAGTAGTATCTATATTATGGGCATTTTTTAATATATATTTTTGGGGAAAAAGATATTTTCTCAAGAATTTTGTATCATATAATTCTTTCAAAACCCCCTGACGACTGTATTACCATTTGAAGCAGTTCCAGTGTTTTCCGTGCAAATGACATGTGTAAGCAATGCAGATTTCTCATTCATTTCATCACTAACTATCTGACCTTTTTCAATATCCGGATACTTGTTCTGCTGAGTATCTGGGAACTTTTGTCATCCGGGTTAGTATTAGCTTTTTCAGTCTTGGCTAAGGCTGCCTTCTCTGAACGGAAATCATTGAAGCCAGTGGGAATTGTGCGTCCAGTTTCAGAGCTTCATCTTGATAACTGCAACGTACAATGCCAAATATTAGAAGTCAAATCTGTTAGAACTCATGGGCCAAGTTTGGCTTTAACACAAATGGAATAAAGAAAAAAAAAAAGTTAAAATGGACACAAATATTTACGTGGTTCACCCAATTTAGGCTACCTCCACGTAAATATTTGTGTCCATGTCAGCTGCATTTTTTTCTCTATTCCATTTTTTTAAAGCCAAACTTGACCCACGAGTTTCTAATAGAATTTTCATTATTTCCAAATGCATGCATTGAATGCAAAGTGGCTATTTAATGCATGGAGGAAAATTTGTTTGCCCCTATGGTCAACAAATGTGGCTTTAACACCCAACATTTCTCCCACTTAAAGTCATTTTTGTTGACCACTTCAATCCTTCATACACTTCCTATTTATTCACTAGGCCGATAGAGGATCGACACCGTGTAAACTTGTCAATACTGGTTTGCTTTGTCAACATAACTGATTGATTGTCTTTTGTATGGATTTTCTGTATATCCACACTTTCTTCCTCCACCTTTTCTTGAACAAAGTGATATTGAACTCAAATGATCTTTGTCTTCTGATGAAATGTCGGATTCTTTGTCAAGTGCAAAACGCTCTGACTATCACAAAATAGAGCAATATTTTCTTGTTTGTGTCCGGGCTCCTCCATTAACATTTGCAACTAGATTGCCTCTTTGCTAGCTTGTGTAGCTGCCACATATTCAGCCTCTGTCGTAGAAGTAGCCGCAATATACTGCAGTTTCGAAACCCAGCTTACAACTCCTCCAGCAAGAGTAAACACATAACTTATGGTGGATTTACTTTTGTCAAGATCATCTGCATTATCTGAATCAACATAGCCTCTAACAATAAAATCAGATCCTCCATAACATAATGTAGCATTAGAGGTATCCTTGACATATCTCAAGATCCTCTTTACAGCAATCCAATGCTCTTTACCAGGATTTGCCATGTATCGACTAACCACTCCCACTACTTTTGCAATGTCTGATCTTGTACAGATCATAACAAACATTAAACTACCCACTGCTGATGCTTACGGTACTCGAGACATCTCCATCCTCTTTGCATCATTACTAGGACTCATACTTGAGGATAATTTGAAAATAATATCAAGAGGGGTTGAAATTTGCTTACAATCTTGCATATTGAAGCGACGCAAGTTTTTCTTCAAGTAATTATTTAGACTAAGCTAAATCTTCCGATTATTTCTGTCTTGGTAAATTTGCATCCCTAAAATCTTGTTTGCTGGTCCCCACGTCCTTCATTTCAAACTCCCTGGCCAATTGTGCCTTCAAGTTTTTAATACGATTGTTATTAGGGCCTGCAACCAACATGTCGTCAACATACAACAGTAGGATAATGAAATCACTATCTCCAAATCTTAAGTAGTATGCACAAGGATTTGAACTAATTCTATTGTATCCAAGGCTCATGATGAAAGAATCAAATCTCTTATACCAACATCTCAGTGCCTATTTGAGACCATAAAGAGATTTGTTCAACCTACAAGACAAACTTTCTTTTCCTTTTTCTTCAAAATCTTCTGGTTGGAGCATATAAATCACTTCTTTGAGTTCTCCATGAAGAAATACAGTTTTCCAATCTAACTGCTCCAAGTATAAGTCAAATGTAGCACACATCGCCAAGACTACTTGAACTGTTGTGAGTTGAACCACAAGAGAAAATATTTCATTGAAGTCAACGCCTTCTTTCTGAGCATATCCCTTCACCACTAGTCTTGCACGATATCGCTCCACTTAGCTACATTTTTTTCTCTATTCTTTTTTGTTAAAGTCAAACTTGACCCACGAGTTCCTAAAAGAGTTTTCAATCCTTCCAATTGAATGCATTTAATGCAAGTGACTATTTAATGCATGGGGGAAAATTTATTTGTCCCTATGGTCAACAAATGTGGCCTTAGCCCCCAACAAAATCAAATGTTTGAAGAAAGACAGATTGCCCCCGCTTTGTCAGGAAAAAACAAACAAACATAATAAATAGCATTTGTAGGAACAAACAACTATTAAAAGAATGAGGAAAACATCACATGTAGCAATTTATTATTGACATCATATGAGCACAATATATAAATGGCGGACGTATGCATTCAAGAACATGCAAATAGTTTACTGCAATAGATAGATTACAAATAGTTTTTATTGAACAGTACTATTTCCATGATTCCTGAACACAAAGGACAAATATAGCAAGTTAAACATTTTAGGACGAAGAACTCTCTAAAGATTAAATAGGCAAAGCAAATATAAAGGAAATTATGCAAACTTGACACTCTCATAATTGAATAAAACTTGTCCAACATGTACAATGATACTGAGGTCTGACATCAATTTTCTCAACATTACCTTTTTCGCCCAGCAACAAGGCGGGGGTCAACTGAATCAATAAAGTGTTGTTGTCTCCAATTTATTAAAAACTCATATTTCAATAAAGATGTATGAGAAATAATAATTCAACAACTGAAACAGAATCAAATCAAATCAAGTTACCTTCCTTTGCGGATGAGAATTCAGTCCTTTCCCTTTCTCTCCATTTCCATGTTGTTGGCCCTGACCCTCAAATCCTTCCCATTCTTCTCCTCGATATCATTTTTCCTCACATTTCGAACCCCAAACTCATTATGATTAGCATTATTTCTATTATTATAATCCTCATCCCCATCATCATCATCATATATATTTTAATCGTCCTCACCCACACCCCCCACTATCCCAGTCACTTCCCCTAATTCCCTCCATTTCCACAATCCAATTATTCTTTCTCCATAACATTATTAAACATACCTGCAAGGTAGTAATTAGAATTCAGGTGTTGAAAGTTTGGTTAGGTCTACTCTCTCAGTCCATTTTGTTACTTCAAAATATTGAACTATGATTTGGTGGGAGTACACCAGGCCAAGGCAGTAGTGCAACGCCAAGACGATGCTCAAGAGCCCTAGTAGCAAGCTACCATAGTGGTCCATCCACCTTAAAAAATTAATTTAATATCATGTGCACCAATGGCCCACATATCAGATATTAAACTGATAAGAACAAATACTACACTTGATCTTAGCCAAAAGGCCAAGAAATGCACGATTTTTTTTTCTATAATGGGCTGTCTGCTTTAATGTCCAATTTTCTGTCCTTTCTTTTTCGAAAAGACGACGTGGGATCTGTTGGAAATATACTTAAATATGCATAGTGGAAAATTAAACAAGTTTCAATTCCCACCAAGGATCTACTTTGTGATTAGATCGAAACTGTGATAAAAATTATACCTTTCGTGAAATCTGCAAACTCTTTTGCTATTCCTTCTGCTCTAACAATCCTGATCTGCCTCCCACAGCTGTCGAATTATCTAGCCTCCAATGATATCCACACAGAGAACAAAATTGAAAGAGAACCAGTGTTTTTTTTCTTGTGCCAGCAGGAATAAGAATAAAAAACTCTTCATATTACAAACCCTGACAGCTTATTTATATAAACTCATACAGGCTTGGCTCGTCTCTTAAAATTAACCCCGTCCAATATTTAATTAATCTAATTAATTAAATTTGATTCATGAATTAATTAATTCGGGTCTATTAATAAACAACCTAATTAATTAATTATTCAACGATTGTCAATTAATTAATTGGTAACTCTCATTCTTCTAATTCTCATTTTGTGTGTGACTCATTAGGTTTCCAATCACGATATCTAATGATGTAAATTATTATTTTGATCTAATCAAAATCGATAAACCAAAACACTCTTTTGATTTATTACTAATTCATATCCGTCGTCCCAGATTGACATCTAGCAATGTGTCAGGGCAATACATGTGACGAAAAATATCACGTGGTATGACAAAATCAAACTCGTTCGTTTATCGTGAAATTGTAATCCATTCGCCAGTATGGTCCGATCAATCACGAGATATAGATAAATGTCAATCTCAATTATCGATCATATCTTTCATTCCACTATTAAGTTAAAAACTCATTTTCGACTTATGAGTACATCTTGGTCAAGGATTTCATTATCAACTTAATTGGATGAAATGTAGATCACAATATCTTACTATGTAAGAGTAACAAATCCTCTATTGATCATTCACAACCTTCATATGATACTTGACATACCCAGACGATGCCGTATTAGCGGCCCTTGGTAGAGCAACATCTAACATCACCAAAGTATGATTGTCCTCATATAAGGCACTATGATGACCTCAAGTCGAAGGACCAATTCCACTACCGAACGTTAGAGATTAACCACCGACACTCAGATAGCTATCCATGTGGAATCTCTCAGCGGGTTTCCAATGTTTTATTCTATAACAAAACATTCACGTGTTCATTTAAGTGTCACTATACTTTAACTTGTGAGATCAGCTACTTACTTCACAAGTAAGGAATTTCACATGTGATGTTCTATTTTTAATAATGATATCCGTATTTCGTTATTACTTACGACCACGGATGATTTAAGATTCAATCATATGTAATTTGTATCTCACGATCACAACTCCTTGTGATTAAAAAATTATCAAGATTTGAATCTACGGACTCTATTATTTAATTTAATTGAATATTAATTAAATAATAGATCTGTCATAAATTTCATTAATTATATATTAAAAGTGCTTATACCCAAAGTTGATTAAACTTAGGACCTAGCACTTACAAGATCTTGGAACACACCGAACCCACTTCTAGTTTTTATCTCTCATTTTTGTAAACACGGAACAAATTCACCATTTTATTGTGGGAATCACAATAAATGTTACGAAATTTATTTTTTATTAGGATTTGCGAGTTGCACTGCTTAGTGTCTGGGACATGAGGAGTTTTCTATTAATTTAACTAGGACTTTAGAGAAATAGAAATTTTGAAAAATCGGTATGCCACAAATGTAATTATTCATAATAAACACTAGAATTTTGTAAAGCAGAGGTCATTTTCATGATGTTTGAAGATACAAGAGGTGGTATGTTTTTTTAACCTGCACTCACATTTTCTTGATTATTGGTAAATGTAATCTAAATGTAGATGCTCAAAAAGTGCTGATGAGGATAGGACTTGAGGAGTACGTAGACATATTACATCGATCCTACTTATGGCCCATATATTCATTGCGCGATGTACAGTTCTCTAGATAGTTGTTCGATGCATTACTATGTCGGCTAATTAAGTCAGTTAACGGAGATGCCCTCTATTTTGATCTTTGGGGCAAAATAGGTACATTTTTTATATTTGAATGTCATCATTACCGAATTAAGATGTATGAGCAAAAAGCAACAATGGCTCGTATTTCGAGAAATATGAGGTTGTTAAATGAATACCTTCATGGACAAACGACAATAACTCTAGCGTAGTTAGGAGATGCATTCAGGGAACTTGATCAGATGTCAAAGAAGTTGAAGCTGGGCTGGGTGCTTATCCTCAAGAGCGTGTTCAGGTGTCATCACAAGAAGACGCCGTTTGACCTTTTTTCATTTAGAAGTTTTTGATGACATTGATACGTTCAACAACTATCCATGATGGCAGAGATATTTTACGCGTCTTCTAGAGAGGGTATTCAATGCTTAGAGGGATAGGCTCGAGCTCAAGTACGATGCATATGGTTTATCGTTGGTTTTGCAGATAAATGTTTAGCATAATGAATTATATATTTTTAATTAAATTTTATATATAGTGATTGTAATTGTTGCATAGATGGATGTATGAGACCATTCATATCTTGACTGGCCGGCATGCGGGAAAATGGGAGACATGCTGTTATTGGATGTATTATTGGCAAGCATAAAACAAGCCACTTGCCTAACAAATATCACGTCTCATCAACGATCCTGAGGTATGTATTATATATTTGTGATTTATATTGTATGTCCTTTCAAAATCACGATACATGGTCTCCAATTCGGTGAAATGTCAATATGTCAGCTTAAAATCCTTACTGAGTTGACATCATTGATCGAGGAAGAGGGTCAGAGTTATCTGTGTGAACTGTATGTTCCAATTGGGCCAAACGATCAGATGACTGAGTCCGTCATGGATCGAGGTAGGGTATGTTAATTGAATATAATCTGTTAATTATCATTTTGATTATGTAATTAAGTTATTCATTTGTAATGTTGATTTTTTAGGAATGCTGTTTAGTATCACCTCCACTGAGAAGATCACCTCCGCCAAGGATATCACCGTTTCTAAGGAGTTCACCTCTACATATGAGATCACATTCTCCCGCATCTAGACACCTCTCACGTGGATCTCCTGCACGTAGTCGTAGTGCTTTTACGAATGATTTGTTCAAACTTTTGACTACATTTATGAGGGAGATGAGAGGTAAAGTAGCAGAGTTACGACATGATGTCATGATACTACGAGTCGGTTTAGGAGACCTTTATACTGAGGTCGTAGCGCTACGAGGTGACATAGTAGGCCTGCGAGGACCTGACTGCTCTTGGGATGGAGCGGACGACGAAGGGACTGGCAGTTCTAGGGATGAAGAGGATGACAGAGGGACTGGAAATTCTTAGGGGCGAGAGAGTGACGAAAGGGATGGTCAAATGGGGTATGATGATTCATGGTAGCCATCGGATGTTGCAATCAAGTCATTTTTTGCATACACGATGGAGGGTGTGGCCTCGATGGTACAGGTGGCGGTAATGGATGGAGTACTGAAGGAGGCGACGGAGGAGGTGCTGGAAGAGGAGGATAAGGCGGATGGGGTATTGGAGGAAGTGGCAGAGGGGGTACTAGAGGGGATGGTGGTAGGGGGTGTGATAGATGGGGTACAGAAAGGGATGTGGTGAAAGAAGAAAGGATGCCAAACACGACAACGATTGTAGTTTTTGTGTCGAAGGGACGATGTAGGTGAGGAAGGGTAAAAACTGTGTTGCTGACGTGTCAGCGCTAGTGGTCGTAGGAGTTCGAGATTGCTATTACAGTACATCGTGTCCCCCTTCACAGCCAAGGCGAAGAGAATGACGTTTGTAGACGGGACGTTCCCCATTCTTTTCTACAATGTGGACTCGGTAAAGCACAAAGCGTTTGATGAATGGTTCAAATACCTTAAGCCCAAATAAGTATTTTATGATTTTGCTAAATTACATATGAGATCATCTATACTTTTTTGTAAAATTTCACTTTTTCATTTTTTCAAAGATAGTTACAAGATCGAAAAGAAGACAATTTCGAACGCTAAAAAATGGTTTGAAGATATACTGCCGACGTCAGCTTGGCTCGTCGATGATGTAAGTGTATTCTTGTTGTTATTTATTTGTTACATAATTTGTTATTTAATTAAACGACCCTGTTGTGAATTTTGTATCGCAAGTGTACGATATCAAACAAGTAATAAAGAGGACCTAAGAGTCCGGATAATCGTTCCCACGAGGACTATACTTAAATGCATAATCTAATTAATTTCAATTCCTATTTGATGAATGTAACCTCAAATCTTGTGTGAAGAATATTGTAATCTAATGAAAGTTTAAAATTAAAGTGTGATGTGCACAAAAACGACGTTTGGAATTTAAGAATTAGACGGAAGTTAGGGCGGAACATTTCACCTATTGGATCACCTTTACAATTTATATCCAGATTAATGAGCTAAGGTAGTGTTCGATCGAATTTTCCTAATATATTCAACTTACCCCTCTCGAGTTCTCGTTGATCCTGTTTAATTAAGTCAATTCCATATCTCTATGCAAACAAATCTTAATTAAACGAAACAAGGTTCTGAAAAATCATACATGACCGCAATAATCAATATAGGTATCTCTACACATTATATCAATTTATCGGGTTTTATTATATGGTCTAGACAAATAATCCGCATCTCTAGGCAATTATTTTCCACTAAAACATTGAATACTTGTCCAGAACATTCAAAGCATTAATACAATAATAAAATCAACACATAACAAATTAAAAACTAGAATCTTGAATATAAAACATAAAGGATCCCCAAATAGGTTACATGTTCGCCCTAACAATGGATTTAGCTATTCATATTACACAAGGAGATAGAGATAATAATTATAGAATACATTACCGGGTTTGAAGTATAGATTTAGAAGACGAAAGTAGATCTTGCACCAAAATCCCTTCTTGTTCTTGTCAATCCTTCGAAGATGAGTCCCTTTTTGTTTCCCTCCTTGAGTTTCTTGGTTAGATCTTCCAAATCTTCTCTTTGATTGCCTCCAATTGATTGTAGATCTCCTTTGGTGTTCTTGTGCCTCTTCAAATTGTCCAACCCTCACAATGGTTTCCAAGAAGTCTATTTATACTCCTCATCTCGTTCATGCCCCATAGGGTTATTCTTTTTCCCTTTTTTTTCCGAAAAAATCGCGGTAATAACTTTAACAGATACTGGAGCTGCGGCGCCGCTCCTTTGCACTTTGACCGTTTTGCCCATTTTTTCCGTCTTTTTTTCTTTATTTGAGTCATAACTCCATTTTGTCGTCTCCTTGTTGCTTGAATGCTATCTCCAAACTTCTATAAAACAACACGAATAAACACATCAAAAACGTTCACTTCTCATAGACTATTACTTGTAATTAATTCAAAAGTAGGATAAAAACTCGTGAGTAAATACACTAGTCAAATACCCCCAAACTTATCAGTTTGCTAGTCCCCGAGCGAACAACAGGAAAACTAATTAACGACACAAACAAATATTCAGTTAGATAGTTTGCTGTTAGGCTCAACGTTGAGAACATTACATCATATTCATTAGTTGATTCAAAATTGTTATGCAAGAGCTAACATTCCACCTAATCAATGCAAAATGGGCGTGTGTGTGTGTGTGTGACAGTAATTAGATGTAACGCTGTACAATAACAAGTTGATTCAATTCCCGACCTTGAAAGTCAAGTGCATCCTTACTTCGCTCTTGAGATTCACACACCCCCAAACTTGTTTTCTTTTCACTTCCCAAGGTGCATTCTAGAGTTGATTTTCAATAATAAATCCTTACACCGCTCAAGTTTAGTTCGATTTCACTAATTGTCATTCAACATATCAACAAATGAGGATTCTCCTTATTTTCGACCGTTTCAACCCATAAGAGTCAATCAGATTACTAACCATTTATCAAAGGTTCAATTTTCTAAAACAAGTGTTCGGGACTAAATCAAGACATTTGGTGCGTCTTCTGTTTCATGCAAATGCTTTTTTCATATTAATGCATTTTCTATTTATTTCTTGCAAGCGTTTTTCCCTTAAGCTTTCTAAATGACACCTTTAGCGAGTTTTAGACCGATGACTCCCAAATCAGATGACTTTAGGGCATCAGGTTTTAAACCCTTTCAAGCTTATTCACTCGAGTCATAAAGGCTACGAAGAAACGTTGTCCTCATTGGGATCTTTTAGGATAGCTTCACAACGAGGCAGCTTTTTCCCTTGACTATGATTTAGTGCAATGTCCCTCATCAAACACCATTCTCGAAAACATTACCCCTAACTTAAGGTTCTCACTTGAGTTCATCTTATAGGCCTCAGACAATCCACACAAAATTTTGTCATGACGACTTTAGGGCATCAGGTTTTAAACCCTTTCAAGCTTATTCACTCGAGTCATAAAGGCTACGAAGAAACGTTGTCCTCATTGGGATCTTTTAGGATAGTTTCACAACGAGGCAGCTTTTTCCCTTGACTATGATTTAGTGCAATGTCCCTCATCAAACACCATTCTCGAAAATATTACCCCTAACTTAAGGTTCTCACTTGAGTTCATCTTATAGGTCTCAGACAATCCACACAAAATTTTGTCATGCATGGAATCCACATTTATTTCCATGTTTCCCTACAACAGTTCAATCCTCCAAATATATAAATTATGGCTTAAGGGCATGATGTTTAACGGTTGTTGGGATTTAGCATTTAGGGTCAATATTTCAACATGAATCAACTCACTCAAGTACACCATCACAATCTAATCACGTGCATGAAGTTTTTCCGTTTCACATAAATAGGCATGAACCTCACTCACGCACACAATTAATCCACACTTCACCACAATAGGCATCATTTTTCACCACTTTCAAGCTCCAATTCAATCATCATTTCTTCATGGTTTTCACCAAATAAATTTCGTCTTTAACAAAATCCCTCCTAATCTTCAATCAAACCTAAAGAACAAAAGTAACAAAATAAGTTAAAACTAACATATGAATACTAACAATTACATAAGTTTAACGGCCTAAATGAGTGCAAAATCTGCACTTATCAGTGTTCTTGTGCCTCTCCAAATTGTCCAACCCTCACAATGGTTTCCAAGAAATCTATTTATACTCCTCCTCTCGTTCATACCCCATAGGGTTATTATTTTTCCCTTTTTTTTCCGAAAAAATCCTGTCAATAACTTTAATAGACGCGGCGCCAGTATCACGGTTACGCAGCGCCGTGTCTTCTGTTGGTGGTGCCGCAGCGCCAATGGTGTGGCGCTGCGGCACCACTCCTTTGCACTTTAACCGTTTTGCCCTTTTTTCCGTCTTTTCTCCTTATTTGAGTCATAACTCCATTTTGTCGTCTCTTTGTTGCTTCAATGCTATCTCCAAACTTCTATAAAACAACACGAATAAATACATAAAAAACGTTCACTTCTAATTGTATTGTCTCTTGTTGGAATTGCATATTGTTTGAGGCCAAAGACTTTACCATTTTTTCAAGGGACATATCCGAGCTTTGAGTTGGAGCTTGTTGATTGCTTGAAGCCAAGGACTCAACCATTTCCTCTAAAGACATACTAGCACTTGAAGTTTGAGTTTGTTGACTAGGTTGAAAGTATTGCCCTTGGTCTTGTTGAAATTGCATAGTCTCTTGTTGGATTTGCATCGTGTGTTATTGCAATTGCACCGTGTTTGATGCCAAAGATTTAACCATATCCTCAAGAGACATACTAGAAGCTTGAGGTTGATCTTGTTGATAGAAACCATGTGGATGATATTGTGCTTGTGGAGACGTGAAATAATTTTCTTCATATCCGAGACTAGGGTAATCACTAAATCCATAATCATACATGTAGGCATATGAATCATACCCTTGTCTCGGTTGCATTTGATAGCCCCCAATGACATCCGCTCGTTCAAAGGCACTTTGTTGGCTATTCCCATGAGCCACTTGTTGTACAAGAGATGCAAGGTCGGCCAATTGACGATCAAGTTGAGAAGTTGCCTCCATCTCACAAACTTCAATAACCAACCTCTTCTCTTGCTCCTAGGTTGTGGTGTCCTTGATGTGTTCGTTTCCCTCAATCACAACCTAAGTCACAAAGAAGAAACACAAAAATAAATAAAAAGAAAATATTACAATTAACAAAATTGAAAGAACAATCCCCGGCGACACGGCGCCAAATTTTGACACGCCCAAAAGGGGGTCAAAATAATATTCCTTACTTTTCTAAAATTTGTCATTCAAGTAGTAAATGGTAAGTAAGGGTCATTCCCGCAGAGGATTGTTTTCAATTACGCCAATTGCAATAAGAAAGTAAAAATGCGCAAATAAGTAAATGGGGGGTTTGGTTGTTAACTAAACTAAGAAAGCGACAAATGCAAAATAAAGAAAGACAAGAACTAGAATGATGAAAAACACAAAGTAATGGAAATGTGATCGAAGGATATTTCTTCGCCGCTAGAATGAATTTCTAATCGATATACGCAAAGGATTTTCGTTCAAAAGATCAACAACAATTCGAGAATAATCACAAGCTCGATTACCTCAAACTCTCCTTACATTTTAGTTGAATAAAACAAGCTCTTTACCCAACCCTATTCATTAAACAACCTAGGATAAGCTCCCTAGATTTAATTTAACAAAAGCATTCACACGAGAGAGTCGAATTGAATTAAGCGCAAACACACAAGCTCGGTTTGTTAACTTAAGTGATAATCCACCTACATTTAATAGAAAATTCCTCATAATCCATCAAAGTGGAGTTGCTACTAGGCTTTGGTTAAATTAGCGATTACGTACTAAAATTCCCAAAATAGCATATATTGTGTCAACCCAATCATCTAGTTGTCATCCCAAACAATCAAGAATAACAATATCAACATTTAACACAATAGATTAAACACATTGCTCTCAAGAACATAATAAAACACAAATCGATTAAATCATCATTTCTAGGGTTCCAAAATAACCCTCAATCACATTAACATTTAGCTATCCATAATGTAATGATAAATAACCAACAAAATAATACAATACATAAATAAAAACGAAATTAGAGAAGATAGAGATGGCTTATTGATGGGGAGAAGGATAGATGGGATCTTCAATGTAAGGTATCTTCTTTTCCTTCATCACATTTCCACCATTGTTGATGGAGGTGGAGCTCCCAAGTTTTTCTCCTTTGTGTGGTTTGCTCCTCCCCTTCTTGCTTGCCCTAGAAATGAGCCCCAAGTGGTGTTTTTAATTGTGGAGAAGAGGAAAAACGGGTTTGGAATAAAAGGGATGAAATAAGAATTCAAAATCGGGTTTCGCGTGTTTTCCCGGGTTCTGCTCCAGATTTTGCCTATGCGTACGCATAGGTCTGGGTGTGCGTACGCATAGTGTAAACATTTAAGCTTCAGTAGTTGAATTTGGCAAGTGTGCGTAAGCACACCCTGCAGGCCTATGCGTACGCATAGGCCAAATTCTGAACCAACTTCATTTTCTGGTTTTTCACTCCAATTCACCTCCCTTCAAACCATACATCTTCCTCCCAATTGTGATAAACTTGGTTGCCAAATCTTGGAGTATTTTCTCTTCAATCGTTTTGGCTCAATTCACGCTCAAAATACCACATCGACAACCAACAACTCGGGAATTCACCTAAGGAACAAAAGTAACAAAAATAATCAAAAACTAATAATAGAAAACTAACAACTATCTAAGTTTAACGGTCTAAATGAGTGCTAAAACCGCACTTATCAAGCTCATTAATCTATTTGGTTCCCTAATTCTATCTCTCATTTTTGTTACTTAATATAATATTTACTTGGTTGGGTACTTTAATTTTATTGCTAGCAGTTTTGGTATGTCTACTGGTTGTTAATTATCTGTATGGTATTAAATTAGTATTTTTTTAACCTGTCTATAATTCTCTTATTTTTGGTTGTTTTATCTTAACTTCTCAAAGGCTAAAGAAAGATCATTTAAATTGTTTGCATCTTCATTTGGGATATTGTTTACTAAATTGGTTAAGTATTGTGTTTTTATTTTTATTGATTTTTATTCATAATTTTTTTTTTTAATTTTACGGTTGGATTTAAAAAAAATAATTTATTTTTGTGGTTATTAATCGAACCGAAACCGAACCGTCTTTCGTGGTTATGCTGCGGTTATGGTATGACAAAAAATTTGGCGGTGTAATTATGATTTTGGCCGAACCGACCCATTGTCATCCTTAACAACCACGACCATAGAGATAAACAACCACAAACGAACCAGCAGCAAACCATGAAAATTTACTCATTTCAATAGTTTGCAAATTTAACCCAATCAAAAGAACCACCTCAAATTTTTTTTCCTTTTTTTTTAGTCTGTTCTTCATAAAAGATAATGCATCCATGGAAATTCATAAACCTACGTACACGCAAATTCATGGACCATTATGCTCTTAAAAATAATCATCTTACATGCTACAAACGTGAAAATAATCGTACTTAAATACACGCAATTTCATAATATTTTGATATGAAGCGTACTAAATAATAAATTTAAAATAATCTTATTGAATTCACAATAAATTGAAGATAATATACTTGCATGCTTTAATTATTTCAAATTCATAATAAATTTGTTTGAATTAACCAAAAAAAAAAATCATATTCTTATCAATCGAACTTGACAAATAAACTAAAAAAATTTATTAGTAAATGGTGGTCAAATAGAGAATAAATTCGTTTATCGTGAGAAAAAGAAAATTATCTTGCCATCTTGGAAGAAAGGAAAAGCCACCAAAAAAATTAGGGATAATTGCAGCCGCGGTTCCTAACCTTTGCGTTATTGGCAGACTTTACCTCAACCTTCAATTTGTACCACCACGGGTCCCAAACCTTTTATATATTATCAGCTGAAGTCCAAAATGACGGAAACCGTCAATTCCACCGTCAATTAACCTTAAAAAGGGAGAAAAGTCATATTTTGACCAATTTAAATGGGGGCATTGTCGTCCAACTCTATTTTTCCCTTTCAAAATATCTTTTGGTTAGTTATAATCTCACTCCCTCTCCATTCTCTGTCACGCGAAGAATCCGAAGAGTCTTCTACAATGTCCACTGAAAATACCCAAGAATCCGGCGAAATTCCAAATGATTTTGCATGTCAGATTCGAGGTCGTCTTCCCGAACCTGTATACGGTAAGTGTATAAAATTTCTCAAAATTTTTGGATGTAGACGTTGAAGATTTCGAAGTGTGATCAAGTAGTGCATTTTTTCTTCATTTAAAGCATGTTATTGAAAAATAACTGCATTTAATTTGCTTTTTCTTCGCGTTGCTCTCGCATTCCTTTCAGTCGACTTGGGTTAGGTGTTGATGACGTTATTTTGTTTTTATTGTTTTTTTCCAGATGACAATATAAGTTATTTCACCATAAAGATGCATTATGGTGGTGTACTACTCCAAAAGATGCGAAATTTTGTATACGAACATGAGAAGATATCATACATAGACTATGTGCACCCCAATTGGTTTAATAGATTTCTCCTCGACAATACTATGAAGATAGTAGGCAATTTGGGACAAATGAGGTATTTGTATAAGATTGAAAAGAAGAGATTGAGCGAGGTATCGTTTTGGATTGTTAAAGATGCAGACTTTATGAATGTAGTTAGGTTGCTTGGTGATAGTAGGATTGCTGAGATGTGGTGCGTGCCCGTAATTGATGTGTTGGAATTGCCATGGGACGAGAAAGTCGGGCATGATATTTCAGTGATCGATGTTGACACATGTGAGGTGTTGGAGACGGTGGCAGATAGAGGCAGAGCAGAGGTTGAAGAAAAGTATGACCATAATGTATGCCATGCAGTGGAAATTTTTGACGATTTCTCAGAGGGGAGTGTGATATGATTTGGACATGCCATAATTAGAAGAAACTGTCATTTTTCATAAAGTATTTTATTTTGGCTAGAATTCTTATTGTTGGCAAGTTTGTTATTTTAGGACTCTTTGATATCGTATTTTTCATATTTCTTAGGGTTTGTTGTTTTAGTATAAATAAGTTTATTTTTCATTGTAAACAAAAAGACTTTTGATATGAATAAAAATTGAGACTTTTCTTTCCATGGTTCTTCAATGAACTTTCGAACTTATAAAATATTTTGATTTATTTGTGGCGTTCAAACCTAGAACTTATCAAAGGATTAGACATTTTTTGTGGCGTTCACAAATCGAGGTTCGTTGGTTTTGTAATCAAGAGGTCTTTCAAGTTTCGTTCTTATTTGGTTGCTTGATTTAATAATTTTCGGGTCGAGATTCTATCGTCTACAACATGAATTTGGGCTTTCCCGGTATTTTCAAATCAATTCTGCGAGTTCCATGAGATCTCCCAACCGAGATCGCATCAAGTGGTATCAGAGTTCGAGTTCCAGATTCAGGTTCTATCTTTTTAATCTTTTTGAGTATTTGTTTTACTTTTTTTGTGTTCTTCGTGTTCTTGTGTCCAGTAACAGTTTTAGAGTCTTTGATCCAAAAAAATCCCAAAAAAATTCACAAGTTATTTTTGTGCTCAATTTAAGTCCAAATCAACTTCTGTTTCTTTGCCGTTCTCATAGTCAAATTCTTGAGTTTGTTAAAAAAAATACTGTTCATCGTCGGTATTGTTCATCCGAGAGAAAAAAATTTATTCTGGAAATTGGTACTATCCTATTATCTTTTCTGAATTCAAAATCTATTTACGTTCAGTCCAAGCCAAAATTCAAGAACCACTTTCTTGAATTAAATTCTCATTCATCCAATTCTCCAATTCTTTTCTTGAATCTTCTTGATTACGCCTACGTTAAGGATGAATTATGATTGGGGATTTGTTTTTCAAACTCGGTGTTTTGTGGGTAGTGCGGTATGTAGTTTAGCTATTGACAAGGAGCACATGTCAAACTTGGCTATCATCACTATGGCTGAAAAATTGGGATTACCTTTGCAACAATACCCTAGGTCCTATATGATGACTTGGTTGAAGGAGTGTGGGAAGGCAAATGTGACAAAGCAGGTTCTAGTAAACTTCATCCTTGGGAGATATAGTGATGAAATTTGGTGTAATGTGGTACCGTTGAAATCTTTTCATATCTTGTTTGTGAGACCTTGGAGGTATGAGAAGAATGATATTTATGATGTGGGGAGGAACATGTATAGGTTTCTTCAGGATGGAAAAAAATCATTTTAGTTAGTTTGACACTAGAACAGTCCCTTGCAGATCAACTCAAAGTGAGAAGTAAGGAAATAGAGCATTCAGAAAGAAGTAAAATAGAAAGTAAAAATGAGGGTGAGAAAGAGATAGAAAAAGAAAATGAGAGTAGAGAGGTAGCAAAAAATGAAGTGGAGCCATAAGAGGTAAAATAAAGTGAGTTTTCAGAAAGAAAAGAAAAGTCAGAAGAAAGTTTGCAGGAAAATAAAAGTGAAGTTGAGAGGGCATTAGTGAGAACTAACAATCCCCTACATAGTTTTGCTATTTCTGTTTTGCAGGTTTCTGAATATATTGACATCCATGAAAGCGAGTCTATTGGAATACCACATAATCCAGGCATTGAGCATCGACTTGTGGGTGAAATTAACAAGCCCTACCTTTCTTGGATATCACTTTGATTCCTGAAGTTGACTTTGTGATTCCTGAGGAGACAAAGGAGTTTCAAGGACAGTGGAAGGAGTTCATATGCGAGGGTTTGAGCAACAAAGATGATCTGATTGAGTTCTTGTTGCAATACATACATATCTACAAAGTTGATGGGTGCCATGCGTTGGTCCTCTGGCATGAAAAGCAAAATTTTTCATTTGATCCAGGTGGTACAGTGATAAAACTAGTGGCAGGTTGGTTATCCCCTACGCGATCACAATGTATGGATTCGAGGACGAATCCTTTCGAAGAGAGGGAGATGTTATGATCTGGCACATGCCATAATTAGAAGAAACTGTCCTTTTTCATAAAGTATTTTATTTTGGCTAGAATTCTTATTTTTGCCAAGTTTGTTATTTTAGGACTCTTTGATATCGTATTTTCCATATTTCTTAGGGTTTATTGCTTTAGTATAAATAAGTTTATTTTTCATTGTAAACAAAAAGACTTTTGATATGAATAAAAATTGAAACTTTTCTTTCCATGGTTCTTCAATGAACTTTCGAACTTATCAAATATTTTGATATATTTGTGGCGTTCAAACCTAGAACTTATCAAAGGATTAGACACTCTTTGTGACGTTCGCAAATCGAGGTTCGTTGGTTTTGTAATCAATAGGTCTTTTAAGCTACGTTCTTGTTTGGTTGCTTGGTGCAATAATTTTCGGGTCGAGATCCTAGCGTCTACAACCTGAATTTGGGCTTTCTCGGCGTTTTCAAATCAATTTTGCGAGTTCCATGAGATCCCCCAACCGGGATCGCATCAAGTGACTTGTATATTGTGGATAACTCATGTTGTGGAATAGGCTGACAGTAATGGTGTATCTGACCAGGATCATACGGATGCCGGGTCTGAAGAAATTGACTGTGCAGTTGATGCTGATGTACCTCCTTTGGATGAAAATGTGGGTGATGAATGTGCAGTTGATGCTGATATATCTGCATGGAATGAAAATGTTGGTGATGAACCCATAGTTGCTGTAGATGACAATGAAGCGACTCCTGCATCCCATGGCAATAACTTTGAAGGGGATCCTGCACCTTATGCAGAGCACATTGAAGAGGCTCTTACATCACTTTAAATTGACTCACCCCATGCAGATGCACATCCTGATGATGCATTCCTTGAGGATGAATGCCAAAAGGGAAGCTGCAGGAAGATGGGATCATGCTTTTGGTCCCAGGATTATGAGCATTATTGAGAAAGCAAAGGCAGAAACGAGGTTCCTGAAGGCTGATTACGCTAGCAGTGAAACGTTTGAGTTGAGCAACATAGATGGAATGAGATGGAGTGTGGAGTTGCTGAATCGTGAATGTACCTGCTGAAAATGACAACTTACTGGGATACTTTGTGCACATGCAATGTCTGGTATGTTTTCGAGGAACATTGGCATATATGAATATGTAGATGAATGCTGCAGTAAGGAAGCTTACTTGAGGTCCTATAGCCCAGTTATCCAATCAATGTCCGGTCCTGAGTTGTGGCCAGAGCTGGGAAAACATCCTCTACAGCCACCTGTGAAGAAAAAACAGACAGGTAAACCAAAGAAGTTGAGAAAACGGTCACAAATAGTGCCTCCTGCTAGTTTTAAAATGGCAAGAACTGGAATGAAGATGACATGTAAAAGATGTGGTGGGACGGGCCACAACAAGAGAACCTGTTCTGAGGGAGATACACAGCCAAGTCAATCATAGGGCAAGGAAAAGAGAAATGCCCCCAGGTCCCAGGATATAGAGCCAACTCCGTCACAAGGCAAAGCCAAGAGAAAGACTTCTACTCAAGCCGAGCGTCTGACAACTAAGAAGGGACGTGGACAAAAAAAACATAGCTTTTTGTAGGATGGTTGTTTTGAACACAGTTGCTGTATAACAAGTTTTTTTTTGTTATTACCTTTTGATAGAAGCTTGTAAATGGGGTTGTGCTTTTGTATGATGTTCGAACAATCTATGATGTAAAATGTTAGAATTCCAATGTAAAAATTTGTTGTTCGTGTCTTCAAATCTCCATCCGTGTTTGAGTATTGTGTTATGAATGTTGTGTAAGTTCAAAATTTGTTGTTCGTGTCTTCAGGAGGAGTTTGACTTTGTCAAATACTTGTTCCTAAGCTGAAACCTACTGAAAAGGTATGAGACTTTAATTGATTCAAATGAAAAAGGTTTGGGACTTTAAGAGATTCGAATGGAAAAGGTTTGGGACCATAGTTGCGACATATTAAAAAGTTTAGGTCCTTACTTACGAGGAGTTGAAAACGTTTGAAACCTGCAATGCACCATCTACAACATGTTTTCTATTCGAGGTTTCCTTTTGTTCTGAAGCATTTGAACACGGGGAGGGAAGAACTGCGAGAACTGAAAATTAGGGCAACACTGTTGAATCTTACAAGTCTTATTTAAGGGGAACTAAGTTACAAGACCATACGCAACACTCAATTTCTAACCCCTAAATCCCGTTCCAAAATACAAATACAACTTCTAATCTGAAGCCTAACACACTTCTACGAACAAACCCATTTCACAAAATTGCCACATACAAATCCTAATATCCAAATCTTCCATGAACCACGGCATCTTACATGTAGGGTGTTTAGTTCAGCTTCCATCTCTCTTCTAACGCGTAGAAATCTAGGGATTATGTCTTTCGATCTGTCGCACATTGGAGGGTCGTACCAATGAAAAAAGTTGCATCCACTAACATCCTGACGACGTGGGCAAGTAAGAAATCTTCTTCTTGGGTTCATGTTCGTCCATGAGGTCTTCATCTGCACAGGATCACCGCATCTACAGATATTATACTCCATATTCAGGCGTATATGTTAACAATAGAAGAGAGAAAAAAATATTGGGGAATATATAAAACCTACAAAAGGGAGGGAAATGAGTTGTGATTAGTACAGTGAAAAAGGGAAATAGAGTTGGACGAAAATGCCTCTACTTAAATTGGTCAAAATATGACGTTTCTCCATTTTTAAGGTCAACTGACGGTGGAACTGACGGTTTTCATCATTTTGAACTTCAGCTAATAATATATAAAAGGTTTGGGACCCGTGATGGTACAAATTGAAGGTTGAGGTAAAGTCTCCAAAAAAACGTAAAGGTCAGGGACCGCGACTGCAATTATCCCAAAAAATTATGAGAAATGAGATGTTATGGAAAAAGAAAAAATGAAATTAGGTGTCATATTTGTAGTGTAATAATAATTTATTTAATTAAAAAGTATATTAAAACTCTAATTATGTAATTGTATTTAAGGATATTTAATAAAAAAAAAAAATTTGTGGTCTATTTAATTAATGTTTGATACATTAAGTTGGAAAAAATATATTTTTTTGATGTGATCGATGGTGAATATGTGATTGAAAAAAAAAAAAAAATTATTAATGTGATGAAAAATATTATTTTATTGAAAAAATGTATCATTGAAAATAAGTTGAAGAATGAGAATCAAAATGAAAAAAAATATGTGCAACGGGGCTAAATTTGTAGCGGTAAAAGCGGAAAACAAGGTACCCCTTTCTGGAATTCAGGTCACTCCTCTCCAAATTCCAGAGTCCACTTCTTCCTCTATTGAAAACTTCAATACCCACAAGGAGAAACAGAGAAGACGATTCAATATTAGGGATATTTTTTGGGTTTTCTTTTGAATTTGATTTCGTACAGGATGATACGAATTATGAGCTATTATTTAGTAGTACTTTTGTTGAGTTTGATAGTAGAAGTACCAGAATCGGCGCCACAGGCATATAGGAGAGACCCAGGGCACCCGCAGTGGCACCATGGAGCCTTTCAAGATGTCAAAGATTCCGTCCGTTCCGAAGTGCGTCAAATGCTTCATTCACGCGCTGAGGTACATAAACGTATATTTTTAATTGTCATTCAAGTACTGAAATTTCTGTTTGTTTTGGTTTACATTTCTAAGCTGAAATGACTAGTTTTTTCAGATTTTTCATGCTTTTTTCCTTTTTCCACTTTCGAATTGCCGAATTTTGGTTTGATGCATTCACTCCCTAGATCAGATGCTACCATGACTGCGAAATTTGCTCCCCTTCAAGCCAAACTATATATATTGAATTTTCCTAAATTCATTTTTAGCCATCGGGAGTTCTTCCCTTTCCTCTTATCAACACCATTACCATCATCATTATCATCACGGCTGTCGTCATCGTTATAAAATATTTCATTTTAGCTTTTAAGAACCCTAAAGATGATTTTTCTAAGTTTATTGTCTTCAGGAGAATTGAATAGTAAGATATTCGTTACCAAATTATTGGGATTGCCATTTTCTATTTTTATTATTTCATTCTTGAAATGTACTTGACTCATATCTGTTTTCACTCTTTCAATTTTTCGTTCATTTTTCCGTCCTGCATTTTGATTGAGTTATGAAGTGGCTTCTCAACAATCACATTAATGTAGAAGTTGTTTTTGAAGCACATTGGTTTTTATTTCAACATGTGGAATGTTTTGAGGATATGTCACATGTTTCTTTTTTCTTTGATTTTGAAAATTGTTCTCTCATTTACTTGTGACATGGATATGGGTTGATTGCTCTAAGATTTTTCTGTTTTTATGATGCACCGGATTGGTCTGGATGTCTAATTACACCATATTTTCTCTCTTGCAGGTTCCGTTTCAAGTCCCTCTTGAAGTTAATGTAGTCCTTATTGGCTTCAATGGCGATGGAGGCTATAGGTATACTATAGATTCTCAAAAACTGGAGGAGTTTTTGAGAGTAAGCTTTCCATCTCACAGACCCTCATGCTTAGAGACAGGCCAGCTACTTGATATTGAGCATCACGTTGTATTTAATGCATTTCCAGTAAGCTTCTTATCATTTTCTCAGAGATTTCTATGCTTGTTGCTTAATCTAGTTCTTCCAGTATTCTTGAGGATGCTATCATTTTCTCCAAGATTTCGTCATATTTTATACTTTGAAAGTGCCTGAATAATGAGATAATTAGTCGTACAGTGACTATGGCCCGTAATATATATATATATATATATATATATATTTTTTTTTTTTCCAGTTTTATTAGTAGTATTTGCTGGTTTGACTTGGTGAAGATTGATCCTTTACACCGATATAGTAGTAATAGTAATGAACAAAAAAATATAAGCCAAAAGCAAGATACCATCCTTACAAGAAAACTGAGAAATGTTGATGCCTCTGATAGGTAACATGCTGAAGAAACAAAGATGGGAAGACAACTTTTTAACTTGTATTACTTTCACAAGATCTTATTTCACTTCTCACTGCAGGCTGGGCAGCCGGAATTGATAGCACTGGAGAAAATACTGAAATCAGCCATGGTTCCTACTGGTACTGCTAGAGAGGTGACATAATTTAGTTTATTCCGATTCCAAATGCTGGTCTTGAACCCCCTAGAGAGTCACTGGCTTTCTAGAGTTTGGATGAAATTTTCATTGACCTTATGGCTTACAGGCTAATTTTGGAAGAGAAGTTCCTTTATTTGAGGTAGAAGCGACAACTGTTGAGCCGGAGTTTCAGAAGCTTTATTCCTATCTATTTGACATGGAAAATGCAGGATATTCT